>JAUDYJ010000017.1:10757982-10787982 GCA_030761175.1 Masticophis lateralis | reverse complement strand
CAGGACTTGTCGAAAAGGGCGCCGTCCCCGCAAGGCGCCGTGCTGGAGAACACAAACGCACAAAACCCACCCACACACACACACACAGCAAGCAATGAGGCTGAATCCTATCTCGGTTTAAAGTTCCCCATTGGAGATCAACTCCAGCAAACCAAGTTAGGAGAGACATCCCGCCCACCCCGAACACACCCATTCCCTTACGTCTCCCAGTTCCCAATGGGTGGTCCTCGACATACGACGGCTAAGGGAACCTACCCACTATGGCTCATGGTTTTATGACTTTGTCTGCTGCGGTCGTTAAGCAAATTGAGTCCTGTGTCCGTGGGTGACTGCAAAAAAAGCCTCAGATAGCTCAACAGGCTAATAGCCTGTTATTAACAGCCAGCTCTCTGCAATTGTGCAAGTTCGAGGCTCAAGGTTGACTCAGCCTTCCATCCTTTCTAAGGTGGGTAAATTGAGGACCCAGTTTGTGGGGGCAATAAGCTGACTTTGTATAAATATATACAAAAAGTATGAAGGCTATTGCTTAACGCCTTGTAAGCCGCCCTGAGTCTCCGGAGAAGGGCGGCATATAAATCAAATTTTTTAAAAAAAGGCCTTAAAAGGTTGGCTGGGTTACCAAGGGTTCGAAGTTTGGTCACGCGACCTCTTTTTAAAGTCGGTCATAAACTCGAAGGGATGGTCGGAAGTCAAGGACTATCAGTACCGGTAGTCTTCAACTGACAAACAGGTCATTTTGCAACCGTTCCAAGTTGCAACGACGCTGAGAAAAAGGGACCTCGGACCGTTTTTTTTCAACCCTGCAGCATCCCCTTGGCCACTGACTCGTACTGACGACGGTCGCAGTGTCCCGGGGGTATGTGTGCGTGTCACGTGATCCGCTTCTGTGACCTTTTGACAAGCCAAGTCCAGTTGGGGAAGCCAGATTCATTTAACGACCGTGGAGAGAAAAGTTATACAATGGAGCAAAACCAAAACACATAACAAATTTCTCACTGAGCAACATTTATTCTGGGCTCCATTGCGGTCGTTAAGTCGAGGACTGCCTGTATTCCGGTCAACTAAGCAAAGTCAAATCTTGCCTCTCTTACTATTTTCCCCTGCTGCTCCGAGCCGAGCCTTATTTATGCTCACCTGGTGTACAGGTAAAAAGGTAAGCTCATTAGAACGCATCTGGCATAGAGCTGAAAGTGGACATTATTACCATTCACCTGGTGTACAGGTGAAAGCTGACATCCCTACAACTCACTTGGTGTACAGGGGAATTAATGAAAGGTCACCTGGTGTACAGGTGAAAGGTGACATCATTACAGCTCGCCTGGTGTACAGGTGAAAGAATCCCAACTCACCTGGTGTACAGGTGACACCGTTACAGCTCACCTGGTGTACAGGTGAAAGGCGGCATCCTTACAACTCACCTGATGTACAGGTGAAAGCTGACGTCGTCTTTGATCTTCAACCTGCCATCTTCCGACAGCTTGAAGATGCTCTCTTCCGGCGCCAAGGGGTCAAAGTTCATCAGCTCATTGTACAGGAACCTGGAAACGAGGAGGAGAAGATGAAGGGCAACGCTGCCAGGATGTGAAGGCGGGAAGTCCCCGACTTACGACCACGCTGTCGTTAAAGCGAGGCATTGCCGCTAAACGGGTAGTTGTTAACTCGGGGACTAGGTCTCCCCCCCCCCCAATAAAAGGGAGCGGGGAGGGTGGTGATTTCCCCTTCCCGCCAGCGGAAGGGACCAAGGGACCCAGCCGCCTGCCTCTCTTCACCTGATGAACCCCCTTCGGGAGATGATCTCCGCGTGGCAGTCGTTCACCGTCTCCCCTTTCAAGCTCAGCTCCTCCCCTTTTACGCAGCGGTTCCCTGGCGGGGGAAGAGGAGACCTTAGTTAGACCCCTCCCTCCTTCCCCTTCTCTCTCCTCCTTCCTTCCATCTTTTCTTTATCTACCCATCTATCTTTCCTTCCTTCCTTCCCTCTCCTTCTCCCTCCTTTCCTTCTATCCATCATCTGTTTATCCTACCATCTTTCTTCCTTCCCATTCTTCCTTCCTTTCATCTTTTACCTACCCATCTATCTATCTCTTCCTTCCTTCTTTCCCTCCCTCCTCCTTCTCTTCCTTTCCTTCTATCCATCATCTGTTTATCCTACCATCTTTCTTCCTTCCCATTCTTCCTTCCTTCCTTTCCCCTTTTATTTATCTACCCATCTATTTCTATGCCTTTCCTCCCTCCCTCCCTCCCCCTTCCTCCCTTTCCTTCTCTATCTCTTCCTTCCCCCCTTCTCTCCTTTCCTTCTTTTCCCTCCCTCCCTCCACCTATTTATCAATCTACTCATGGATCTATCTCTATTCCTTCCTTCTTTCCTTTCCTTCCTTCCTTTTTCTTTCCTTCCTCCCTCCCTCTCTGTCTCATAAATCTACCGGTTTTACTATAGATACAAAAACCAAAAGCAAAAACAGATATAAAGGAAGAAAGGGCGGGGGGGGGGAAGAGGAGTGAAACGGAAGACGAAGCTAAAAGCACAAGACGGGGGGGGGGGGGGGGAGAAAAAACAGCAGAAAACTAGGAAACTGCTAGTTTCCTTCACACATTTGTTCAACAAAAGCTCAGTTATACAACCCCCTTACCCTGCAAATTACAAATAAAAAACCCCTTTTCCATCCAGAATCCATTCTGCGTCACCTCCAAAAGCACGAATTGTAAATTCGGCCTCTTTCCCCCTCCCCGTCTTTTCAGGCCCAAAATCGACACCCTTTACCTGTCCCGATGCTGACCACGACCCCCAGCCCCTCCTGCCCCCTCCTCATGATGATGGCGGCCAGGATCTTGCGTCCCAGCAGGCTGTGCTGGATGCGGGCGGTCAGGGCGTTGAATCGCTGGTGGCTTAGCATGGCGATTTGGTCGTGAAGGGTGCTTCCACTGACCGGCAGCTGCAACGGGATGGAGGGCAGGTCAGCAACGGACTTCCAGGCTTCGTGTGTGTATGTGTGTGCGTGTGTGTGTCTGTGAAATCTCCTTGGGGCAGGGGAGAATGCACACCAGGGTCTTAACGAGGGGGAACCTCAATATAGGTAGTCCTCGATTTACGACCGTTCGGTGACCACAGCACTGAAAAAAAGGGAGTTTTTCACTCTTACGTCCGTTGCTGCATCCCTGTGGTCAGGCAATCAAAATTCAGATGGACTCTAGATTACTGATTGGCCAATATTGGAAAAAAGACGTTATGCCTACTATCGAAGAGTGGACTTTGACGGTGGCCAGTTTTGCAGAAATGGCGAAGATATCAGCATATTTAAAAAGACCGGACTCAAGAAACTTATGTGTGGGAATGGAAGAAATGGATAGATGATGTGCAGAATAAATATCGAACAAGGAAGTATCAGATAGCTTTTAGTTGAATGTCATGAAGGTATTTATAGTATAGACAGGGGGCAGAATTGTATATTGTATGATATGATATGATATGATTGGGATTTCACCTTGGGAAGACACGGGGTTGGGGGGAGGGTTGGAGAGGGGAAGGGGGGGGGGAAATGGAAAAATTTGTGTTTGTAAAACTTTTTCAACAATAAAAAAAATTCAGATGGACTCCTATTTATAATGGCTGCAGCGTCCTGCGGCCACATGATCCCTTTTGCAGCCTACTGGCAAGCCACGTCAACGGGGAAGACAGATTTGCTTAATTCTCCCCCGCCCCAGGGTGACTAATTATTAACAGTAACAGAGTGCTGGGGATTTGAACCACCGAACTGCCGATCTGCGCTGAGCCACCCGTGATTCGCTTAGCGACAGTGGCGAGGAAGGTCGTAACATGGGGGCGAAGCTCACTTAAGGACTGTTTTGCCCAACAGCAAAAATGTTGGGTTCGGTTAGGGTTGTAAGTTGAGGTCTAGTGTAGCAAGCTGGGATGAGGGTTTTGTTCAGGGGATTTGCTTGACGGCCGCCACAAAATAATAAAACTAAAAATATAAAACAAAATAAGAAAAAAAAAATAGAATAGAAATACCATAAAATATAAAATATACAATAAAAGAATAAAATAAAAAAGCATGCAAAAAATAAAAATACAAAAATGGAATAAAATACAAAATGAAAAAAATAAAACATACAGTAAAATAAAAAATAAAACAAAAGATAATAAAATGAAACGAATACAATAAAACGAAGCATACAATAAAACAATGCAACACAATAAAAAATGAAAGAATAAAATAGAACACAATAAAATGAAAAATGAAAAAATGAAAAATACAATAAAATAAAATATAAAACAAAATACAAAAGAATACAATAAAACAAAATACAATAAAACAATAAAATAGAATAAAATAATATAATAAAATAAAAAATAATACAATACAATACAATCATAAAATAAAATACAATAAAATCATAAAAATAAAATAAAGTACAAAGCAATGAAATGCAATAGCCAGTGTGGGTGCCTGGATGTCTGACAGTCATGATTTATGACGGAAACCCCACTCGGAAGTCAAGGACTCCCAAGGACGGCCAACCAGCCAAAGGGTGTCCAGGGTGGGGAATTGGGCTGGCCAGGAAGCCGCTACGGAGGCGAGAGAAGACCTGACCTCTGTGATGCCCAGCCCTTCGGCCGCGTGCTCGGCCTTCTCGTTCTCCCCGATGAGAACCCGGAGCGCCGCGTCGGCTGCTTCCTGCTTTCCCTGCTTTTTGCTGTGCGCCGTGACGGACGGGAACCAACGGCCGCCCACCTTCGCCTGGAAGACGAACCTGCGGGGACAGAATCAGGCGGGAGTCATCTCGGATGGCTAGGGTGCTGACATACCGCCCCCCTCCCTTTTCTGGAAAATGACAGGTAGTCCTCGACTTACGAATGTTTGTTTAGCGACCGTTCAAAGTTACAACGGCACTGGAAAAAAAAGGGACTCGGGACCGCTTTTCTCGCACGGCGGTCGCGCGATCAAAATTCAGACGCTTGGCGACGGACTCCTATTTATGACGGTCGCAGCGTCCTGGGGGAGGGGACGGGGGGGGCTCACACGGTCTCCATTTGCGACCTTCCGATGAGCCAAGTCAACGGGGGAACCCGGATTCGCTTTACGACCATGTGACTAACTTAACAACGGCGGCGATTCACTTAACATCGGCGGCAAGAAGGGTCGTAAAAAGGGGCGGGAGGGAATCACTGAACAAATTGCCTCGTTTAGCAATGGAAATTTTGGGCTCAACTGTGGTCGTAACTCGAGGACTACCTGTATTTAGCCCGGGATGGTGCAGACTGGAAGAGATTTCAAGAGAGAGAGAGAGAGAGAGATGCCAGTCCTGGGTGGGTTGACCCAAACCTGTGGGGTGAGCCGGATGAACCACAGCCCCCCGACTTACTTGGGGTCATGGGGAGGGCCGGTCTGATCGATGAGCTTGAATTCGGCTGCGAAGCCGTTGGCCCGGGCATACTCCAAAAGTCCGCTGACCGGATTCGAATTCAGGTACTTGATCAACTCGCCGACGCCTTTGGCGCTGACCGTCTTGGCCTCCTCCGGATTGGCCAGCTGGCTACCTTGTACGTCCGGGACGGGCTCGGACGGCGCTTCCACCTGAGGTCCAGGAAACAGAGAAATCTGGGCCGTGAATGATGCAGGCCGAGGAAGCTTGCCATGCCGAGGACGAAAAAAAAAAGGGGGGGGGGAGGTCTTACCTGCGCAGGTGAGCTGGTGGTTTCGCCAGTCAGCCCCTTCATGGCGACCTCGGCGGCCATTTGCTTCGCTCCCTTCTTGCTGCTTGAGACCACGGCGGGGAAAACACGTTCGCCCACCTTGACGCAGAAATGAAACCTGAATGGAGCCCGGAGGAGGAATAAAATCCAGACTGAATTTGGGTTGGCAACTAAACCGGAGCAGATGCCGGAGGAATGGAAGAGAACAGAATAGAATAACCGAGTTGGAAGGGACCTTGGAGGTCTTCTAGTCCAACCCCCTGCTTAGGCAGGAAACCCTCCACCACTTCAGACAAAGGGTTATCGAATCCCTTCTTAAAAACCTCCAGTGATGGAGCATTTACAACTTCTGGAGGCAAGTCGTTCGGCTGATTAATTGTTCTCACTGTCAGGAAATTTCTCCTTAGTTCTAAGTTGCTTCTCTCCTTGATGAGTTTCCCTCCATTGCTTCTTGTCCTGCCCTCAGGTGCTTTAGAGAAGAGCTTGACTCCTTCTTCTTTGGGGCAGCCCCTGAGATATCGGAAGACTGCTATCCTGTCTCCCCTGGTCCTTCTTTTCATTAAACTAGACATCCCCAGTTCCTGCAACCGTTCTTCGTATGTTTTAGCCTCCAGTCCCCTCATCCTATTGGTTGCTCTTCTCTGCACTCTTTCTAGAGTCTCCACATCTTTTTTACATCGTGGTGACCAAAACTGGATGCAGGATTCCAACTGTGGTTTTACCAAGACATTATAAAGTGGCATGAACACTTCACGTGATCTTGATTCTATCCCTCTGTTGATGCAGCCTAGAACTGCGTTGGGAATGATCGGTGTTTTAATTCGGATTCAATTTCAGACATATCAGCATAAAGGACTTTGTGAGAGAATGAGACAAGGGGCCTCATTCAACTTAGAGATGAGAGGAAGCCGTGTTGAGGCACGGATGCTTAATTTTTCACTTAGGATCGCAATTTTTGATTTCGTTCAAAAGATTAAAAGACAAAGAAGAATTCAACGGAGACAAAACAAAAGTAAAAATGAACATTTTAAAAAAATAAACGTGAGTTAAAAAGGACAGAAAAACCCAAAAATACATACAGGTAGTCCTCGACTAATGACAATTGAGCCCAAAATGTCTGTGGCCAAGTAAGACTTTGGTGAATTTTTGCCCCGTTTTACCACCTTCCTTACCCAGTTGTTAAGTGAAATCAGTCACATGGTCGCTGAGCGAAAATGGCTTCCCCCATTGATTTTGGTTGTCAGAAGGTCGGAAAAAGGGATCATGTGACCCCAAGCGGGAGGGAGGGGGCACTGCAACCGTCATATATACGAGTCAATTGCCAGGCATCTCTGAAGTTTGACCATGTGGCCGCCGGACACTGCAACCGTCATAAATGTGAGTCAGTTGCCCAAGCGTCTGAATTTTGATAACATAAACAAACTGTTAAGTCGAGGCTGTTGCTAATTTAGCTGCAGTGATTCGCTTAACATCCGTGGCGAGAACAGTCGCACAACGGGGCAAAATCCCCTTAACCACTGTCCCGCTTTAGTCACAGGAATTTGGGGCTCAGCTGTGGTCGTATGTCGAGGACTTGGTGTAAAAGCAAACCCCACTTTCTGAGCTTACTTCGGGTCATGAGGCGGTCCTTCCTGAGAGAGCAGCTTGAATTCGCACACGCTCCCCAGCTTCTGGGCGTATTCCATCAAGGCGCTGATGGGGTTCTTCCCACAGAGGAGGTTGGGCTGTGGGGCGGTGGACGAGGCTTCGGGGTCTGGCTGCTCAGGCTGGAGAGCAAGGACAGAGAAAATAATAATAATAATAATAATAATAATAATAATAATAATAATAATAATAATAATAATAATAATACCACCACCTAGGACACTGGCAGCAACCCGTATCAACCATTAGCATCAGTCAATGGTATTTGCGATGCATTTTTGAATGTTCAGTTGACTGAGTTTCATGTTTAATGAATGAAGTAAATAATAGTAGTAATAATAATAGTAATAGTAATAATAATAATAATAATAATAACTATGTCCAAGAATTTTATAAGATATATCAACAAATTGCAGCTTCCTGCAATAACACCAGCAGAACTCCAAAAAACTGCGCTACTTGGAACATCGTACATCTTAAGAAGGGACTTGGTTGATGTTTAATGAATAAAGTAAATAATAGAAATGATGATGAATAAAGGAAATAATAATGATGATGATGATGATGATGATGATAATGATCATCATCGTCATCATCTTAAGAAGATACTTGGTTGATACCTGGGACGCTGGCAGCAACCTGTATCAACCATCAGCGCCAGTCAATGGTATTTGTGATGCATTTTTAAATGCTCAGTTGACTTGAGTTTCATGTTTAACGAATAAAAGAGACATAACAATAATGAAATAAAAAATATGGATAGTGGATGTGCAGGAGAGAAGAGAAAGAACAGGAGATAATCCCAAAACACAAAGATCTGGAAATAGAAATAGAAGGATGGTGGCAAAAGAAAGCAAAAGTCGGACCAGGGGGTGATAGGTGCCTTAGGTGTTATCCTAAAACACCCGGGGCATCCCTTGAATGCTCTTGGCATTGACAAAATCCCCATCAGTCAATTGTGAAAGGCGGCTTGGTTTGGGGCAGCTTAAATCCTGCAAAGTTATCTTTAATATTATTAAACAACTGCCTATCCCAGGTCCTTGAGAAGCGCTGGAGAAACATGCTAAATCCAGTCGAAACATCTGGATGATTGCGCCACAAACCATAATCACAGAGACTGAACACGGTCGGCATTGACAAATTCCCCATCGGTCAATTGCAAAAGGCAGCTAGATTTGGAGCAGCTGACGTATCTCAGTGATTTTTTTAATATTATTCAATAAAAACATCAGCCTATCCTCCTCCTCCTCTTCCTCTTCCTCACCATCTCCTCCTCCCTGAGGGAGGTGTCCTCGTACAGGGAGGTCTCGGGCCCCACGCTGTCTTCCCCCTCGTGCTGGGCTTCGTGAAGAAGGATTTTCATGGCGATGGCCGCCGCTTCCTGCTTGGCTAGTTTTTTGCTGCCTGCTTCGGCCGGAGGGAAGTGGCGGGTGTCAATCTTGGCTTGGAATTTAAACCTTGATGGGAGAAGAGAGAGAGGGGGGAGGAGAGAGAGAGAGAGAGAAAGAGAAGAGAAGGAGAGATAGGAAGAGAAGGAAAGAAAATGGGGGGGGGGAGAGAGAGAGAGAGAGAGAGCGCAAGAATGAGAGAGAATGAGAGAAGAAAAGAATGAGGGAAAGAAAGAATGAGAAAGAGAGAAAATACGAGACGAAGAGAATGAGAAAGAAAATGAGATACATTAAGAGAAAGGCACAGAAAGAGCAAGAATGAGAGAGAATGAGAGAAAAAAAGAATGAGGGAAAGAAAGAAAATACGAGACAAAGAGAATGAGAAAGAAAATGAGAGAAATTAAGAGGAAGGCACAGAAAGAGCAAGAATGAGAGAAAAAAAGAATGAGAGAAAGAAAGAATGAGAAAGAGAAAATACGAGACGAAGAGAATGAGAAAGAAAATGAGAGAAATTAAGAGGAAGGCACAGAAAGAGCAAGAATGAGAGAGAATGAGAGAAAAAAAAGAATGAGGGAAAGAAAGAATGAGACAGAGAGAGGGAAAATAAGAGACAGAGAGAATGGGAAAGAAAATGAGAGACATTAAGAGAAAGACAGAAAGAACAAGGATGAAAGAAAACGAGAGAAAAAAAGAACGAGATAAAGAGAACGAGATAAGGAGAATGAAAGAGGGAGAAAAAAAAGGAACGAGAACAATAGCAAAAGGGACAGAATGAGAGGAATAAGAAAAATGAAGGAGAATTCTGTTTTTAGAGACAGGCTATCACATTTCATATACATTTAACATGAACCCGGGGCGGAATGACTGGGGAGACCCCTCCTCTTATTTCCAGCACAAATTTCCCAGCGTGGTTAAGGAACAAGCAGCCCACCCACTGTGACCCACCTTTATCGGGGGTAGGGGAAGCTTAGATTAGACTCCCAGATTTTGGAGGAAATTTCACGCAAGCTTTTTGCTATTTTTTGGGGTGGGGGTGGGGGTGGGATAAAGCACCTTTGCGGACAACCGTGACCCGGATGACTGAGACTCTCCCCCCCACTCCCCTCCAATCGCTTCCCGTCCCCCCCCCCTTCCAGGAGGTCCCTTACCGTGGCTCGTGCGACGGCCCGCTCTGCTTCAGCAAGACGAACTCGCAGTGCTGGTACATGTACTGGGTGTATTCGATCAAGCCGCTGACCGGGTTTTTCTTCTGGCAGTCCATGAGCTTCTCCAACGGGGTACACTGGAAAGCCGTGTCCAACTGGGCCGAGTAGCTGGGGTACAGAGGGGACTCCATTATGTACCTCGACTCGTCCTGGTTGCTGATGGCGTTCATGTCCTCGGGGATATCGTCGGTGGCCCAGCTGCTGCCCTCGAAGAAGTCGTAAGGCGAGAAGCGGCGGTAGCGGGGACGCTTGCAAGAGGGGCTCGCCCACGGAGGGCAGCTGGGCTCGATCGGCTCGGCGGCCTGCTGCCCGTTCTCGATTTTCTTCTCCTGGTTCTCCGGCGGAGCGGGAGGCGGAGGCGGAGGGGGAGAAGGGCGAGGGGAGGGCACGTCGGCAGGGGCCTCCGGTTCGAGGCACGGGGCTGGGGGCTCGGGGTCCGGCGGGACCGCCTGCCGGACCTCTTCGGCTTTCGCCTTGACTTGCATCCGTTTGCGCTTGTTGTCCGTCAGGGACCACTTGGGAGGGCTAACGTTCTCCTTGTGGACCTCGCCCAGCTTCTCCAAGGCCAGGAGGGTGGCGTTGACATCCCTGGCTTTGTTCAAGCCGATGTTCTTGGCCAAGTTGTGAGCTGTGGAATCCACCACCCCGAACAGGAAGCTGCAGATCTTCTCCTTGACTTCGGCCATGTCGGGAGAACCAAACGAGTCCTCCCGGTCAGAAGAGGAACTTCCTTCTCCTTCTTCGATCCCCAAGTCGAAGTGGGAACTGCGGTCTTTGCCCCAGACGGCCGGACGTCCCACTCGGCTTGCTGTGGCGAAGTCGCGACCGTCGGCTAACCTCCACAATGGCGGGGTGGTCTCCGACCGACTCAGCTGCCCTCGTTGGTGAAGCTTGTAGAGATAATGGTTGACCACTTTCTTCTGGACGCGAAGCTGCTGGGCCAGGTAGCGAGCGGAGAGGGTCTGCCCCGATTTCAGATCCCTCAGGATCCCCAGGAGATCGCCTTCAATGTCCTGCTTGCTCAGGGCCAGCCCCTGAAAGCTGGAGACGAGTTGGTTGGCGGCGCCCTTCGGATAAGTAACCGGGAAGTAACTTGGTTGAGGAGGAAACGGCTGCTTCGGTGCCGGCCAGCTACCCTTACAGGGAGGTCTTCTGGGGGTCTCCCTGTAGTTGTACCATAAATCCGAACGGGGCAGCGGGAAAAATGTCTGTGGGTCTTGGGACCTCTGCACACCGGGCTTCCACAGTGAAGCTTCAGAACGTTTTCCTTGGAGGAAGAGGACCTGTTTCTGTTGAAAATCTTCGAGTCTGTCGGATCTGGGCAAGGTCTGGTCTGAAGCGGCAGGGAATCTGCTCATAGCACGCTGATGGGGAAGAAACGCAGGGGTGAAGACATTTTCAGCCGACGTCGAGGAACCTGGCAAAGACACAAGGAGGCACGTTTCAAACCGGGTGGAGGGGCTTCCTGGCTCCCCTGTGGTCGCCCCCGTTGTGTCGCAGCCTCTTGGCTGCCCTGGCTCCTCCAGCAGCCGAATCAGAGAAGGAGGAGGAGGTGTGGGTCAGCATCAGGACAACCTGAGAGCTCCGAAGCTGGCAGAGAGAGAGAGAGAGAGGCGGAGCCTGGGCCGTCCGTCAGCCTGAGTAGCGTAGGGGGCTAATGCCTCCTACTAAAGGCAGCAATTAACATCCAGCTGCCTGCAATTTCTGCGAGTTCAATCCTAGCCAGGCTCAAGGTCGACTCAGCCTTCCATCCTTTCTAAAGTAGGTAAAATGAGGACCCAGTTTGTGGGGGCAATAAGCTGACTTTGTATAAAATATACAAAAGTATGAAGGCTATTGCTTAACGCATTGTAAGCCGCCCTGAGTCTCTGGAGAAGGGCGGCATATAAATCTAATTTTTTTTTTAAAAAAAGAAACAATAGTTTTGTTCCCGAAGGGGAATGGGCTGGTGTTTGCTCACCTGGAAGCAATTTTTTTTTTTTTTGGAAATTGAGCTTATGGCTCGAACTGGCATTCCAGCTTGCAAGTTGTGCCAGACTGAACCGAAGGTCGATACGGTCTAACCGCTCGGGGTCTTTGTACAGAGAATTAAAAGAACTTTTAATAGGTCTCTGGTAGACTGCCCTAAAGGTAAAGGTAAAGATTCCCCTCACACATATGTGCTAGTTATTCCTGACTCTAGGGGGCGGTGCTCATCTCCATTTCAAAGCTGAAGAGCTAGCGTTGTCTGAAGACGTCTCCGTGGTCATGTGCCCGGCATGACTCAATGCCAAAGGCGCACGGAACGCTGTTCCCTTCCCACCAAAGGGGGTCCCTATTTTTCTACTTGCATTTTATTTTAAAACTGTTTTCAAACTGCTAGGTTGGCAGAAGCTGGGACAAGTCACGCGAGCTCACCCCGTTTCGCGGTACCAGGGATTCGAACCGCTGAACTGCCAACCTTTCGATCGACAAGCTCAGCCTCTTAGCCGTCCTATGCCTTGCTAATAAAACCATCGTTTGTGGACTTTGCTACAAAAAGTTCCGTTCGCATAGCGTACTAATCTGCACAAGGATTGGGATGCCATTTTAAACCAAATAGAAAACACTTGGCATCATCATCAAAAAAAAACCTCGGCCTACGATCATAGCCATGTTTTCTCCCTCAATTCCTGTAAAATTAGGTAATAGCTGCCAAAAGAAACCCCCGCCCCCAAAAAAAGCTATTTTACAAATGCATCGAGGGTTATTTTCATGGAACGATCCTAACAGCTTCTAAATGCCTATTCATTCAAGGGGAGCAAATCATTGTTAATCCCCCACTCTCACGACCCTTTGCAATTCTCAACCGTACCTCTCCCTTCTTTAATCGAAACCATCAGAGGTCCCTTAAAGGTAAGTGTGTGTGTGTGTGTGTGTGTGTGTGTGTGTGTGTGTGTGTGTGCATGCAAACCCATGCCAAGTGAACAGCAGTGTAAAAGATCAAATCGCAATGAAAAATTCCAGAAATCAAAAACAGAAGTTTACACACAGCTGCAGACTCGGAAAATCTTTTCTTTCTTTCTTTCTTTCTCTCTCTGTCTCTCTCTCTCTCTCTCTCTATCTATCTATCTATCATCTATCTATCTTATCTATCTATCTACCTATCTATCTAAAAAGTTAAACTCTCAGGTGTTTTCCCACATCATTAAAAGTCTATTAGTTGAAATGCTTAAAATCCTGGCTAAAATCCCATTTTAAGATCCTCCAAAATCCCAACAAAACACTCTGTAAGGTCTTTTGAAAGAAACTCTGGTTAAAATCCTAACCAACACTTTAAAAGTTTTCTTTTTGGCTATCTATCTACCTACCTATCATCTCTCTCTCTCTCCGTCTATCATATCTTTTATCTCTCTATTATCCATCTAATCTCTATCATTTCTATCTATCTATCTATCTATCTATCATCTATCTATCTATCTATCTATCTATCTATCTATCTATCTATCTATCTATCATCTATCTATCAGCTCTCTCTCTCTCCATCTATCATATCTATATCTACCTACCTCTCTCTATATATAAATCTTTCTCTATTATTCATCTAATCTCTCTATCATATCTATCATCTATCTATCTATCTATCTATCTATCTATCTATCTATCTATCTATCTATCTATCTATCTATCTATCATCTCTCTCTCCCCCTTTATTATCCATCTAATCTATCTAATCTAATCTGTCTATCATTTTTTATGTATCTCTATTATCCCTCTTTCTCATCTTCATCTATCAATCATCTCTCTCCCCCCCCACCTCTATATAAATGGGCCCCCTTGCGTGGGGGATTTCAAATGCTAGACACCAGCATTAAATCCCGGAAAAGTCACAAAAAGATTCCTCTCATGCTTCAATTATTAGGACCCAAAATGGACGTATTCCCACGCACAACAGATCCAGTTGGTTCTCGATTTCTAACCAAACCCGTTCCTTAATCTTTCCAATTCCGCAAACTGCCCAGAAAGAGCATTCATACCTACATTCCTTTAGGCTCAAAAGTAGCTGTTTAAAAAGTCGTCTTCTTTAGCAACCAAGGAACGAATTCTCCTCCGCTTATCCCGTCGCAATGCAATTCCGACCGAGATTTATGCCTACCATTTACAGGTTTACTCCTGAGTCAGTGGACATGGGGGTGCCCATCGTCCTCTCTGGATGGTAACCTGAGTTTCCCCACCCCTGGCAAACCCCCAAAGCGAAGTGAGTTGTGAATATTTACCACCATTACAGCAGAGTGGATTTTTCCAGCTAGCCGGATCTCTTTGCACCTTGATAAAAAACCCAAGAGAGCTGGATGTCTTCCCCCCCCCCCAACCCCAGAGGAGGGGTGGGAGGGGGGAGAAAGATGAAAAAGAGGTAGAGTTACTAGCCCAATAGAAGTTGAATAAAAGCTTACCACTTTGCTTTTTCCAGTGACGAGGTATGTGCATGGTATCGCTCCGGCCCAAGGCTGGAAGAGAAACTTCCTGTTCCCACAGCAGCAAGGAAGGAGGGACTGATATGTACATATGTGTGTGTGCATGAACAATGACACACACATACAAACACACTCAGGCCGAAGCCAGGCACAAGAGGAGGAGGTTGTTCCCAGGAAAGGGGCAGCCTTGCCAAGCAAGAATCGAAGAGTTAAAGAAGCTGCCTCCCCTATTTAACCTGGCTTAGAAGAGGAAAAAAAAAAATTAAGTTTCACTTTCTATTCCCCTCCTTCGGGCTTTTTCCCCTGCAGAGGGGTGGGGTTTGCGGCTGAGAAAACAGAAAACACTTCCTTTTTTCTTTTTAAATTGAAATTTCAGTTCCCTTTCATCATCATCTTCTCCTGGACAGGGCTAAAGGAGCAAGGTGCCTTCCTCTCTCGGCCCCCTGTCTTTAAAAAAAAAAGGACTTTATTAATTTTTTTTTTAAGCCTGTCAACAGGTTTGGGGATGGGCAAGAGAGATAAACCTTAGGCAGGAAAGAAATTGGGAAAAGATTGGAAGCAAAAAGAGCAGATTGCTTGGTTTAGCAAAAACATATATACATATATATATATATATATATATATATATATATATATATATATATATATATATATATATATGGATTGCGCAGAAATGGGGAGGCAGTCCTTGGTTTGTGACCCCGTTTAACGGCTTGCTCATTTAACGGCTGCTGTTTGGGGGCACTGAAAAAACGACCCTCGTTACAGGATTTGTGGAGGTGCTAGTGCAAGAAAAGGCAAAGAGACACACAGACACACAAATACGTACATAAAACACACTCCTTTCAGCCTGGGAAAACCCCTTATCTTTGCACGGTGAGAACAGATGGTCTTCAATTTACGACCAACCGTCGAGCCCAAGATTTCCGTCGCTCAGCGAGATAGTTAAGTGAATCTTCCCCGTGTCCAGAGAAATTCAGGAAATCGTGTGATCCTCCCCCCGCCAGGACACTGACTGATAACCCGTCATAAATGAGAGTCGGTTGTCATAACATGGGGCAACGCTCATTTAACAAATATTCCGCCTAACAACAGAAATTTGGAGGCTAAATTGTGGTCGTAAATTGAGGACTACATGAGTTTAGGATTTTTTAAAAAATTAAAATTACATTCTTGGATATAGGATTTAAAAACTTAAAATTATATTCTTGGATTTCGGATTAAAAAAGATTAAATCCTTGAATTTGGGATTGGGGATTAGAAAAAATGAAGTCACATTCTTTGGATTTAGGATTTAAAAACTTAAATTATATTCTTGGCTTTAGGATAAAAAAAATTAAATTCTTGAATTTAGGGGGGAAAAAAGATTTCAATGGCATTCTTGGATTTAGGGTTAGAAGAAAATGAAATGACATTCTTGGATTAAATTAAAAATGGAATCCCTTTCTTGGATTTGGCCATTCTGAAATTCAGAGTATCCTACCCGACATTCAGAGTCCTTATATAACCCCCATCCTCACAATACCCTCTTAACACAGACCATGATCTCAAGATCTCAGCCTCCGGGACACCAAGGAGCCTGAATTGATCCAGAGATATTATCACAACGCATGACGGACAGCTGTAAACAGAAGAGCATAAACTTTCTTTCCCCGGTATTGGTTAACAAGTTCAAATAACAGGCTCATCTATCCAGGTGCAAACCGAGAGGCGTGGAAGATAACTAAAGACCTCACTGATGGCCGGGGACTTGCGTAAGTCACAACCAAACCCAACAACCTCACTTAAGGACATCCACCGGCCTTCCTACCTGTACAGGTGATGTTAAGGTGTTGGGTTTTAAACACTCACCTGTACAGAAAATCCAGTGTTAATAAGGCCACCCTCAAGGGCATCCACCAGCCTTCCTACCTGTACAGGTGAGTGTGTCAAGGTGTTGGGTTTTATAAACTCACCTGTACAGAAAACCCAGGGTTAATAAGTCCACCCTCAGCCATGGAAAACTGCCAGAATTTATAGTAGTAGCTACTTTCTTGTCTCACGAATTTTATCAAAGAGGCAGCAGCTTTGTGAGAAACCTGTTCTCGGAAAAGATTCACGGAGGGCAGGAGGGACCCTCGGAGGTCTTCTAGTCCAACCCCCCAACCCGGTTCGAGCGGGAGACTTCCAATAGGTTGGCAATCTTTCGCTATACCGTTAAATTAACAGAATTCTTTTCCCTACGATATTTTCTAACGGGAAGGTCCCCGGAGAGGTCTTTGGGTGAATCACGCTCAGCCCAAGCTACCTTGCAGGGTTGTTGTTGCGGAGTAAACAGGAAGACAGAGCTAGGCAATTCAAAAGAGTGAGAGTGAGAGTGAGAGAGAGAGAGAGAGAGATTGACGAGGTTAAGCCAAAAACTTAAGTTTTTGGTTAAGATGTTAGGCTAAAAACTAGGCGACTATGAGTTCTAATCCTGACTGAGATTGGCTTGGTGCCTCAAGCCCTAACAGGATCTACTGTACAGGTAGTCCTTGATTTACAACAATCCGTTTAGTGGCCGTTCCAAGTTACAACGGTATGGACAAAAGTGACTGATGACGATTTCTCCACATCTACAACCACTGCAGTATCCACCCCCCTCCCCCATGATCATGGGACCAAATTCAGACGCATGGCAACTGGCTCATATTTACGACGGTCGCAGCGGCCCCCGGGGTGACACATTTGTGACCTTCTGACAAGCAAAGTCAAGGGGGGGGGGAAAGACGGATTCACTTAACCACCTAAGTTCCTGACTTAACGACGGCAGTGACTCCCTTAACCACGGTGGTGTGAAAGGTCGCAAAAGGGCCCCCCCAAAAACTCACTTAACAACCGTCTCACTTAGCAACAGCCCAATTGCGGTCGTTAAGTCGAGGACTACCTCTTTTGGCAAACTTGACTTTCACGAGTCCATTGGCAAGAGAGGCACCTGTACGAACGAGCCTGCCCGCTCCTTTTTCTCTCTCATTCTCCGGCCTCGCACACATGCGTGCACGAACACGCCCGTCCCCGGAGAAACACGCTCAGAAAACCTTCCCGCTATGGTTCATTGCACCCGTCTAACACGGCCAACTGAGAACACCTTCTGCGCTTGGTCTAAATTGGCCGGTTATTTGAGCCAGGCAGGTGAAATTTCATTACAGGTACTGTTAGCACACACTTCCCTTGTTTGATGGGGGGGGGGGGGAACTAACTGGGAGGGAAGTGACAGTAATGGAGTTGGAAGGGACCTTGGAGGTCATCTAGTCCAACCCCCTGCTCACCCAGGAGACTCGTACTAGGGATTCGAACTGCCGAACTTTCTTGATCGACAAGCTCAGGGTCTTAGCCACTGAGCCACCTAGTCATTTCATTTCTTAGATTTATATAGCGCCCTTCTCCTTGCGGACTCAGGGCGGTGAACAGCCAGAAGTAAAAAAAAAAAAAAAACAATTTTACAAAAGTTAAAACAATTTGAAAAGCAACTAATATAAAATTTGGCCCATAAATTTAAAACAGTTCAATTAATATTCAGGCTTAAAGTTATTCACAGCGCTTCCAAACACATGGAGGGAGTTGGGGAGTTCCATCGCCAAGGCCAAACAACGTTATTTTCTTATCAAAGAAAGATCTTCCTTTATCTTCAAGAGGAATTCTAAAATTCGAAGAGCCTCGGTGGCGTAGCAGATTAAAGCACTGTTAAATAACACCAGCTGCCTGCCATTACTGCAAGTTCGAATCTCACCAGGCTCAAGGTTGACTCAGCCTTCCATCCTTCCGAGGTGGGTAAAATGAGGACCCGGATTGTGGAGGCAATAAGCTGACTTTGTATAAAAAAGAACACCGCTTAAGGGGGGGGGGGGCAAAAGCCCTACTGAGCAGGTATATACAAAAGTATGAAGGCTGTTGCTTAACGCATTGTAAGCCGCCCTGAGTCTCTGGAGAAGGGCGGCATATAAATTGAACCAATAAATAAATAAATAAAATTCCTCCTAAAACCGGGGAGCTGAAGGGGCTTGCATTCAATTGTACCCGCCATGGCTAAATCAGGAATAAAATAGTAATAATAACCACCTTTATCATCACTGCACAACATATGTGCAAAGAGATTGGTGGGGCTCCCTCAATGCAAGCCCGCCCTCCCGCCATCACAACACAACTCACAGTTGAAGACAGAAAATCCCTAACCCAATAAATCCTGTTAACAAAACACCCAGTCCTATTGCACCAGTGTGAACATGTTACATGTTGAGCCGGCCCTGCAACTCCATTGTACTACGTGGTTATGATGATGTTATTTCGCATTCAGGAGTCTGACAGCCCACAGATAAGAACTGTTCTTCAATCACTTCTATATCTCCTTTCCTGATGGTAGGAGGGTAGAGAAGTGGTGACCAGGGTGAGAGTCGTCCCTGAGGATTTTCCTCACTCTCCTAAGGCAGCGAGCCCTAGTGGTTATCAGGGGACACAGCCCTTTAAATGAGATTTAAAAGGACGCCAGGCTGGTCGCACCTCCGTTCAGCCTATTGGCATATAAAGTGGACCGGCCAGTACATTTTAGCACAATAATTATCAGATTTTATTTTTCAGTTCGCTTATGTCTAGTAAGACTTTCTGATAGTTTAAATAAGGCAAATATCTACATTCTGTGCGGATGTCCACAGAGCAAGCCTCGAGTTAAAGCTTTGCTACTGAATAATACAGCCATTTATTTTCCATTATATGAATTTAAAACAACAGCGATTTTTCTGAGGGTTTAATTTTAACTTATCCGAATGACCAATTTGTTTCTTGCAAACATTTCTGGATGTTTTAGAATAAATGTGCCGATGCGAGAAATGCGTTAAACTCCTCTCTCTACAAACCATCATCATCTTCTTTTAACGACCCCATAATAATCCCTTGCGAGGTGGAGTCTGGGCAACTGAATGGAGTTAGCAGAGTGTTTTACTGGCTGGATGCCTTTCCAGTCGCCAGAGCGGAGTTTTGTTCAACAGATAATATTTTCATTGTGCCCAGAGAGAGAAATATCTGCCTCTACCTAGGATCGAACTCACAGCCTTCCTGATTGTGAGGCCAGAGCTTCACCGCTAGGTCTCTCCACCGCTCTTTCTCTCTACAAATCACCTTGCCTTATTTATTTACCCAAGTGTAACAGCTATAAGAAAGAAATAATATAAAGAGCGTCCAACAGTATAACCAACTCCAACTTTACATCATCCTCAAAGCGCATATCCAATTCATACTAGCTCAATGGAACCTCCAGCTGTAGAGGTGCTCTACCTTGAAAAACTAGGAGCTGCCCTAAAAGAGAGGCCACTTCTCACAAGTCATTAGTTGGCTGCTATAATAAACTGAAGGTTGGAGTATTTAGTCTGAGCAAGACCAAAAGTTGATTTACAAAAAGTCCCGGACAAGAGGAATAAATAAAATTAAATTTAAAAAAAAAACAAACTTTAAAATGGGTTAACTATTTGGGATCCAACCTGCACAAAGGACAGTCTGTAAATTAAGATAAAGAGATGAAGACAGCAACAAAAGTCTACCACATTCAATGCATTCCTTTTGCGATAGATATCCTTCCCGGAGAATCAGATAGTCTGCTGCCAGAGCTGGAGGTTCCATGGGGGGGGGGGGGGGGAAATCCATGTGGGCTTTACTTCCAAGCAAGCATGGGCGGGATAAGGGGCTGATAGACGTGGAGTGGGAGAGAGACCTGTGTCCTTTCCTTCGCTGTGTGGTGGTCCATGCCGGGTTGCACTGCATTGTACAGCACGGAGTTGCATTAAGCAAGGGGTCAGACTAGACGACCTCCAGGGCCCCTCCCAGCCCTAGGATTCCATAAAATCCAAGTGCATAAAATCTATTTACTGCATGGAGTTGCACTGGGCAAGGGGTCGGTCTAGAAGACCTCCAGGGTCCCTCCCAGCCCTAAGATTCTATAAAAACCAAGCGCATAAAATCTATTTACTGCATGGAGTTGCACTGAGCAAAGGGTAGGTCTAGAAGACCTCCAAGGGTCCCTCCCAGCCCTAAGATTCTATAAAAACCAAGTACATAAAATCTATTTACTGCATGGAGTTGCACTGAGCAAAGGGTCAGACTAGAAGACCTCCAGGGTCCCTCCCAGCCCTAGGATTCTATAAAAACCAAGCGCATAAAATCTATATACTGCATGGAGTTGCACTGAGCAAAGGGTCAGACTAGAAGACCTCCAGGGTCCCTCCCAGCCCTAGGATTCTATAAAATCCAAGTGCATAAAATCTATTTACTGCATGGAGTTGCACTGGGCAAGGGATCAGCCTAGAAGACCTCCAGGGTCCCTCCCAGCCCTAGGATTCCATAAAATCCAAGTGCATAAAATCTATTTACTGCATGGAGTTGCACTGGGCAAGGGGTCGGTCTAGAAGACCTCCAGGGTCCCTCCCAGCCCTAAGATTCTATAAAAACCAAGCGCATAAAATCTATTTACTGCATGGAGTTGCACTGAGCAAGGGGTCAGCCTAGAAGACCTCCAGGGTCCCTCCCAGCCCTAGGATTCTATAAAAACCAAGCACATAAAATCTATTTACTGCATGGAGTTGCACTGAGCAAAGGGTCGGTCTAGAAGACCTCCAGGGTCCCTCCCAGCCCTAGGATTCCATAAAAACCAAGCGCATAAAATCTAGGATCTGATTGCATCGCGCTGCATTGAGACTTCCATTGAATGGACTTGCATTGCCCCCTTAGGCCTGGAGGAGCCGGGCAGACGCCCCCAGGGCCTGCTGCGGCTTCCCGTCCCTCCCAGGCGGGCCTTTTGCCCCCCGCCGCCCCCGCCTCGATCGACCCCCGGCCCGGCCCCAGCCTTACCTCCCCTCCCCTTTCGGCGCTTCGCCCGGCGCCGCCGAAGGTAGCCGCCTCTATTGTGCGGGACCAGGGCGGGCGAGCGGCGATGACGCGTTGGGGAGCGCGACCGACGCGAGCCTTCCCGAGCCCGCCGGCGCCATCTTTGAAGCGGGCAAATCTGACCTCTTCCTCGTTTCCAAAGAATATTTTAAAGCTGGATTTGCAACAGTGCCTCTCGCTTTTTCCACCCCCGCCCAAATTTTGCGCCTTCTGTCGCTGCTGGACTACACTCTCCAACATCCCCTGCTGGATGGGGATGATGGCCCCTGTTTTTCTTTTTTAAAAAGATCCACTAATCCCATTTTCTGTTCTTCCCTGCTATGCATGATTAAATTCGAATTTGATACCTATTGCAAAAATGTTCTGGGGGGGGGGGGGGGATGGATTTGGTGATGCCCGGGATCCTAACACTATTATCCTTCAAAAGTTGCAAGGAAGCAAGGGGCAGTCAAAGACCCATCAACCTGGATAGCTCAGCAGACTAAAGCCTGTTATTGACATTCAGACTCTGATATATTTATTCGGGTCTTCTCCCGCGTAAAATCGGAAGTGTCTTGGCGACGTTTCGACGAAGTCTCCTTCGTCACCTTCAGGCTGGTGTTCTCGGCTTCGTGCTTCCAGGAGCAATGTGAGATCGCAGCTGTCTCTTCCTTTTAAAGAGGAAGAGACAGTTAAAAGGAAGAAACAGCTGCGATCTCACATTGCTCCTGGAAGCACGAAGCCGAGAACACCAGCCTGAAGATGACAAATGAGACTTTGTCGAAACGTCGCTAAGATACTTCCAATCTTACGCGGAAGACCCGAGTAACCAAAGACCTACATACAAACACCCGCGAAAACCTCAGGATAAATATATATATATATATATATATATATATATATATATATATATATATATATATATATATATATATATATATATATATATATATATATATATATTCCTCCAGAACTGATGTTGCTAAACGAGATGCTTGTTAACTAATTTTCACCCGATTTCACGATCCTTTCCTGCCACCGTTGTTAAATAAATCTGGCTTCCCCATCAGATCTCCGAAGGGGATCATGGGACGCCGGGGGGAGGGAGCGGAACGCAACGCCACGACCATCATAAATATGAGTCGGATTATTTGATTATACATGCCTTGGTGGTACAGCGGACTAAAGTGCTGTTAAGTAGCACTTAGCTGCCAGCTGCCTGCCATTACTGCGAGTTCAAATCTCACTAGGCTCAAGGTTGACTCAGCCTTCCATCCTTCTGAGGTAGATAAAATGAGAACCCGGATTGTGGGGGCAATAAGCTTTGTATAAAAAAAAGAACACCACGGGGGGGGGGGGGGCTTACTAAGCAGGTATATACAAAAATATGAAGGCTATTGCTTAACGCATTGTAAGCCACCCTGAGTCTCCAGAGAAGGGCAGCATATAAATCGAACCAATAAATAAATAAATAAATAAATAAATAAATAAATAAATAAAATAGTAACAGCTGCAAGGATTGTTTATGCACAACATTGGAAAGTAGAGAAAATACCTTTAGGAGAAGTAATTTTAAAAAAAATTAGATTGTGCAGAAATGAATAGATTGACTATGATGATTAAAGAAAGAGAAGATTCAGAATACTTTAAGATATGGAATCAACTCTACTATTGATTAGAAAAGATATACAAATAAGTAAATTAATAGTTATGTATAAAAATGCTATAATTAGAATATTTTGTTAGCGATGAATTGTTGTAATTGATTGTTTGAGAATCAAGACAGAAGAAATAACAAAAAGAAGAACGACTGGAGACAACACCGAGATGTCACACGGAAGGAATGACTGATATATTAAATGCTTGTTTGTTTAAAAAATAAAAAACTTTTAATAAAAACAAATAAGTAAATATGAGTTGGTTGCAAAGCAGCCGTAAGTGTAAAAAACAGCCCTAAAAAAAGGGTCCCTTTTTCCCAGTGTTGTCATAATTTCGAGTGAACTGCTGTTAAGTCAAGGATGACCTGTATATTTATTTATCTATTATTTATTAGTTAGATTTATATGCCGCCCTTCTCCAGAGACTCAAGGCGGCTTACAATGCATTAAGCAATAGCAATATATACAGTATATAAAAGCTGTATAATTATAAAACCTGCAATCCACATTAAATTTCCTCTTCACGCAAACCACTTAAACGTTTCGGTGAAGAGAATCACCGCCCCAATCCTGGGATTTTTGCACAAAACGACGGTACTACACTACCCATCGGTTTCAAAACGATCCTGAAATTGGCACGAGCTCCGTTTGAGCTCTGAACGGAAGGAATATCACAAGGAGGGATGAGTTGGGTTGATTTTCCCAGGAGGGTAGGTAGGTGGGCAGGAAAGAAAAAAGAAACGATGCACAGAGGTTTATCCAACGAGAAAGCCCCCGTTTTCTGTTCCTGTGCCATAATTGCCTTCATGAGGACTAGGAACTTGTTTTTTTTTAAAAACCAGGGACTTACTATTCCGTTGCTGTTTTGATGGCCTTTTTCGTCTCTCTCTGTGTGCAATCGGCACAATATCAGACCAGACAGGTGAAGCCCCTTTAATTTGGGGTACTGCACCCCCACCCCCTTAATTTTTTGGGGGGGGGTCTGCTTATTGTTTTATTTCTGCTTATTTCTTCCCCTCCCTCCAATATGCATTCAATATATATAATATATATGCAAATATATGCATATTCAAATATTGCATATGCATGCAATATTTATATTTAAACCCCCCCTTTATATTGGGTACGACCCCCCCCATCCTTTGCAGTGGCTCCCCTCCCCCCCCCAACCTCAGCCCCCTCCCCTCTCCAAGAGCTGGGTTGCAACCCTCACCCCAGCCAGCAGGCAGGCTGCGGAGGATGGGAGCAGGGGTGCCCGCCTCTTGAGGGCGCCAGGTTGGGGAAAGGCAGCCGGAGGGGGGCGGGCGCATCCCCGCCCCTTCGCCCACCTCGCCACTGGAGGCTTGCGGGATGCAGAACGGCGGGCGGCGCCGATGCGCATGCGCGATCAGAGCTGAACGAGGCGGGGGGGAAAAAAACCACCATCTTCCTCGCGGGCTACTGCGCACGCGCGACGCGGCCTACCGGCCCAGCTCTCCCGGCCCCGCGCATGCGTACCTCGCGGCGACGCGTTCCCGCTCAATCCTCCCCGTCCGCTTTTCTTTTTTTACTTCCCCCCCACACCCTCTGCGACCGTCGCCGCCTCGCTTTCCCCGCCGCCCTCCCGGCACCAACCGGGGAGCCGACTCACCACTCCCGGCCGGAGCCCAATCCCGGTGGCGACGGCAATCGAAAAGGAGGCCGCCCCGCTTTCTTCTTTATTTCCTCAGCCCCTCCGTGCCTGGGGAGGGGGCGCAGGGTGATTGCGTCACGCGGAGCGCGCGGCACAAACGATGTCCCTCGTTCTTCCTTCCACCTCCTCCTCGCTCCGCTCTGACGTCAGAGAAGGGGCGTGGCGCTTCGCCATGGCAACCGCAGAGCGCTCTTGGCGGCCTCTGAAGAAATGGAAATAGAGCCTCCAGTGTTAGGAGAAGTCTACCTCAGAGCTTGGAAATTGGCGGGAAAAGTGGATTTTTAAACCCGGGGGTGGTCCACTGATACCTCTATGGTCTAGATAACGTGGACTACAAGATCCATCCTCCACCCTCCACTCTTCAGCCTGTTTTGTTGTTTTTTTTAACCTCTGGAGAGGGGCATGCTGGGTGTTGTGGTCCCAAAGAGGGAAGGGACCCAATGGCTTGGATGGGGTTGAGAGTTTAAATTGTAAGCTGACCAGAGTCACTTTGCAGAATAAATAGACTTTAATAGTTAGGCTGGCAGAGGATGATGGGAGTTGCAATCCCACAGCTATCACATCTTCATCGATCGATTGATGATACGGCCACCATCTCCCAGACATAACTCGGGGTGGCTCATAATAATATAAAAAGGGATATAAAAAGAGAATGCACTATAAAAATATATCAAAAGGGTATAAAAAAAACCCGTAGAGGCATCAAGGATGGATCTTGAATTGACAGGGGAGCTGGGGATGATGGGACCTGTAGTCCATGCCCAGCCGCCAAAATCAGCAGCTCCTTAAAAACATCCTTTTTGCTTTTGTTTTTTTCAGTGTTCCCCTTCGAAGAGGAGTGGACTTCAACTCCCAGAATTGAACTGCTTGGGTGAAGGGTTGGTAATCTAAATCTGAAATTCCACAGCCAGCATGCTTTAAATATAGACTTTTAAGGATGCTGGCTGGGGGATTCTGGGAATTGAAGTCCACCCATCTTAAACCATGCTGGCTGGGGGATTCTGGGAGTTGAAGTCCCATCTATCTTAAAGGAGCCAATTCTGAGAAACCATGTTTCAAATCTATTCTTGAGACTCAACCTGGCTTGTTTCGACTAATCAGAGCTTCCCCTTTGGCATCAGCATCACCCAAAATTGGGGGGGGGGATTTTTATTCCTGTCCGC
This sequence comes from Masticophis lateralis, assembly GCA_030761175.1. Classification (NCBI taxonomy): domain Eukaryota; kingdom Metazoa; phylum Chordata; class Lepidosauria; order Squamata; family Colubridae; genus Masticophis; species Masticophis lateralis. Next base: position 10,762,260 of record JAUDYJ010000017.1, on the reverse strand, counting down.
CCCCTGCCCCCCCTCCCCATCCTCCCTCTTTTCCCTTTACCCAGAAACAAAAAAAGTTATTTTCCCAGGAGCTTAAATGCAGCCTTAAATGCAAATCTAATCATTTGGGAGGCATCCTTTTTTTAAAGGCATTTTCCCTTTGCAAACAAACTGGGTTTAATCCCACCCATGCTTCATTTAAATTCCTCTTTCCCTTTGATCTAAACCATAAGAAGAAGGAAGGAGGGAGAGAATGACCTCCCAAGGGCTTAATTTGTCCCCTCCGGATTCATTTCCACTCGTTTTCTCCCTAAACCTTGACAGTCACTTAATCCGATTAGCATGAAAACGCCTGGCATCAAACAGATGGAGGGGTGTTGGCTCATTTTCCGGTAAATAACCGTGTAATTTGCCATCTGCCGCTTAAAATCCGAAGGCTGAGTGTGGCTTGTTGCTCCACTCTAAGGGTAAAAACCCTCTCTTGGATCTCACAAGCCTACAATCCTGGCTTGTGGGCGGGGGAATCCTAGTAGACCCTGTTCCCGTTGACTTAGATCCTTTCTAGCCTGTCTGGGTGGCCTGCTACCCCGCTGTGAGGTTGTGAGTGTGGGGCTCGGTCGTACAGTGCCGTTGTAACTTAACGGTCACTGAACGAATGGTTTTAAATTGAGGACTGTACTATTGTAAATGGGGGCGTTAAGCACTCGTTAACAGGGTCCTCCCCCCCCAATGGATGGTACATCCACTGCTAAATTGAGTGGAGTTTGGGGTGGACAGTTGCGCCAAGCTAAGTTCACACAGAATTGGGGCAGGGAAATGTCCCCCCTCTCCATGTTTTTAAGGTCATCCAGCTGTTTGATGGCTGTATGTTTCTTCTTTTGGCCACCAGGTGGCAGCATTGGCCAACCCTCAACTCTGCCTTGTTCTGTCTATTCACCTGGTGCTTTGAAAGGACCCTGTTGGACTTCACCTCTCATCCTCCTTAACCAGGATGGGGCTGGCTGGGGATGATAGGGAAGGCTTCGTCTCATTCTTGGCACCCTTAACCTGGTATTCAAGATGAGTCTTTGGCAGAGAACAACGGGATTTGTAATCGTTTAGAGAGTCCGGATCAAGAAAGTTGTAAAGATCTGGGGTTTGGGAACAAATTTTACGGAGTAGTCTAGATGTCCTCTAAAGGCCTCCTTTTGTCAACTTGAAACCCATCACTGTTCAAATCTCTCTCTAAAGAGGTTGCCTTTGATTTGCTGACCTAGAGGAAAAGTGGGTTGAAATGACTCTTTTCTTTGCCCTTCGCCTCCAAGGACTCTTTAAAATTAGATCATGCATTTAAAAAGAATAATAATAATAATAATATATCTTACTTTTTTTTGGTGCCCAATATTTATTTCTGCATCATGCTGGTTTTTCTTTTCAAATCTTTTTGAATTTCCGAATGAGACAAGCCACTTGAGTATCATTCATTGCTCTTTGTTCCATGCCCCTTGTTCCCCCCACCCCCCGGCTATGTATTCTACATCTCCTTCATGAGGACTAGAAGGTCGCCTCCCCACGAGCAAAATCACCAGGTTCGGCTATGAAGCTGTGCCGCCTTTTTCAAAACCAGGGAATCTCTTGATTCTCAGGGCCGGATTTCTTGCTCGGACCGCTGACTTTCAGAAAACGGAGAGGCTTGGAGCAAAACAAATTTTATTTTGTTTTGGTTTTCTTTCCTGAATTATCAAACTTGCCTTGATGATTAAAGCTTGCCTTGGCAGTAACCATTTTCCCCCCCCCCCTTGCTTCTGAATTATGCCCGCTGGATGGCCGTCGTTTGGCAGCCAGAAATTCAAATTCTGCTCTGAAATACAAGCTGTTCCTTTGGACCCGTTTAGAAGGGTCAATAGCCAAATTCCTAAGACGCTAAATGGCACCTGCTTGGACCCAGGCCCTGAGAGGATAAGAACCCATCAGGCTGGGCCATTACATTCCAGCAGATTCCGCTCTTAAGGCTATTGGGATAATTGGTCAACGGGCTCCCAGAGGCCTTCATCAAGAAAGCAACGTATAAGAGGGAAAAGAAAGGTGAATAAATGTGGGGAAAACCCTGCACCGGGCCAAGGGATTATGGATGCTATAGGAGTGTCTGATTCAAGGTGGATTTTTGTGGCTTCGAAGTCATAAGGATCCCGGCAGCTCTGATGAAACAAGTGAACTTCCCAAATCTGTGGTACGTTCTGAACACAGCACCCTCCTGAACTCCCGAGACATTCATTGAAATCTCTCTCTTTCTATCACGTGTCTTTCATCTATCATCTCTATCTTTATCTCAATCATCTATCTTTATATCTATCTATCTCTATCATCTCTCTCTATCATCTCTATTATCTATATCTAACATCTATATATCATCTATATCTTTATCTCAATCTATCATCCATCTTTATATCTCTCTATCATCTATATCTATCAATCCATAATCTATATCTATCATTTATATCTCATCTATAACTTTATCTCAATCTATCATCTATATAATCTATCTCTCTGTCTGTCTGTGTGTGTATATATATATATATATATATATCATATATATCTATCTCAATTGATCATCTATCTCTCATCTCTATCTCATCTCTATCTCAATATATTATCTCTTTCTATATATCTCATCTCTATCAATCAATCTATCATCTATCTTTCATATCTATATCTTTATCTCAATATATCATCTTTCTCTATATCTCTCATCTCTATATCTTTATCATCTATCATCTCTCTATCATATATACCTTTATCTCAATATATCATCTATATATGATCGATATATAACTTTATATCTATCTTTATCTCAATATATATCTTTCTATCCTATCTATCTATCTATCTATCTATCTATCTATCTAATCTATTATCTCATCTTATCTCATCTATATCTTTATCTCATTCTATATGTCTCTATCATCTACCATTTATCTATCATCTATCGTCAATGTATATCATCTATATCATCTATATTTTTATCTCATCATCTATTTCTCTCTCTCTCTCTTTCTCTGTCCATCCATCCATCCATCTCTGGGAAAGCATCCTAATGTAGCAAAAAAAAAGAGGGGGGGAATAGAGAAGGGAATGTACTGCCTTTTCATTGCAGTCTCTCCACCCAGAGACAAGTAATTGTTGGTGACATTTTAGTCAAGAATAGATTTAACACCTGCTTTGAGTTCCTGTCCTTTTCCCCTCTGGAAATCCCGCCATCGTTCATTGCTTTTCAGCAACAGCAAGGGAGAGAGAAAAAATGGTTCTCTCGCTCGGCTGGGGTTTCAAGAGAAGGAAACAAAAAACAAAAAAAGCATCTTTCACGGAAGCTGCAGATGTTCCAGAAGAGATCTTGGGTGTCGGGGTGGATGGATCTTGTTTTCAGCCAGAGGGAACCCCAAATGAAAGGCAGGTTTGAAACCGGACAAGCACGGAAGAGAAATTGAATCAATTGAAAGAAAGCAGCCGTGAAAACCAGCGGTCCAATTGGGTTACAAAGAAATACATTTCAGGACCATGGACAGCATCTCAGTAGAGACACGTTGCTCCTTCAGTAGAACTTCGTATACAGGTAGTCCTTCTAATTGGGGCCAGAATTTTCCATTGCTGATCAAGGCGGTTGTTAAGTGAGCCATAAATTTTTGGGCTCAATTATGGTCGTAAGCCAAGGCCTACCTGTATCGCATATAGAATAAACCGTGGAAAGCTACCACAGTTCATAAATCTGGGCTGCTGGCTTGACAGTCAGCCCCATTCCAGCCATGGTGGTTTGTTCAACAAGCCTGCCCGAACCTTGTTAGTATCTGAATACCCTCCCCTTTCATCTTGCAGCGAGATGGATATCAAAAGACAATTAATAGAGCAATAGCTTATTTTTCATGGAAATTATCTATCTATCTATCTATCTATCTATCTATCTATCTCTTCTTTAGCACAGCCACTAGCTTCCTTTAATGAATAAAACATGGCACTGCCTTCTCTCGCCACCAATAAACAGGTTTAATCTTCTCGGGTTTTCCCAAAGGGAATCTGCCTTATTCAGAGACTTTGAGAGACGGGGAGAGAGCGCTAAAAAGCCAAAAGTGATGGGAGGACATTAAACCACCATCTGCTTTGATTCTTAGCGGCCTTAAGGGAAGGCGGAGCATCTCCAGGCCAAGAAAACAACAACCACCCCCCTCCAAGATTTCCAAATTGTAGTTTTGAAGCGGATGGTGGGGACTGCTCAAGATTCAATATTGTCCTGGAGAGAAAGCATTTTTTTTTAAAAAAGGGAAATGG
>JAUDYJ010000017.1:10623065-10757882 GCA_030761175.1 Masticophis lateralis | reverse complement strand
GCAACTATCATAAATATGAGTCAACGGTCTGGATTTTGTGACCACGGGGATGCTTGCAAATGAAAACTTGAAAAATGATCCTAAGTCACTTCTTCCTTCCTTCCTTCTTTCTTCTTTCCTTCTTTCTTTTTTCCTTCCTTTTTCCTTCCTTCCTTCCTTCTTTCTTTCTTTCTCTTTCCTTCTTCCCTTCTTCCCTTCTTTCTTTTTTTCTTCCTTTTTTCCTTCCTTCTTCCCTTCTTTCTTTCTTCCTTTTTTCCTTCCTTCTTTCTTTCCTTTGTTCTTCCCTTCTTTCTTTTTTCCTTCCTTTTTTCTTTCCTTCCTTCTTTTTCCTTCCTTCTTCCCTTCTTTCTTCCTTCCTTCCTTCCTTCCTTCTTTCTTTTTTCCTTCCTTTTTTCTTTCTTTCCTTCCTTCCTTTCCTTCCTTCTTCCTTCCTTCCTTTCTTCCTTCCTTCCTTCCTTCTCTTTCCTTCTTCTCTTCTTTTTTTTTCCTTCCTTCCTTCTTTTCTTTCTTTCCTTCCTTCTTTCTTTCTTTCCTTCTTCCCTTCTTCCTTCCTTCCTTTTTTCCTTCCTTCCTTCCTTCCTTCTGCTTGAGCAGGGCGTTGGACCTCTAAGTTCCCTTCCAACTCTGTTATTCTGTGCTTTTCTGTTAACAGTATTGTACTGCGGTCGATGATTTAAGGGGCTCACACCCACCCACCCACCCACCCAGATTCACGGTGGATGTTTGCAGCTCCCCTTTGTTCTCAAATCCTCTCCCAGCCTTCCACGCTCCCTGTGGCCCACACGTGCGTGCGTGCATTTTTTCAAGGGGGCATATGTTGAGACGTGTGGACACGTTTCGGGGTCCCTGCAGCGGCTACACAGCCAGTCCGTGTCTATTAAAACGGAAGCCTTTTCCCCTCCCCTCCTCCTCCCTCCCCCCGGAGATTAAAACCTGCCTGAGCATAACAGATTCCGTAATTAACAGATCTGATCTCAATTCTGGAGCATTCTTGGAAGCGGCCAACTGCACCGAGGATTTGCACGCCAGCCTCCCGTCTCTCGCACAAACACGGCCATCGCGTGGCAGTTTAATATGCAAAAGGTTTGGGTTTTTTGGTCTTGGTTTTTTTTTTCCTACTTTTTTGAAAATGAAAAACGAAAAAAAAAAGAAGAAGAAAAGAGCCAGGAAAATTCTTCTAAAAAGAAAATTCTTAGAAGCGACGGGCAAGAGCGGACACTTTAAAAATAACAACATAAACAGCAATTAAAAAAAAAAAGAATGAAGATCAAACAGTGCCATTTTTCTCTCAACTCGGCTCAAACGGGAAGAATAAATGCGGTAAAGAAACGGTGCTGAACAACACCGGTTCTCAACTTATGACCGTTTAACCACCGGTTGACATTATGGGGGGAAGGAATTTAGAACCGCTCCTCACACTTGTGACCGTCGTAGCATGATCGTGTTCTGGGCACAAGCGAGATCAACCGAGGGGAAGATGGATTTGTTTTAACCACAGGGAAAAGTAAGTCATAAAATTGGGCGTGCGACTCACTTAACAACACCGCTTAGCAACGGATGGATGATCTTGTCCCCATTGGGCCCGTAAGTCGAGGACTGTTGATAGGGGGGGAAATAAACTCTCGTGAAAAATGAATGAAAATCTCAGCTGGTGAACTGTAACATCTTTCACTCAATGTGGCAGTAAAGACTAAACCACAAATCTTGTTTATATGCATACACACACACACTCAAGATTGCTGACAAATTCATCCTATCGCGGTCTCTTCCCCAGGACAGACCCAGCCAGAACAATGGAGCTGGACGGGACCATGGAGGTCTTCTAGCCAGACCATTTCAGCTGTCCAATCTCTTCTTAAAATCCTCCAGTGTTGGAGCAATTCATCACTTCTGGTGGCAAGCTGTTCCGCTGACTAATTGTTCTCACAATCAGGAAATTTCTCCTTAGTTCTAAGTTGGTTCTTTCCTTGGTTAATTTCCATCCGTTGCTTCTGGTCCTGTCTTCAGGTGGTTTGAAGAATAGGGGGACCCCCCCCTCTTCTTTGGGGCAGCCCCTCAAATATTGGAAGGCTCCTAGCATGTCCTCCTTTTCATTAAATTAGACCTACCCCGTTCCTGCAACTGTTCTTCGTCTGTTTCATATTCCGGTCGCCTAATCATCTTCGTTGCTCTTCTCTGCACTCTTTCCAGAGTCTCGACATCTTTTTTCCTGCCTAAGCAAGGGGTTGGAGTAGAAGACCTCCAGGGTCCCTTCTAACTCTGCTATTCTATTCTATTTTTTTTAATATCGTGGCAACCAAAATTGGATGCAATATTCCAAGTGTGGTCTTACCAGGGCATTATGAAGTAGTATTAATACTCAAATATTGGAAGGCTGCTATCGTATCACCCCTTAGTCCTTCTTTTCATTAAATTTGACGTAACTGATTTAAATTTTGGGCTCTGTCGGGACAATCTGTAACCAGCCAGATGGATTATCTCCGCTTCGCATGCTCTTCTATTTTTCTTTAAAATAAAGTTTTTAAAAGTTTGTTTTTCAAAAGGCAGGGAAAGATGCCAGCTGATCTCACCCGGGGTGTTTTTCCTTCTAGAGAGAGCAAAATGTTTACAGCCGATAAATTAAATTTCCTTTCCTTTCTGCAGTCTAAATAAATAGCTGGTTTCCATCACACGCACTGACCTTGGTAAATCAAGCTGGGAAAGCAATTCAGATGCCACCTTGGCGATGCCAGGCCAGGCCACAGCTCAGTTAAGAGGGCACCCAGCATCCGGGCAGGAGGCAGCTAATTCAAATCCTGCCTCTTCTGACAAACCAAGTTCAAGGAACCGGAAGTTAGGAAAAACAAAACACTTGAGATTGCAAAAGTTTAATTTTTCATGGAAGGCCAGGGGGCGTTTGCTCTAACAGCCCATCTCAATCCCCTGGATGCTGTTGGTTGTATGCCTGACAGCATATTAATTGGAGAGAGAGAGAGAGAGAGAGGAGGGGGAAGAGAGAGAGATGGAGAGAGGGAAATGGATGGATGGAAGGAAGGATGGATAGGTAGATACAGAGAGAGAGAGAGGGAGAGAAGGAAATGGATGGAAGGATGGATGGTTAAGTAGATACAGAAAGAGAGAGAGATGGAAATAGATGGGTGGAAGGATGGATGGATAGGAAGATACACAGACAGAGAGAGATGGAGAGTGGGAAATAGATGGATGGAAGGATGGATGGATAGGTAGATACAGAGAGAGAGAGAGCTGGAAATGGATGGAAGGATGGATGGATAGGTAGATACAGAAAGAGAGAGAGGGAAATGGATGGAAGGATGGATGGATAGATAGATACAGAGAGAGAGAGAGAGAGAGAGAGAGAGAGATGGAGGGAGGGAAATAGATGGATGAAAGGATGAATGAATAGGTAGGTACAGAGGGACAGACTCATGAAAGGAAGAGAGAGAGAGACGATAGAGAGAGAAGAGAGGAGAGAGAGAGAAGGAGAGAGGAAGGAAGGGAAGAAAGGAAGATAAATGAAGTATTAGACATAGAGACAAATACAAAAAAGAGAGGGAGAGGGAAGGAGGGAGGAAGAAGGGAGGAAAGGAGGGAGAGATGGAAAAGGAGAGAAAAAGCGAGGAGAGGAAGGAAGGGAGGGAGGGAGGGAGGAGATAGAAGAGAGATGGATGGATAGATGGAATTAGATGATAAAACAGGGGTGAAGAGCTAGAAAATGGATCGATAAGACAGATAGATAGAAAAGAGAGAGAGAGAGAGATCACTGCAGATCCACAGAGCTCCGAGTTCTAAACTCCCACCCTCCCAGCTGCTCCTCTCCACTCTGGAATTCTTCGCAGGTCGCAAATCGCGAAGAATCCCTTTGGCAAGGCCATCGGTTTCCCAGTTGAGAAATATCAGCAACCTTCCCCGAGGAATTATTTTGACTTCTTTTGCAATCATCATTTATCCTGGCTCCCACCCACCCCGTCTCCCCCACTTCCCAGGAGGCAACCCCAATCAAGACCATTAATCAAAGAAAAGATAAATGAATCGAAGACAGCCAGCACGGAACCCGATGGGTGGAGAGAGAGAGAGAGAGAGAGAGAGAGAGAGAGAGAGAGAGGAGGGAGGGAGGGAGGGAGGGAGGGAGGGAGGGAGGGAGGGAGGGAGAGAGAGAGAGAGAGAGAGAGAGAGAGAGAGAGAGAGAGAGAGAGAGAGAGAGAGAGACAGAGAGACAGAGAGACAGAGAGGGTGTCAAAGATGGGCCGCAGCTGGAGCCGAGAATCGGGGGGTGGGGGGCAGGGGGAACATCTGGATCCGCTCTAGACCGACGGGGATCGAAACCCAGTCGTTCAACATCCTGTTTCTCACAAGGGCCTGCCAAGCATTTTTGGTGGAAAAAACCACAAAACCACAACAGGCTGTCCTGGAGGAAAGGGAAGATATATTTAAGAGGTAGACTGTTCTTATACAGGGAGGCTTTATTTTGAGGGGGCATAGCTAGAAAGGGTGGCTTTGGCCTGATCACTGGGAGATAGATCTATCTATCTATCTATCTATCTATCTATCTATCTATCTATCTATCTATCTATCTATCTATCTATCTATCTATCTATCATCTATCTATCTTCTATCTATCATCTATCTTCTATCTATCTATCTATCTTCTATCTATCTATCTTATCTATCTATCTATCTATCTATCTATCTATCTATCTATCTATCTATCTATCTGGCTATCTATCTTCTCTATTATTTATTGTCTGTCTGTCTATCTTATCATCTATCTTCTATCTTATTATCTATCTATCTATCTATCTATCTATCTATCTATCTATCTATCTATCTTCTCTATTATCTATTGTCTGTCTGTCTATCTTATCATCTATCTTATCTATCTCTATTTATCTATCTATCTTATCTATCTATCTATCTATCTATCTATCTATCTATCTATCTATCTATCTATTATCTATCATCTATCTATCTATCTATCTATCTATCTATCTATCTATCTATCTATCTATCTATCTTCTATCTATCTTCTATCTATCATCTATTCTATCTATCTATCTATCTATCTTCTATCTATCTATCTATCTATCTATCTATCTTCTCTATTATCTATTGTCTGTCTATCTTATCATCTATCTATCTTATTATCTATCTATCTATCTATCTATCTATCTTCTCTATTATCTATTGTCTGTCTGTCTATCTTATCATCTATCTTATCTATCTCTATCTATCTATCTATCTATCTATCTATCTATCTATCTATCTATCTATCTATCTATCTATCTTTCTCTTTAGCCAGGTTCTTCCTATGTAAACCAAGATTCTTTCTATCTATCTATCTATCTATCTATCTATCTATCTATCTATCTATCTATCTATCTATCTACTATCTATCTTCATTCTTTCCTACTCTATCTATCTATATTTATTTCTATCTGTTCCTTTTTTCTTTCGTGCTGTGTCTGTCTCTCTGTCTCTCTACTTTCCATCTACCTGCCTACTTACCTGCCTACCTATCATCTGTCTGTCTGTCTATCTATCATATTTCTTAACCACCCAACTCCCTCCCTTGCTTTACACAACCACTCTCAATAAATTCAAGATGCAAGAAGCAGGCCCCCGATTCTTCCCCCAGCCTGATGGCCCTTTCCAGGGGTCCCATCCTATCTGGGAAGGCTTTTTTCTTTGCAAATATTCTCCGAAGAGACCCCCAAAGCCAAGCTATTTTGCTCTTTCGGCTTTTGTTTTGTTTTTTTACTTTGAGGTTGAGCTTCCCGGCCTCCTGCGAGGCCAAAGGAGCTGCTGTTTGCAGGATGAAGTGGGGAACTCAAGAGCTCCTGCCAGCATGGCTATGCCAGGCAATTTAATGTGCATTTCACCCCCTCCTCTCGTTTGAAGGTCTGATTCTCCACCTCCCCTTTCAAAAACAGGCTTTTGACCTTCGTGGTCTCCCTAGCAACCAGAGGCTAAGGTGAGCTGGTATTAAATGCAATTATCTATCTGGAATTGCTAGTTTTTTTTAAAAAAAGGAGATACAGCAGAGATATGCGAGAGCAGGACAAAAAAAAAATAAGAGGGGTACTGTTTCTTTTTAAATATTCAACAGCCATTGACACAATGGGTCAATGACCGTTGACAGGACCCACCAATGGCCATTGATACAATGAGTTAATGGTCACTGGCGTTGATATGATGAGTCAATGGTCATTGATATTGATACGATGAGTCAATAGCCACTGACATAATGAATCAATGGCCACTGACATGGGTCAATCTTCATTGATATGATGGGTGAATGGCCATTGATGAGTTAATGATCATTGACATTGACATGATGGGTGAATGACCACCAATATGATCATTGACATGATGGGTCAATGGCCATTGACAGGACACATCAATGGCCATTGATATGATGATCATTGACATTGACCTGATGGGTCAATAGCCACTGACAGGAGTCAATGGCCATTGATGTGGGCCAACAGCCATTGATGTTGAGCTAGTAGCTCAATAGCCATTGACATGAGTCAATGACCATTGATACAGATCAATAGTCATTGACTTTGACCTGATACCATTGACACAATGATTCAATGACCATGGACAGAACACATCAATGGTCACTGACACTGTGTGTCCAATCTACAAAGCTCTCATTCTATGTTGGAGCCCAGGATAGTTCCTTCTGCTTGCAAAGAGCTGCTGCTCCCCCTTTCAGCTAAACAGCAAGGTTCTAGTCCTCATCATTCCAGAAAAATAAAATCCATTGCACCAAATGATAGCCGCTTAGGCACAGGAATTTTAGACTCAACGGGGGTCGTACGTCTAGGATGGCCTGTATACATTTCTCCACATTGCATGCACAATCGCTTTGAACCCTTCCCCAAAATTGGGAGGGTCAAAAAAATCGAATACGTAGGATGAACTGGTGCCCTTGTGCCCACGAACACGTGGGCATTTCTTTTTTTTTTTTAAAAAAAGCAGATTTTTCATGCCTTACCATGATCCCCGTGAGCAGACAGACCCCTTTCCCACAGTAGGTATGCGGGACCATGTCACCGTACCCGATGGAGAGGAAGGTGATGGAAATCAGCCACATGGCACCCAGGAAGTTGCTGGTCACGTCCTGTTGGTCATGATACCTGCCGAAGAAAGTCAGGTTGCTAGGGGTGAAATGACACAGCCACAATCAGGAGGCACCGAAACAATTTTCCTGGAGTTTGGACTCAGCGGGAACCTCTCTGGAACAGTATTTCTCAAGCTCTGGAAGACGGTGGACTTCAACTCCCAGAATTCCCCAGCTAGTTATTCTGGCTGGGGAATTCTGGGAGTTGAAGTCTACCCCTCTTAAAGCATGCTCGCTGGGGAATTCTGGGAGTTGAAGTCTACCCATCGTAAAGCATGCTGACTGGGGAATTCTGGGAGTTGAAGTCCACCCATCTTAAAGCATCCTGGCTGGGGAATTCTGGGAATTGAAGTCCACCCCTCTTAAAGCATGCTGGCTGGGGAATTCTGGGAGTTGAAGTCTACCCCTCTTAAAGCATGCTGGCTGGGGAATTCTGGGAGTTGAAGTCTACCCCTCTTAAAGCATGCTCGCTGGGGAATTCTGGGAGTTGAAGTCTACCCATCGTAAAGCATGCTGGCTGGGGAATTCTGGGAGTTGAAGTCCACCCATCTTAAAGCATGCTGGCTGGGGAATTCTGGGAATTGAAGTCCACCCCTCTTAAAGCATGCTGGCTGGGGAATTCTGGGAATTGAAGTCCACCCCTCTTAAAGCATGCTGGCTGGGGAATTCTGGGAGTTGAAGTCCACCCATCTTAAAGCATGCTGGCTGGGGAATTCTGGGAATTGAAGTCTACCCTTCTTAAAGCATGCTGGATGGGGAATTCTGGGAGTTGAAGTCCACCCATCTTAAAGCAGGTTGGAGAATTCTGGGACTCGAAGTCCATACTTCTTTATGGACTTCAAGTCCCAGAAGTCTCCAACATGCTCCAACCTGTGGAATTCTGGGAGTCGAAGTCCACCATTCTTCGAGTTGCAGAGGTTGAGAAATACGGCTCTGGAGATGGTGGCCTTCCACTGAACCCCAAGTGAAAAATCCCAAGGACGTTTGCTAATTTAGACTACCCAGGTTACCGTCCCTCAATGTTGCAAACATCTGGCCAAGAGCAGGCCTATTCCCCCCCACCCCTGTTTTTTACATGTCCAAGTATAACACCAAAGCCTTTGAAATGAAAATAATCTCTCCTTTATCTGGGAAATTTTCTGCAAGCCCCCAACCCCCATCCTTTGGGATTAATACGCTTGGTTTTTCTCTCCGTTGCTAACTTTGTGAGCCTGGTTAATGACTATTGATCGCTTTCTCTCTCGCTCTCTTCAGCCAAGAGGAAAGGTTAGATTTCGGTTAGGATTCTCTGCAGAGCCCTGAAAAACAGCTTCATTACGCATTGCACAGATCTACAATTTATTTTTTTCAGAGGCAAGATTAGATCTTGGCTTCTGGGGCCCAACATATGTGAGCCAAGAGGACTTAAAATCGGAATTTCCTGGCCTGGATAGCAAGGATTTACTCAATCATGAGATGTTAACAAAGAATTCATGCTTTAAGATGGGTGGACTTCAACTCTCACAATTCCCCCAGCCAGCATCCTTTAAGATGGATTTCTACTCCCAGAATTCCCCCAGCCAGCATCCTTTAAGATGGACTTCAATTCACAGAATCCCCCACCGAGCATGCTTTAAGATGGGTGGACTTCAACTCCCAGAATCCCCCAGTCAGTATAATTTAAAAGGGAAGGACTTCAACTCCCAGAATCCCCTAGCCAGCATCCTTTAAAATGGACTTCAATTCACAGAATCCCTCACCGAGCATGCTTTAAGATGGGTGGACTTCAACTCCCAGAATCCCCCAGCCAGCATCCTTTAAAATGGACTTTCTGTACTGTCCATACTGGCTGGGGAATTCTGGGAGATGAAGTCCATCCATCTTAAATTATAAGATGGATGGACTTCAACTCCCAGAATTCCCCAGCCAGTATAATTTAAGAGAGGTCGATTTTTTACTCCCAGAATCCCCCAGCCAGCATGTTTAAAGATAGATAAACATCAACCCCAAGAATTCCCCCATAAACAGAAAGGAAAGGAAAGGAAAGGAAAGGAAAGGAAGGAAAGGAAAGGAAAGGAAAGGAAAGGAAAGGAAAGGAAAGGAAAGGAAAGGAAAGGAAAGGAAAGGAAAGGAAAGGAAAGGAAAGGAAAGGAAAGGAAAGGAAAGGAAATAAAATAAAATAAAATAAAATAAAATAAAATAAAATAAAATAAAATAAAATAAAATAAAATAAAATAAAATAAAACTAAACAGAGGCAAAACATTTTTTTTAATGTCTCTTGTTTTTCATTCCCCCCCCCCCTTTCGGGATAGCCCAACTTCCAGCCGTTTTCACACTTATAAGAATCTCAGAAAGACATTTAGTATGTGTGGAAAGCAACCAGGTGTTTGACACGTGCAAAAACACACACACACATATACACACATGGCCTTCCTCATCTATTCACACCCGTGAGCAATGCTGTGGTGTGCACGCACACACAGAGAGAGACACACAAAATAAACCAGGCGGGGAAGGTTTGCAGAGAGTCATCGACATCCCAGTTTCCCCCCACCCCCACCCCCACCCCACTTGGCTAATTTCGCACCCGGAGCCTTTCAGTAGGCATTTCATTTTTTTCATTTTATTTGATTTATAGGCAGGTAGTTCTGCCGGGTCTCCGTTCCCTGGTTGTTAGGGAGTCCCGCCTACACCCCACGTGAATGTCACCTCCCGGCTCTGTCACTTAGCACGAGGACAAACCTGCGCATTGTGTGTGTGTGTATTTGTCGAAGTGTCACGCAGGATTCTTTTTTCGGTACGCCAGCTTGAATCTTCCAAGATAAGGCCAGCCCAGCGGGATGGGAGATGACAAAGAAGGTGGAAAGCCTCTGTGTGTGTGTGTGTGTGTGTGTGTGTGTGGGTTCACATTCAGCCCACAACTCTTGTCGTTTTTTTTCTTCTTCTACCGGCTGAATGGAAGAATTGGAAAGGAAAGGCAATGACCTGGGTAAATTTTAGAGGATTTAGAAGCAGATATATGGATGTGTGTGTGTTTGCCTCTCTCTCTCTCTCTCTGTAGTTATATATTTAGAAGTAGATAGACAAAAAGGTAGATTATAGGGATATACATCATATAATATATAGATGATATAGATAGATAGATAGATAGATAGATAGATAGATAGATAGATAGATAGATAGATAGATAGATAGATAGATAGAAGCTAAAGTTAATATATACCGGTAGATGATATAGAATGATAGAATGATAGATAGATGATAGATAAATAGATGGATAGATAGACAGATGATAGTTAAATAGATAGATGATAGATAGACAAACAGATAAACAGATAGATGATAGATACATCTATCTATCTGACATAGATAGATAGATAGATAGATAGATAGATAGATAGATAGATAGATAGATAGATAGACAGACAGACAGATAGATAGAAGCTAAAGTTAATATATACCGGTAGATGATATAGAATGATAGATGATAGATAGATAGATAGATAGATAGATAGATAGATAGATAGATAGATAGATAGATAAATAGATAGAAGCTAAAGTTAATATATACCGGTAAATGATATAGAATGATAGAATAATAGATAGATAGATGATAGATAAATAGATGGATAGACAGACAGATGATAGTTAAATAGATAGATGATAGATAGACAAAGAGATAAACAGATAGATGATAGATACATCTATCTATCTGACATAGATAGATAGATAGAGATAGATAGATAGACAGACAGACAGATAGATAGAAGCTAAAGTTAATATATACCGGTAGATGATATAGAATGATAGATGATAGATAGATAGATAGATAGATAGATAGATAGATAGATAGATAGATAGATAGAAAGATAGATAGATAGATGGATGGATAGATGGATAGATTGGGATATGGGGGTAGAGAGAGAGAAAGAGAAGACAGATTATAGAGGCATAGATGATGATGAATGATAGATAGATAGACAGCAGGTAGATAGATGAAACAGATGAGACAGAAGCTAAAGATTATAGATAGAAATAGCTAGAGATAGGCAGGCAGGCAGGCTAGATAGATAGATAGATAGATAGATATATACCGTAGATAGTTAGACGATCTAGATTAGACAGATATATTGATTAGTGATAGAAACAGATTAGATACATAGATAGATAGAGGCATAGATGATGGATGGATGAATAGACAGACAGACAGACAAATCCAGGCCTGACGTTACGGCCTTCCTTCGTCGCGGCGGTCCTTAAGCAAACCCCCGCAGCTGTGAAGCAAACCCAACTGTCTGCCAATGGGGGCCTGCCCCCCACCCCACCCCGCTGCACGAACTCACCTCTCGCAAACCCGTACGGTCCAGGCGGCGATAATCCAGAGGGAGATGCTGAAGACCAGAAGCACCGTGCCGGGGCAGATGGTCATGAGCGTCTTCATGACGAAACGGGTGTTGAAGTTGATCTTGTTCAGTGCCCCAATGCTGCGGGACGAGGCATCGGTGAAGAGCTTGCTGTGAAGGAGCATCACCCGGGCAATGAGATAGAGGCGGAGGAACATGGGGATGGAGAGGATAATGTCCACATCGGCTTCGGCGCGGGAAGGCGTGTATGAGAAAGCCAGACGGGCGGTCCAAAAAAACTTATATTCGCCCGGGATAGGATGCACGGCGCAAACCAACATTTCCAAAGTGATATACAGGATGCGTTCGTAAGTCATGGCGATCCGCCAGTCGTCAGCCCCGTTGTCAATCACGAAGAGCTAAGTGAGGGGAAAGAAAAACAAATAAAACCAATTCGGAGCCAGGTTTCTAGTCCTTACGAAATCCCTACTTGCTTTCCCCAGCTGCCTTACGGGCAAGGCCTCGACGTAGGGGATGTTTGGGTGTCATGACGGTGCTGAAAAAAAGCGATTTAGGATCGGAGGTTTTTTTCACACTTTAACAACGTCCCCGTGGTCATGCGATCAGAATTCAGGCAACAGATTCGTATTTATGACGATTGCAGGTCCACCTTTGGTGAACTTCTGACGAGCCAAATCAATGGGGAAAAACCAGATCCACTTAACAACCATGTTACTAATCAAACCACCGCCATGGCAAGAAACGGGGCAACATTCGCTTAGGAAATGTCTCGCTTAGCAACCGGTACATCGGTTGAAGGTCGAGGACTAGCCCTTTTAACACTCTCCTTTGTGTCAACCGCTCATTCCTTTCCTGTTTCGCTCCCTTTCAAACTTTCTCCTGGAAGCATTTGCTCCTGGAAGCATGAAGCCGAGAACACCAGCCTGAAGATGACGAATGAGACTTCGTTGAAACGTCGCCAAGATACTTCCAATTTTACGTGGGAGAAGACCCAAATAACCATAGATAGATAGATAGATAGATAGATAGATAGATAGATAGATAGATAGATAGATATAATTTTATTTTATTTTATTTTATATATATAAGGGTCTGGACTTGTGGGACAATTTTGGAGAATAAGATCCTCCTTAAAATAGGAAATGAAAGAGGGGTTTGAGCAGGGATACACAGCACATAATTATCATTAAAATAACTGTGTTTGTCCCCCCAACTCTCTAAACGAGTTGACTAACCAAAGGAAAAAAACCCAGAATTTTTCTGTGTAAAGATAACTGGTGCAGCCGAGTTCTCCTTTTAAAAGTTGCTTTTCAACCCTTGATCAACTTTCTCCACTCAACGTTCAAGGCTAGAAATTCCACGTTGAGCCAGATGTTTCCCTTCTGGGCGAAGAGAAGTAGGATTTCTAGTTGTGACTGGAAAGAGACAGATGGCCAGGGCCCGGGTTGCAGCCAGATGTTGCAAGATTCAGAAACATTTTTGGCTTTGCACATTTCCAAAACAGGAGGGGAGGAAGTCACTTTCACATCTCTGTGGTTTTCATCAGCCTTTCCCAACAATTTTATGGTGTGCCTGTGTTTACCCACAAAACTCTGGCCTGGCTATCTTCCTCCTACCCCAAATCTACCTCAAATTCCTGCATTATTTGGCTGGGGATTTTCCCCCCCTGGCTTGTCTGAAAAGATATGGGTCTCTCCTCCAGAGAAGCAGGGATCCATATGGCCAGAGATCAGCCAGAAGTTCAACAGGGCAACAGGGTAGAAGATTAAGTCTTGAACTCAGAGGAACCTTCTGATTTTTTTGCCAGCCGCTTTTTCAGCTGAGTTGGAACTGTGGCCACAAACAGGGAGGATAAGGAGGGCTCCCCACTCCCAATATTAGTGGTGCCACTGAAGTGTCCTGGCAACCTTAAGTCCAATGCTACGGATTGGTGTTTGCTGGTACTAACAGGGAGGGAGGGAGGAATGAAGGGAGAAGAAGAAGAAATAGAAAGAGAAGGAAGTGAGAAGGAAGGGAATAAGGAAGGGGAAGTAGAGAGGGAGGGAAGGAACGAAGGAAAGAAAGGAGGGAAGGAAAGAAGGAAGTAGAGAGGGGAAGTAGGGAGGGGAAGTAGGGAGGGAAGGAGGGAAGGAGAAAATTGAAAGAGAAGAAAATGAAGGAGGGGAATAAGGAAGGGAATAAGGAAAGGGAGGGAGGGAGGGAAGGAAAGAAGGAAGTGGAGAGGGAAAGTAGGGAGGGGAAGTAGAGAGGGAAGGAAGTAAGGAAGGAGAAAATTGAAAGAGAAGAAAATGAAGGAGGGGAATAAGGAAGGGAATAAGGAAAGGGAGGGAGGGAGGGAAGGAAAGAAGGAAATAGGGAGGGAAAGTAAGGAGGGAAGTAAGGAAGGAGAAAATTGAAAGAGAAGAAAATGAAGGAGGGGAATAAGGAAGGGAATAAGGAAAGGGAAGGAGGGAGGGAAGGAAAGAAGGAAATAGGGAGGGAAAGCAGGGAAGGAAGAAAGGAAAGAGAAAATTGAAAGAGAAGAAAATGAAGGAGGGGAATAAGGAAGGGAATAAGGAAAGGGAAGGAGGGAGGGAGAGAAGGAAAGAAGGAAGTAGGGAGGGAAGGAAGGAAAGGAGAGAACTGAAAGAGAAGAAAATGAAGGAGGGGCATAAGGAAGAGGAAGGATGGAAGGGAGGAAGGAAGGAAGATAGGAAGGAAGGAAGAGGGAGGGAGGGAGGGAGGGAACAAAAAATAGAGAAGGAAATGAAGGAAGGAAGGGAATAAGGGAAGAAAAAAGGGATTGAAGGAAGTTGGGAAGGAAAGAAGGAAGACAGAAAGGGAGGGAGAGAGGAAGAAAGGGGGAGGGAAAATAAAGAAATATACATGAATAAATAAATAAAGTCTTGAGAATCACTGGCAGAATCCCTTCCCTTTTATTTCAACAGAAACCAACCAGGAGTGAAAACCTTGAATGAAACCTGGATTGGTTTTGGATGCCTAAGAATGAAAGTCACACTCAGGCGATGCTCCTGTAACCATGGAGACCCACAGAGGCGGGATGTTGGCGGTGCTACCCAGCCAATGGCTCTCCTCAGAGTTTGGGGGGGGGGGTCATCCAGGTTGAGAAATCTCCTTCCCTTGGACACTGAGGGGCCGGTGATAGGACAATGTCTGAGAGAGAGAGAGAAAGGGATGGAGAGAAGAAGGCGGAGAGAAAGAGAGAAAAAGAAAGAGAGACAGAGACAGAGAGATGGAGGGAGGGAGGGAGGGAGGGAGGAAGGAAGGAAGGAAGGAAAAGGGGAAAGGGAGGAGACGAGAGGAGGGGAGGAGAGGAGAGGAGAGGAGAGGAGAGGAAAGGAAAGGAAAGGAAAGGAAAGGAAAGGAAAGGAAAGGAAAGGAAAGGAAAGGAAAGGAAAGGGCTAGATAATGAGAAAGGGAGAGTGGGAGGAAGCCTTTCCTCTCCTCTCCTCTCTTCTCCTCTCCTTCCTTTCCTTTCCTTTCTTTTGTTTATCTAGTTATCTATTTCCTTCCTTACTTCCCTCCCTCGTCTGTTTATCTAAGTATTTCCTTCCTTCCTCCCTTCCTTCCTTCCTTCCCTTATTTATCTAGCTATTCCCTTCCTGCCTTCCCTCTTTCTTTTCTTCTCTCCTTCCCTCCCTCTCTGCCCTACCTCCCCTGTGTCTCCCTGTCTGCCTATCTATCCAAACATCTATTTACCCATCCATCAACTCCCTCTCTCTAAAAATCCCTGATCTATCAGCTCTCAGCATCCATCTCTCTCTCTCTCTCTCTCTCTCTCTCTCTCTCATATCTCTTGAAATCTGGACAGCTTGTAGATGCGTGGAACTGCTCCCAGAACTCCCCAGCCATCAGGGGAGAGACTTCTCTTCTATACTTAGTCCTCATTTTATGACCAAAGCTGCCTAGGGAATTCTTCCCAGTCGAAATCTATACATCTGACAGCTGTCAGGGTTGGAGAACACACGTTCTAAACTTATTATCTATCGTGTCTATTATATATTGATCAACATCTGTCTGCCTGACTGTCTATCCCTCTCTCCCTCCAGCTGGATAATTCTCTTTATTTTTAAATCTCTCGGGTGTCTGCTGATTCATACAGCGTCAAAACCCAGCAAAAGCTGGGTTAGAAAGTGTGGCTTTGCAATAATAATAATAATAATAATAAAATAACACCAGCAGAACTGCAAAAAACTGCATTACTTGGAACATCGTACATCTTAAGAAGGTCCTTGGTTGATCCCTAGGACGCTGGCAGCAACTCGTATCAACCATCAGTGCCAGTCAGTGGTATTTGTGATGCATCCTTGAATGTTCAGTTGACTGAGTTTCATGTTTAATGAATAAAGTAAATAATAATAATAATAATAATAATAATAAGAAGAAGAAGAAGAAGAAGAAGAAGAAGAAAGAAAGAAAGAAAGAAAGAAAGAAAGAAAGAAAGAAAGAAAGAAAGAAAGAAAGAAAGAAAGAAAGAAAGAACTCATGTGTTGTTCTGATTGTAATTGGAGCCCTTGGAGCAAAACCCAAAGGGCTACCCCGCTATTTAGAAATTCTAAATTTCTAAATAGCGAATGGACTTGAACATTTTGACTCTACAAAAAACCACCTTACTCAGAAAAGCTTACATCCTCCGACGATACCTTAACAGTTCCTAGGTCCTTGGTTAGGACTCGAGCTGCTGAGCTATTAACCAGCCTCAAAGGTTGTGAATCTCACTACAGATTAAATAATAATAATAATAATAATAATAATAATAATAATAATAATACTTGGTTGATCCCTAGGATGCTGGCAGCCACCAGTATCAACCATTAGCACCAATCAATGGTATTTATGATACATTTTTAAATGTTCAGTTGACTGAGTTTCATGTTTAAAGAGATTATAACAACAACAACAATAATAAAACCATTAAGCAAAGACAGGCCAATCACTCAACCTGAGCCCGTCTCGATGACCCCTTAGGGATCCTACAGGAATATAACGCTTAAAAACAAAATAAAAATCTCCCCAGTTAAGACCTACCATCTCCGTACAATCTCAAATTTAAAACGAGACTTCAGCCAGCCCTCACATTTACAATATTACATTTACGTGGAATCCCTCTTCGAAATACCTGGACTTCCCGGGTGTGATACGCAATGATCAGCCCCAATAAAATGGCAGTGGAGAGGCTGATGAGGCACTTCAAGGCCAGGGAGAACATGGAACCCTGCGAAAGAAATATAATAAATTAAGTTGTGAACAGTACCATTCCTTGGTGTTTTTCTCACACCAAGCAGGCAAAGTTTAAAATTACATAGATATTTTGTTCATTCCCTCGAAAATAAGATTTGGGATGGATTTGATTGTCGTTCCCCGAGCGGTCCAATCCCGCCACCCAACTTTTTAAAATAATACAGATTGTCCGCAACTTATAACTAAAAATCCGAGTCCAAAGTTTCTAGAATAAAATCCAGAATACCCAACCTGCTTTCATGTCTCTGATTCAGGCAGCCCTGGACTTATGACCCACAATTGAGCACTAAATAGAACAAAATCCGGAATACCCAACTTTCTTTCTGTCTCCGATAAAGGCAGTCCTGGATTTACGACCACGATCCAGCTCAACATTTCTGTTGCTAAGTGAGACATTTGTTCAGGGAGTTTTGCTCCGTTTTAAGACCTTTCTTAAGTTGTTAAGTGAATCGCTGAATCCGTCTTAGGGGAAAGACGGATTCAGCGATTCACTGTTGGCTTTGCTTGCCGGAAGGTCGCCAAAGGGGATGGCGTGACGGCCGTCGTAAATACGAGTCTGTTGGGGGCCAGGACCTGAATTTTGAACTCCAGCGACTCACTTAACAAAGATGGCCAGCAGGACTGTAAAATGGAGGCAATGCTCACTAAACAACTGTATTGCTTAACAATGGAAATGGGTTGAATTGCGGTCGTAAAACGAGGACCACGGTGTTATTTTTCCGCTGGAACTATTGACGACGGAAGCTTCCAGAAAGACGCTAAGTTGTTGTGAAAAAAAATCAAAGCCAAGGAAGCCCATTAACCTTTAGCAAAACAAAAGAATAAAAAAATCAGAATCAAGATTTCTCCCCTAGGAATTCGAAGAATAAGTCCGAGGTAATTTTTTTTTTCCCATTGATTTTTCTGTGCTGGGAAAAAGAAAAAAAAAACAGAAGAAAAATGTCCCTCCGGAGAGTTATTTCCTATTTTTCCAGAAAAATAAAGATATAAATCTTTCTAATTTTAGTATCCCACGCAGACAAAATCCATTTTTATGAAGTATCCCCAGTTTTTTTTAAATGTTTTATTATAATTTTATAAATAATTTTAATAAATATTTTTTATTTTTAAATGAATATTTTTAATTATAAATTTTTATATTTTATTATATTATTTTTATTATAATTTAATAATAATAATAATAATAATAATAATAATAATATAACATAATAATAAAATAAATAATTTTTAAATCAATATTTAAAATATTGAGCTATCCAGAGCCTGGATAGCTCAACAGGCTAAAAGCAGACTAAAGCTTGTTATTAACATCCAGCTGTCTGCAATTACACCAGTTCGAATCCCACCAGGCTCAAGGTTGACTCAGCCTTCCATCCTTTCTAAGGTAGGTAAATTGAGGACCCAGTTTGTGGGGGCAATAAGCTGACTTTGTATAAAATATACAAAAGTATGAAGGCTATTGCTTAACGCATTGTAAGCCGCCCTGAGTCTCTGGAGAAGGGCGGCATATAAATAAAATTAAATATATATATATATATTATAAATAATTTTAATGTTTTCTCTCTGGGTAACCTGGGTCAGCAGGAGGCGGCTGTGGGAGGCTCCACCCATCCATCCGGACGTCATCAAATGCACTCTGCACATGTGCAGAAGTGGCATTCGAGAGAGCGAAGCGCGCGAGCAAACCGGTAGCAAAGGTAAGTGAAACCCACCACTGATCAATAAAGCTAGTCCTTGACTACCAGCTGTTCATTTAGCGACCGACCAATACAGACCGTCTGCGACTTACAAGAGTTCATTGAGCCACCGTTCGGAGTTACGACGACCCTGGAAAAAAGGACCGATTTTCACAGATACAAACAACCTTTCCAAGCAGCCCCGTGATCCACATTCAGACGCCTGGCAATGGACTCGTAGTTATGACGGTTGCAGTGGCCTCGGGTCATTTGATCCCCTTTTACGACTGTCCGACGAGCCAAGTCAATTGGAGTTCGTTGCCAAGCATCCATATTTTGATTATGTCACCGGGGGGCGGGGTGTGTGTGTGTAAGTGTGCAGACCGTAAGTCCCTTTTTCCAGCTCTGTCGTAACTTTGAAGGGTCACTAAACAAACATCACTAAGCGTCAAGGACTGTCGGTATTTGCTTGGATATTTTTTTTCCAGCTCACCATAGACGAGCGGGCGAAGGATAGTTATGAAAACCAGATTTCTCTTAAAGCAGCCTAAGTGGAAATTAGATTTTGAAATCTGACCTACTCATTCGCAAAAAAAAAAATTAAAAATGCTGGCCTTTCCCCGATACCTCATCTCCCGTGTCTCTGAGACAGGGACCTCAGAGGTCATTTAGTCCAGCCCCAAAGTAGACGGCTGAGATGAGCAGTGGGGTCTTTATTTTGCGTGGGCTGAATTGTCAAGAGGCTAACCTATTTTCTGTGCCTCGCAAACCATGATCAACGGCTCAGCGCAAGGCCCCAAAAGAGCCCATTGCGGAGCTGACTCAACAAACCATCATTGATGAAAAACCTGGTTTGTAGTGTCGGGCTGTTGGGTGGTTGAGGAATGGGGCATCCTTTTCATGGGCTGTGTTGACAAGAGGCCAATCCATCTGCAGTGCATCACAAACCACGATCAACAACTCAGCGCAAGGCCCCAAAAGAGCCCATCATAGAGATAACTCAACAAACCATCATCGATGAAAAACCTGGCTTGGAGGGTCGGGCTGTTGAGTGATTGAGGAACAGGGCATTGTTTTCATGGGTTGTGTTGACAAGAGGCCAACCTATCTTCTGTGCCTTGCAAATCACGATCAACAGCTCAGGTGCAAGGCCCCTTAAAAGCCCATCGTGGAGCTGACTCAACAAACTACGATCGACGGCCGAGTCTTGATCTCTCGGTTTCCAAAGAAAAGACTAAGATCCCTTCGAGGCACGATTGTATGAAACATGGGATCATGTTCCCTTAGATGGGATGTCAACAAACAAACCCACTTCCTTCCACTTTGGGAATCTAGGATCGATAATGGCCATTGATTTTGCTAAAAAGCAGCCTTGGGAAGAAACCAACTTCGGCCAGGACATTTCCAGATCGATTAGGCACAGAGCCAGAACTGACTGCAGTCAGGCTGGCCCCGTGCCATTTCTGCCCGCCCTACAGGAAGGGAATTCTTGCCCGCCCTGAGCTCAGCTGTTACAACTCCGATCTCCTCTTCGCCACCCACGCGAGGGGATTCCTGCCAAACCACTTGTGTGTGTGTATGTGTTGTTTTAACACAATAGAGATGACCCACAAGGGTAGGAAAAGGAGATGGAGGGGAAGGGCTGGGTATAATTCAAGATTATTAATAGCTTGGGTGTTTACATTTTTCTTTTTCTTTTTCCAAATTATAAAAGCAGGCGGCTTGAGACCGGAGCAGGGATTGGCAACTTTGAGACAGGTGGAATGTCAGCTCCCAGAATTCCCTAGCTAGGAGGCTGGCTGGGGGATTCTGGGAGTTGAAGTCCACCCTTTTTAAAGCATGCCAGTTGGGGGATTCTAGGAGCTGAAGTCCACCCATCTCCAAACACACTGACTGGGGAATACTGGGAGTGGAAGTCCACCCCTCTTAAAGCAGGCTGGCTGGGGAATTATGGGAGTTAAAATTCATTCCCCTTAAAGCATGCTGGCTGGGGGATTCTGGGAGTTAAAATCAATTCCTCTTAAAGCAGGCTGGCTGGGAGATTCTGGGAGTGGAAGTCCAGCCCTCTTCAAGCTGCCAAAGTTGAGAAAGGCTGTTTTAGAGATTAATGTAATAATTTGCCCTCAAGCCCAGATAGATTTTCTCCTTATTCCAGCTGCTTTAGAGAGAAAAAAATCGAGGGGCATCCCTATTTCACACAAAACCCCTTAGCCCATCCAAAGGCTGTCGGCACTGCCCTCCGTTGAATGGTGGCTGGGTGAATAAACCATCATTGGGAGACTGCATTACAAAATGGAATGGGAGGCTGGAAATCTCCGGCTTTCCCGTCTTCCGTGCCAGGCGCGATGAATTATTCGTTTAACCGCTCAAGAG
Organism: Masticophis lateralis; assembly: GCA_030761175.1. Taxonomy (NCBI): domain Eukaryota; kingdom Metazoa; phylum Chordata; class Lepidosauria; order Squamata; family Colubridae; genus Masticophis; species Masticophis lateralis. The sequence goes on along the minus strand of JAUDYJ010000017.1, from coordinate 10,737,122 downwards.
ATGGGCAGTCAAGAAATGCGATAAATAAATAAGTTAGAAATTCATCAGCCTTGCCCAGACGTAACTGGTGGGCGAGATTTGGCTCGGGGAAAAGCCGATAAATGCGGGCAGAAAGGAGGCAGAGATTGGGCAGGACTTGAGTGCCAATTTCTTAGTCGCCACGATATTTTTTTTAAAAAAAAGATGTGGAGACTCTAGAAAGAGTGCAGAGAAGAGCAAGAAAGAAGATTAGGGGACTGGAGGATAAAACATGCAAAGAACAATGGCAGGAATTGGGTGTGTCTAGTTTAATGAAAAGGACGACTAAGGGGTGACAGGATAGCAGCCTTCCAATATTTGAGGGGTTGCCCCCAAGAAGAGGAGGTTCAATTTATCATCCAAAGCATCAGAAGGAAAGACATAAAGCAATGGATGGAGACTAATCAAGAAGAGAAGCAACCTGGAATTAAGGAGAGATTTCTTGACAGTAAGAACAATTAATCGGTGAAACAACTTGCCACGGGAAGTTGTGGGTGCAACCAGTGGTTTTTAAGAAGAGATTGGGCAGCCATTTGTCTGAAGTGGTATGGGGTTTCCGACTGAGGCAGGGGGTTGGACTAGAAGACCTCCAGGGTCCCTTCCAATTCGGTTATTCTATTAATCTGGCCTCACCATCTCGGTGGCATGAATCTCTGATAAGACCGATATTCTGAAAAATCATGCCCCCGGCTAAAAAAACAACAACAGAAACACCAGAAAGAGCCAATTTAGAAAGACAGCCATTGGTCACCTGACGGACGTCTGCCTTCCTTATCAAGAATTCGCTCCGTCTTCCTGGAACCTAAGAGGTCATCCAGACCAACCCAGAGATACCAATGCTGTCTTTGAATCTCTAAAGGGTGGATTCTAGATAAGAAATCATAGGCTAGTCGTCTCCCTTGTCTCAGTTGGCAGGAGCGAAAAAATAAATAAATAAAAAAATAGCAAGTTAAAATGACAAGGAAGAAAATTTAGATCAGGTGGCATTGTAAATTGTCAGCCAATGGTTCAGGCCGGCCAGGGAATTCTGGGAGTTGAAGTCCACATAGTTTAAAAGTTGCGGGGTTGAGAAACACTGGATTAAACTGTTAGAAAACATTATTTAACTGCAGGTGGGGAAAATATTATTTGATTAATTTCCATGCCTTTGCATTTGTTTTGACTTCTGGACACAGACTGGCCAATCTTTTGCTATCAATCCAGATGGATTCCTGCCCTCCTTCTCTCCTTCCTTCTCTCCTTCCTTCCTTCCTTTCCTTCCTCCTTACCTTCCTTCTTTACTTCCTGTCTTCTTCCTTTCCTTCCTTTCTTCCTTCCTCCTTTCCTTCCTTCCTCCTTTCCTTCCTGCCTTCCTTCTCTCCTTCCTTCCTTCCCTTGCCTGTCTCCTTCCTTTGAGAGGGGAGCAAAGGGGGGAAGGGTGGCTTCCCCCCCTCCCATCCAACTTCAGAAAGAGGTGGGGGAGGGGGAAGAGGAAGAAGAGTTGAATTGTGGCCTTTTCCCCAAGCAGCCAGACCCCTCTCTTAAATACCTCCAACAGGATAGGGGTATGCTTTAGGGAGCCCCCCCCCACTGGTTAACTCCCTCCAGCAACCCCCAGCCCCTCTCAACTTTGGAAAGAAGTATGGGGAAGAGGAGAGTGGGAGACCCACTAATGATAAAGTTGCTTCCCTAAACAGCCAGCCCCCTAATCCAACTGGGGCACACTTTGGGGATGTCCCCTGAATGGGTTGCCCCCCCCAACCCATCGACCTCTGACCCCCTCTCAACTTTGGGAAGAGAGGAAGAGGAGAGCCAGACCCACTGACTCCGAGGCCCCTTCCCCGAGCAGCCAGCTCCCTATTCAAGTGGAGTGCATTTTGGGGAGCGCCTTGGGCTGGTTGCCCCCCCCAGCAACCCCCACTCCCCCAACTTTGGAAAGAGGACTGGAGAAGAGGAGGAAGAGGAGGATCAAACCCACCGAGGTTGAAGTTCCCTTCCCCAATCAGCCAGCCCCCCTTTTCCAAGCGGAGTACTCTCTGGGGAAACCCACCAAATGTCTGTGACCCCCCCCCCTCTCAACTTCAGAGAGAAGTCTGGGGAAGAGGAGGAAGAGGAGGGCCAAACCCACAGAGGTTGAAGTTCCCTACCCCAATCAACCAGCCCCCCTTTTCCAAGCGGAGTACTCTCTGGGGAAACCCACCAAGTGTCTGCAACCCCCCCTCCTCTCAACATCAGAAAGAAGTCTGGGGAAGAGGAGGAAGAGGGGACCCAAACCCACCGAGGTTCAAGTCCCTTTTCCAAGCATCCAGCCCCTTTTCCAAGCGGGGTGCCCTCTGGGGAACCCCACCAAGTGTCTGCGACCCCCCCCTCCACTCAACTTCAGAAAGAAGCCTGGGGAAGAGGAGGAAGAGGGGGGACAGACCCACCGAGGTTCAAGTCCCTTCTCCAAGCAGCCAGCCCCTTTTCCAAGCGCTTTGGGGAACCCCACCAAGTGTCTGCGCCCCCCCCTCCCCAGCAAACCCCCCCACCCCCCTTTACCTTCGGAAAGAGATTTCGGGAAGAGGAGGGCCATACACAGCAAGGTTTAAGTTCTCTTCCCCAAGGAACCAACCCCACCTTATCCAAGTCTGGCGCGCTGCGGGGTCGCTGTTCGGCGAGCCCATCGGCCCTCTCTCCCCCTCCCCTTCTCCCCACACCCTTCCCCCTCCTCTACCTTGGAGTACAAGCCCCAGGAGAGCTCCGTCTCGATGACCATGACCACAATGCCGAACATGCCGAAGATTAGCGCGTAGTCGCTGAGCCGCTTGCGCTTCTCGAAGAGGGCGCGCCGGTGACCCAGGCGATAACCGATGTTCTGGGTCTTGCGCTTGGGTGCCTTGGTGGGGAAGGACGGGCCGGCCCCGGGGGCCCCGGCGGAGGCGGCCGAAGCCGAGCCGGAGGAGGAAGAGGAAGGGGGCTTGTGGCCGGGACCCCCGCCGGTGTTGGGGTGCAAGAGCCCCGCCGGAGAGTGGTTGTCCTCCCGGGAGATGACGATCTCCGGCGGGGGCGGCCCGGATGCCAAGAGTTGCAACGGTTGAGCCTCTCCAGGCTCCGGACCGGCACCGGCACCGGCACCGGGACCGGGACCGGTGGCGTCGAGCAGGTTCCGACGGGAAGCGCTGAGCCGGCTGAGGGGCTTCATCACGCCGCCGCTGTACTTGCACGAGCTCATGGCGATCTCGGTGAAGGGGTTGCTGTCCCGTCGGTGGGCCAACGGGCTGGCTTGCCGGTGCTTGGCCGCCGCCGTTCCTCCGCCGCCGCTGGAGCTGGGCGAGTGGCCCGGAGCCGCCCAACCGGGCTCGCCGCTGACGTTGGGCTGGCTGCCGTGGCGAGAAGCCGGGCGGAGGGCGGCCAGGGCCGGGGGAGCCCGCAAGGGACCCCCGGAGGCCGGGGGCATCGGTGCCACGGGGACCACGGGAGCCGGGGTGGGTGCCAGGCTGACGGGCGCGGCCGGCTCGCCCCCTCCCGAGTCGAGGAAGGGCGCGGGGGGCTCCATCCTCCTCCTCCTCTTCTTCTTCTTCCTCCTCCTCTGCCCGGCCCTTGCCCCTGCCCCTGCCCCGGCTCAGCGCGCTGCCCGCCCCAGCGCAGGGGCATCCAAGCCCGCGGCTTGCCCCCGCGGCTTACCCAGCCCGGGCTGGGGGCTGGGGCGGGTGGCAGCGGCGGCGGCGGCGGCTGCAGCCGAGCTGCCAGCGGGCGCGACTGGCAAAGGCTGGCTGGCACGCTCGGGAACGCGCCGATAGCCAAGCCCCCCTTTTGCCTTGGGGAGCGCGCTCATTGGCTGGCCAGGGGGGGAGTGGGGGGTGGGGGTGACATCACAGCCCCTCCCTCCCTCTCTCCCTCCCTCCCTCCTTTCCCCTCCCCTTTGGGGGTGGGTGGGGGTTGTAGAGGAAGAGCCCCCCTCCCCAAATGCGCCTGTGCGCTCTCCGCCAGCACCACGGGATTCGGAGGCTGCTTGCTTCTCTCTCTCTCTCTCTCTCTCTCTCTCTCTCTCTCTGCGCCCCCCACCCAAGGGGGGGTCTGCTTCATTCATTCGGCTGGGGAAAGGCCCCGCCTCCCGCCTCCCGCCCCCGCCCAGCCCCACCCGAGGGCGGGAGGCGTGGAGTGGCTGGGCTTCAGGTGGGCGAAACAACAGGTGATGCTGCTTAGCCGGCCTTGGAGAAGGCTTTTCCGGTTGGATGTCTCTTGAAGCCGGGGAGCGGGGGAACCCTTGCCCCCCTCCCTCTCAATCCATCCTCCTTACACCTGGAAGGCAGATGCCCTCACATCTGGATAGAGCTGATCTCATCCAGCTGGGGGCTCGCCCTTTTTTTTTCAAACGCTCCCCCTCCTCACCAGCAGCTGAGGACTCCAACTCCCATCAGCCTTCAGCTGGGAGGATTCCCTTACTTAGAGCCAGGGGAGGTCCTGGGAGGTGGAGAGGGGGAGCAGGGAAACCCCCGTTTTAAAATAATAGCGATTTAAAAAAATCACTTTTCTTCCAGGTGCATGTTTCGTCTTTGCCCGAAATCCTCAAAAGCGCCTTGAGCTGCCCCAGTTGGAGGGCTGCCTGTTGAATGGCCACTCTGGGTCAACTGTGCGGGATGGGTCCCCGAAGAAGCCTCAGCCTGCAGGGGCCGAAGAGGCGGAGTTCATCGCCCCCAGGAGGGAGTTTTGGAATGGAGTCCCTTTTGAGAGGGCAGGACAGGCTGGCTGGCATTTCTATCACTTGGCCTGAGGTTTGGGGATATGGGAGCCCATCAGGAAGGATTTAAGGCCAGCTGACAAAGGTACAGGTTGATGGGTCCCCCTTAACATCCTCAAAGCCTTAAAAGGTTTAAGTGCTGTTCTCACCACTGATGATGTTAGCTAGTTTGGTCATGAAACGTTTGCCAGAAAACCAGAGTGAGCACCAAGGACCCCACTCAACTCCTCCCCTTCCTTCTGCTCCAACCTCCCTCCCAATACTGATGAAGTTAGCTAGTTGGGTAATAAGATGTCTGCAAAAAAGCTTAGAAAGCATCAAGGACACACACTTTCTCCTCCCTTCCTCCTGCACTCCGCAAACCTCCCTGCCTTCTAGGACTGATAATGTTACCGAGTTGGGTCATAAGACGTCTACAAGAGAACCACCAGGCTTAGAAAGCATCAAGAGGACATATAAACGTGACACACTTTCTCTTCCATGGACCAATTGAAATAGACTATTTGCAGCTCAGGATTGACGAGGGATCCTTGGGACTCTGAGCTTGGTGATTTCCTTGCAGACGGAAAGGAAATCTAGCTGGCTTTTCATGAGCCAGCTAGATAACATTATCAGTGCTAGAAAGGGAGTGGGGTTTATGGAGAAAATGAGGAAGGGAAGGAGGAAGACTGTGGGGTGCCTTGGGCCTCTCTGAGCTTGATTTCTTGCAAATGTTGCCTGACCAACCTTAGCAACATCTCCACAATATGTTGTAAAGTGAGACCTTAAGGGAATGTCTTGTCCCACTTGATGGCTTTCCTTGCCACCGTCGCTAAATGAAATCAGGGCAGTGGAGGTGAATAACCTGCCTCTTAAGGGAATCCGGCTCCCCCATTGGCTTCGCTTGTCCGAAGGTCGCAACCCCGGGACACGCCAATGGCCATAAGTACGAAACGATGGCCAAGCATCTTGAATTTTGATCACGCGATGGTGGGGGAGTCGTAAATGTGAAAACGGTCCAAAAAGTCCTTTTTTCAGCGCCGTTGCGATTTCGGTCACTAAACGGACGTTGTAACTTAAGGGCCGCCTGTATTTATAACGTAGCTGCCTTCAAAGAAATCAGCAAAGGCCAAAACTGGAAAAAGAGGCAGGGGTTTTTCCAGAAAACAGAGAGAATCCCCCCTCCTCTTAATTGCTCCCCCCTCGTTTGGTGGATAGGATCCGTAGCTAACAAACACCCTCACACAACCTTAATTTCCACTCTCCTTTAGTGGCTGTCCTGCTGGCATGAGATCATCCGGATTGGATCCCAGAAAAGACAATAAAAAAGAGAGGCGGGGTCTTTAACCAATCAATGGGCTTTATTGGAACAGTTCCCCTCCCTCTCCCTACTCGATAGGACGAAAGAGAGAGAGAAGGCAGGAGTTCTCATTAATATTAGCAATTAATACAGGTAAACACAGCAACAGAGGCAGGAAAATAATTGGGGGGGGGGGTCTTGCAAACAGCCCGGAGGATATTTCCCATTCAGAATGGAGGGAGGAGTCCAGACTGAAAACAGCCCCGTCCCCAAGTTTTCTACCCCCCACACTCCCTTCCCCCCATGCAGCAGGCTTGCAAACTTGCTCCCCTTTTGAAAATTTAGTTTGTCCACCTTCCCGGGAGCCGATCTGCTTAGTGGCCAACTTATTTTAATCCTCCAGGCCTCTTACCCCGCCGGAAGTTGGTTAAAAACCCCGGCACTGGAGGGGAATGAAGCAAGGATTAAACTCGGGGAGGGAGAGGACTGAAAAAAGCAAAAATTTTTAAGACTTCTTTCAATCGCTTCTCATCCCTATGCAATTTTTGGGGTCTCCCTCCACGTTTTCTGGAACGAAATCCTGCCCCCCTCCACCCCGTGGTAGAGGAGCATCTTGCCAGGGAAGAAATTGGCACTCTGCAACTGGCCAAAGGGGAATTTGGGGAGGAATGAAGGAAAGAGAAAGAAAAGGAGGAAAACCTGAGCGACAGACGGAGAGCTTTTCGAGAATAAGGCACGACAATGTGGCTTCTCCCCCACCTGTTGGGGGAACCGGTGGGATTCCTAACCGCAGAGGACCGTAGCATTGGGAATATTTCCATTCCCAGGGGGAAGTCTCGAGTGGGGGGAAAAAAATGAGATTTTCCCCAAGGATCAAATCAGGAGAAAAAAAACTTGCATGAAATTAAACGGAAGGGCAAATATCAGGGTATTTTTTTTTTTCCTGTTTTGGAAAGCGGCACAAGCTAGGGTGAAAAGGCTGGGCTTGCTCTGCCCCCTGGTGGCAGGAAGCGGTACTGTCCACATCTCAAAGGAGACAGGTGGATGCAAAAAAACAAGAGGGACTCCCCGTTATCCCTTCCACCAATGGGAAGGAATCGAGACCTAACAAAAGGTGGGAATTTAATCTTCCTCCTGAGATGGAGGAAGGAAGGAAGGAAGGAAGGAAGGAAGGAAGGAAGGAAGGAAGGGTGGGAGGGAGAGAGAGAGAGAGAGACAGAGAGAGACAGAGAGAGAGAGAGAGAGAGAGAGAGAGAGAGAGAGAGAGAGAGAGAGAGAGAGAGAGAGAGAGAGAGAGATTGAGATTGAAAGACGGGAAAACCCAGCCGTTCCTAGTTTGGTCTGGATAAACTGGAGCAGCTTCTCCAGCTGGGCATCCAAGGACAGCTGGTCTCCGTCGTTGGGTGACCACTCAGTTGTAGGGGACACCTTGGTCTAACCCGCACTCGGATTCCATGTCGTCAATTCCTGGGGAGCGGAAAAAGAGACGGGAGGGGGGGAAAAAAGAGGAAATTTAACGTCAGATTCTTAGAGTCAAATTGAAAACCCGGTGGCTTTCGCAAACGGACACAAGACACGCAAGAGGACACATTCTAAATTAAATTTAGATTTGATGGAGTTGAGATCAAATTTAATCTGGATTTAATTTAGTGGGTTGGACGCTCACCTCCAGGGCAAAGCAGAATAAGCCTTTCTGTATCACACACACACCCCAATTTTCAGACCCCCCCCCCTTTTAAATCTCTTTTTGCTTTGCAAAACAGCAAAAGCGAATTTGTGCTAATAACGAATTGAAGGAATGGGACATACCAATGCCAGCGCCTCTGCCGAAAGCTGCTCCAGTGGAAGAGAAGGCATCCAGCTTGTAATACCGTATAAACGGCAAAGGAGAGGACCACGTCTGCATATCAATGGATTCACTCCCGTTGTGGACACGCTTCTCGTGGAGTTGGCTGTCACTCACCAAGGCAACGGAAGAGCCCAAAGTTCATATGATTTGGTGATGCGTGTGTTGTGGCCCGCCAGCAACCAGCGGAGTTGGCAACAGATTCAGACAGTGAGGAGGTTGGGGAGGAACCTGGGCCAGTCCTGGAATCTGGAGAAGGCTCGGACGAGGACTCTGCATTGGAGGCAGAGAGGCGGCCAGGGCCGTCTGACAGTTATCAACTGCCTTCGGTGTCAGACATCAGTGGGGCAGAGTTACCAGATGAAGGAAACAGCAAAGGAACAAGGGTCAACTCAGGAGTAAAGCCACAGGTAGACAGTGAATGGCCCTTCCCAGAGGGAATAAAAGAGGAGCGAAAGGGGAGGGGAGTTTGCAGGAGGCAATTTAGGTCATTGCTACATTCTTGCCAAGCGTTGCGGGGGTCTGAAAGATATCATCCTGGCCACTCGCCAATCCTGATCAAGGTCGGTAATGGTGAAGTATCTTGAAAGACTGTGGGAGAAGAAAGTCATTGCTGATAGGTAGTTCTCAGGTGGAATACTGGTGCGCCGTTGGAGGCTTTAAGTTAGTCTGAGGAAGCTGCACACAATAGAGTGCTGTGAGAGGGACTCCAGCTCCCCGCAAGATAACACGGACGACAAGTCAGCCGCTTGTCTGTGTATCGTATTGGGCGATAGGCCCTTGTCTGGCCTGGCCTGTAGGAAGGCCAGGATTTGGGCCACCGATACTGAGAGAGGATCAAGAGAGGCACGCACCTCCCACCGGCCAGCTGATTTTCAGGATGCGGGGGAGCGGGGAGCATGTGGAAGACACAGGTGCATGCAAATGGGTTGCCTGTGCATGCTAAGGGAGCGCACGGGGCAGTGGGCCTCCACCTCAGCCCGATTTTTGGTCCCAGGAGGCTGCAGGGATGCCTGCTAGGCCCAAAATGGGGCGGGGGGAGCAGCGCCTCCCCACGGCCCGTTTTTGGTCCCAGGAGGCTGCAGAATGGCCTGCTAGGAACAAAATGGGACCGTGGGGGGGGGGGTGTGTGCAGCCTAGTCAGCAAATCAAGAACCTTGGGGGAAAATCGAGAGCAAAGCCTAGTCGGACGATGTTAAGGACTCATGCATCTGCGGTCGTTTCCTCCCATTGAGCCGCAAAGAGGCTTAGCCGGCCACCAATGGGAGGGTTGGATTTGCAGTTATCTGGAGGAGCGATTGAAGGGATGATTTCCGCCGCCTCCATATTGCCTATTGGACTGGAACTGCTGCCTGTTCTGCTGCCCTCTGTTGCGGGGCCTATTGGATTGGCGATTCTGAGGCTGGAAGTATGCTCCTTGTGGTTGTGAGAAGTTGTTTCCGGTGTTGGCTGCTCTGAAGGGAGGATTCTGAGACCGTTGTCCGGGCATAGGGCGCATGACTTTCTTGTTGTCTTTGGTCTCTACGAGCACAGGCTCTAAGGCCTCTCCGAATAGGTTGTTGCCTTTGAAGGGGGCCGAGGCCAACTTCCACTTAAACCTCACGGTTGCATGCCAGTGACGGAGCCACAGCAGCCGTCGGGCCGTCACGGAAGCTCCGAGGGCCCTAGAAGCGAACCTGGCCGAGTTCAGTGTGGCATCAGCACAGAATTCTGCCGCCATTACCAGGTTTTTGAGGTCCTTGTGAGCTTGGAGATCGGTGGCTGGGATTTTGGCTTGCATCTCTTTGAGCCAGAGCAAGGAACTTCTGTTGAAGAAGGAAGCCGCCGTAGCCGCCTTAACCGCCCAAGCAGCCGCATTATAGGCTTTGCGGAGAGTCACCTCAGCTTTCCTGTCTTCTGGACTCAAAGCTTCGTCCAGGTCATTGGTTATCGTGTTGACACAGGCTAAGGCCGCCACGGGCTCATCGATGGTCGGCATTTCTAAGGCTGCCGCAAGGTTCGGGGCCACGTTGTAGAACCGCCTGTCAGTCAAGTTCGGGCCTGGATACCCCCCTGGTTGGGCCCATTGCCGCTGGACGGCATCCAGGAACAATTTAGGGGAGGGGATCTCCTCTTTATCTGTGGTGCGCTCTGAGAACACCAGACTATTGGGGTCAGATAAGCCCGAGGCTGGCTCTGATGCGGATGAATCCTCTCCTATCCGAGTCGTGGCCTTGGCTTTGTGGAGAAGCGTCTTAAACAAGGAAGGGTGGAAGAGCCCTGTGAAGCCCAGGGTATCTGAAGTCCCTCCCTCAGACAGCATCAACCCTTGATGTTCCTCATCGTCCGAGAAGGATTCTTGGCTGAACAAGGAAGGGGCAGGGGAATGGGGCCTGGGAAGAGCAGCTACGTCCCTGGGATTAGTGGGTGCAGGAGGCTGCCCCTGGTGTGGAGTGCTTCCAGAGGCCGCCTGCTGGTTTCGTTGCATGCCTGCAGCAATACCCTGAGCAATGGCCTTTGAGATGATTAGTCTGATCTCTGGGGTAATTTCTGGCTCCTGCGTCTCACTTGGGCGAAGTCCTGCCACTGTAGGAGTGAAGGTAGCCTCTGGAGTAGTCTTTGCCCTCTTAGGAGCCGGCTCCTCCCAAAGACTTTGAGGTGGGAGATTTGAAACCGAAGGAAGGTAAGAAAGCTCGTCCTGTTCTATCATTGGAAGCTGCGGGTGAGAAAGCTGCTCTCTGGCGCCATCTGGTGACCGCATGGGGCTAGCCATCCCACGAACCTCCTTTGTTGCAGGTTGCAAGGGCTGGGGCTGAGAAACCTGGGCATTTTTAGGTTCGTGCACCAGGGGGCTCTCTTGGCTGCTTTTCTCCATTTCCCTTTCTTCTCCCTCTAAGGCCTTTTGGTCTTCCTCCTCCTTCTCTTCCTCCTTTGCCTTAGGGGCCTTTCTGGAGGAGACAAGGGCCTGCGCTCTCTTTCTGGCCGCTGCCCTTGTTTTCACCGTTTTGGGCGTGGAGGAGCCTTTCTTGGGCCCCCGGGGCTTTGGGGCTGGTGGATCCGGTTCTTCCGCACTCACGGTTTCCTCGTGGCTGTCTCCTGCCTCGGAAGGCTCCATTTCCCCGGGCTTCGGGTCCTTCGGGGAGGAGGATGGCTCTGGATTGAAGACGCGGCCGGTTGGATGGCTGCCAACAAGAGTCTGGCCTGCGGAGGGACCTCGGCTTTGCTTCTCCTGTAGAATTGGGTTTTTTTTTTTTTCCTTAATCTCCTTCTGGAATTGGAATGATGGAGGGGGAGCAAATGCGTCTGCTGCGTTGAAGACCTGAGTGGGAAAATGGAGGAGTCGGCACGAGAGGCGTGGCTATAAAGGCTTGATTGACACAGCCTAACGAGCAGAAAGTTAACCCTTTCCTTCCCTCGGATTCTCTCTCTCTCTCTCTCTCTCTCTCTCTCTCTCTCTCTCTCTCTCTCTCTCTCTCTCTCTCTCGGCACACTGGGGAGACTCGAATCCAGTAGAATAGAATTGAATCCAAGACACATTGTGAAGCGAGGCATTTGTTAAGGGAGTGTCTTGTCCCACTTTCTTCCTTCCTTCCATTCATCCATTCATCCTCCCGTCTTTCCTTTCCTTCCTTCCTTCCATCCATCCTCCCTCCCTTCCTTCTCTTATCAGGGGTGGTTTTTTAAGAAGCTTTTTTTAAACAAAGAGAGAGAGATTGGAGAGGCATTTTTCTGGAATGGTATAAGGGGTTGGACTAAATGACCTCCCAGGTCCCTTCCAACTTTATTATTCTCTTTATTCTGCTATTCTTTTTTCCTTCCTTCCCTTCCATCCATCCATCCATTCTCCCTTCCTTCCTTTCCTTCCTTCCATCCATCCATCCTCTCTCCCTCTGTCCCTTCCTTCTCTTATCAGTGGAGGATTTTTAAGAAGCTTTTTTTTAAAAAAAGAGAGAGAGAGAGAGTCTGGAGAGCCATTTGTCTGAAATGGTATAGGGGGTTGGACTAAATGACCTCCCAGATCCCTTCCAACTTCATTATTCTCTTTATTCTGCTATTCTTTTTTCCTTCCTTCCCTTCCTTCCATCCATCCATGCTCCCTCCCTTCCTCCTCTATCAGTGGAGGTTTTTTAAGAAGCTTTTTTTAAAAAGAGAGAGAGACTGGACAGCCACTTGTCTGAAATGGTATAAGGGGTTGGACTAAATGACCTCCCAAGTCCCTTCCAACTTTATTATTCTCTTCATTCTGCTAATTTTTCCTTCCTTCCTTCCTTCCTTCCTTCCTTCCTTCCTTCCTTCCTTCCTTCCTTCCTTCCTTCCTTCCTTCCTTCTCCATCACAGGGAGTTTTGTAAGAAGCTTTTTTTTAAAGAGAGTGGAGAGCCATTTGTCTGAAATGGTATAAAGGGTTGGACTAAATGACCTCCCATATCCCTTCCAACTCTATTATTCTCTTTATTCTGCTATTCTTTTTTCCTTCCTTCCTTCCTTCCCCATCACAGGGAGTTTTGTAAGAAGCTCTTTTTTTTTTAAAGAGAGAGGAGAGCCATTTGTCTGAAATGGTATGGGGGCTGGGCTAGTTGATCTCCCAGGTCCCTTCCAACTCTATTATTCTCTTTATTCTGCTATTCTTTTTTCCTTCCTTCCTTCCTTCCTTCCTTCCCTCCTTCCTTCTCCATCACAGGGAGTTTTGTAAGAAGCTTTAAAAAAAAAAGGACTGGACATCCAATGGTCTGAAACGGTATAAGGGGTTGGACTAAATGACCTCCCAGGCACCTTCCAACTCTATTATTCTCTATATTCTGCTATTTTTTTCCTTCCTTCCCTCTTTCCTTCCATCCATCCATCCATGCTCCCTCCCTTCCTCCGTCCCTTCCTTCTCTTATCAGTGGAGGTTTTTTAAGAAGCTTTTTTTTAAAAAAAAGAGAGAGATTGGAGAGTCATTTGTTTGAAATGGTATAGGGGGCTGGACTAAATGACCTCAGAGGTCCCTTCCAACTTTATTATTCTCTTTATTCTGCTATTCTTTTTTCCTTCCTTCCTTCCTTCTCCATCACAGGGAGTTTTTTAAGAAGCTTTAAAAAAAAAAAGGACTGGACATCCAATGGTCTGAAATGGTATAGGGGGCCGGACTAGATGCCCTCCGAGGTCCCTTCCAACCCTTGCCATCCCATTCTATTCCCCAGAGTGGGCTGAGAGAGAAGGCCCGGCGAGGAAGGGGTTAACTCCGCCTTCCTGCTCTCCGGGCTGAGTCATTCAAATCCTGGTAGCCACGCCCTCCCCCGTAGCCACGCCCCTCGGGCGGTCTCCTCCATTTTCCCTCGCCAGTCTTCAGCGCCGCGGCCGCCTCGGCTCCCCCTCCCGCCGCTCCGCTCCGCTCCCAGAAGGCGACTCCGAAGGGAAGAAGCGCCCATTCCTCCGGAGAAGCCCAGCGGGGCCAGGCTGCCCGGCCTGCCCGGCCAGGCCGCCCTTCCCCGGCTCCGTGAGCCGAGGCCTCTGTCGGACTTCCTGCAGGCCCGCGGAGGGGCCTGGAGTCACTGCCCGGGGAGGCTCCGGTGCAGACTCTGCTTGGCGCCTGCAATCCAGAGCCATCCGCCTCTCCGAGGGACCCGAAGCCCGGGGAAATGGAGCCAGCCGCGGCAGCAGACGGCCCCGAGGAAAGCGTGAGTGGGGAAGGACCGAGCCCGCCCGCCCCAAAGCCCCGGGGGCCCAAGAGAGGCGCCGCCGCCGCGCCCAAGACGGTGACCACGAGGGCGGCGGCCAGAACCAGGGCCAAGGCCCCCCCCGCCTCCCGAAGGGCCCCTAAGGCAAAGGAGGGGGAGGAGCCAAAGGCCGTGGGCGGGGAGGAAGAAGCTGCTAAGGCCGAAAGTGGGGAGGGGGAGCGAGGCGGGCAAGAGAGCCCCCTGGTGGACGAAGCTAAAAATGCCCAGGCTTCTCAGCCCCAGCCCTTGCCACCTCTAACAAAGGAGGCTGGGCAGACGGCTAGCCCAAAGCAGTCACCCGATGGCGCCAGGGAGCAAAATTCTCACCCGCAGCTCCCCATGATAGAACAGGATGAGCTTTTGTCCCTCCCACCGGAAACTCCTTCGGAGGAGCCGGCTGCTAAGAGGGCAAAGACTACCCCAGAGGCTACCTTCACTCCTCCTGTGGCGGGACTTCGCCCAAAGGAGACGCAGGAGCCACAAAAATCCCCCCCAAAGGAGACGCAGGAGCCAGAAAAGTCCTGCCCAGAGGAGACGCAGGAACCAGAAAAGTCCTGCCCAGAGGAGATGCAGGAGCCAGAAAAGTCCCTCCCAGAGGAGACGCAGGAGCCAGAAAAGTCCTGCCCAGAGGAGACACAGCAGCCACAAATTACCCCACGAATGAGACTAATGATTTCAGAGGCCATTGCTCAGGGCATTGCCGCAGGCATGCAACAAAAACAGCAGGCGGCCCCTGATCAAGCTCCACCCGAGGGCCAGCCCCCTGCACCCGATAATCCCAGGGATTTAGCTGCTCTTCCCAGGGCCCATTCCCCTAACCGCTCCTTGCACAGCCAAGAATCCCTCTCGGATGATGAGGAACATCAAGGGTTGATGCTGTCTGAGGACAAAGGAGGGACTCCGGACCTCCTGGGCTACAAAGGGCTCTTCTGCCCTGCCTTGTTTAAGACACTTCTCCACAGAGCCAAGGCCACGGCTCAGATACGAGAGGATTCAGATCCAGCCTCGGGTTTATCTGACCCCAATAGTCTGGTGTTCTCAGAGCCCACCACAGATAAAGAGGAGATCCCCTCCCCAAAATTGTTCCTGGATGCCGTTCAGGGACAATGGGCCAAACCAGGGGAATGTCAAGGCCCGAACTTGAATGAGAAGCGGTTCTACAACATGGCCCCGGACCTCACGGCGGCCTTACAAATGCCGACCATCGACAAGCCCTTGGTGGCCTTAGTCTCCCCCAAACTGTCCACTGACCCGAACAGTGCTTTGACTCCAGAAGACAGGAAATCTGAGGTGACGCTCCGCAAAGTCCATCATGCGGGTAGCTGGGCGGTTAAGTCGGCTATGGCGGCTTCCTTCTTCAACAGAACTTCCTTGCTCTGGCTCAAAGAGATGCAAGCCAGAATCCCAGCCACCGACCTCCAAGCTCACCAAGCTCTCACCAACCTGGTAATGGCAGCAGAATATTCTGCTGATGCCACACTGAACGCGGCCAAGTTCGCTTCTAGGGCCATGGCCTCTTCCGTGACGGCCCGACGGCTGCTGTGGCTCCGTTACTGGCAGGCAAACATGAAGTTCAAGTGGAAGTTGGCCTCGGCCCCCTTCAAAGGGGACAATCTATTTGGAGAGGCTTTAGAGCCTGTGCTCATAGAGACCCAAGACAAGAAGAAAGTCCTGCGCCCTATGTGCAGACGCCCCGACCGGCGGTCTAAGAATGTTTCCTCCAGAGCAGGCAACACTGCATATAACTTCTCACAACCACAGGGGGCATACTTCCAGCCTCAGGGTCGCCAATCCAATAGGTGGTCTCAGAATCCTTCCTTCAGAGCAGCGGACGCCGCACACGACTTCTCACCACCACAGGGGGCATACTTCCAGCCTCAGGATCACCAAGCCAATAGGTGGTCTCAGAATCCTTCCTTCACAGCAGAGGACACTGAAGATGACTTCTCGCCACCACAGGGGGCATACTTCCAGCATCAGGATCGCCAATCCGATAGGCCTGGCAACAGAGGGAACAACAGGCAGCAGTTCCAGTCCAGACAGCCATTTCAGGGTAATGGAAGTCAGCCTCCTAAGTCTGTTCGTAGCTCAATGGGAGGAAACGACCGCAGATGCGATGTTGAGGACACCGATGGTTCTGAACACCGTCCAACTAGGCGTCGCTCTCGATTTGCTCCCGAGACCCCCAGGGTTCAGGATTCGCTGCCCCAGGACCAGAACAGCCCTCAGAGAAGCAGCACTGCTACACCTGTCGGACATTCAAGCGATTCTCGACCTACAATGACTCAACAACCATCTGATATACAAGAGCTTCAAACTGCAGCCCCTCCAGTCCATACTGGAGAGCATCCAGGACGGCGACATCCTGACGTCAATAGGTCTGATGGAAGCATACGTACACCTCCCTATATTGCCAGCTCACCAGCAATTCCCAATGTTTTGGTCCACGAACCAGCATTACCAGTACGGGGCCCTCCCGTTCAGCCTGTTTTCAGCACCCAGAACATTCACGCAGATCCTAGCAATGCTCTCGGCTCACCTCAGGACTATCCCTATTCCCGTCCAACGCCACCTGAACGACATATTGATCCAATCCACCCACCTCCGGCCAAGAGAAGATCTCCGCTTCGGATTCCGGAACCTGCAGTAGCACGGATTCTCACTCAACTACGACAAGACCTAATTCTCGCCTACCGACAGAGTATGTCAGCTAGGAGCACAAATAGACAGGATGCAGGGCAGCATCAGAGCTCTGGCAAAATGGATCCGAGGAGGCCTCCTCTCACAGCTGTTAGGCAAGGTGGTGTCCTCTATCGCCATCCTTCCCTGGACACGTCTGCATACCAGGGCCGTGCTGTGGCTCCACCTGCCGTACCAGAAATGTGGCCCGAGCAATATAACTACCGGAGTCCGGATGCCATCAGAAGACCTCCGGTGGGGGATGCCAGTGGCCATAACCAGGGGAGGTACATTCAAGAAACCGAACCGCCTCGCCATCACTACGGACACCAGTCTGTTCGGCCACGGAGCCCACAGGGAGACCCAGATGACCCATGGCCAGTGAGCACAGGAGGACGTAACGAACATCAACAGGCACCACGTGCTTCTCCTGACAGACGACGAAGCCACCAAGACTCGTATCAACGGCCAAGAGAGCAGCCACCCCAGGTCCCTCAGGAGAGAAGGCAGTCACAGGGCAGAACGGCATCTTCTGTCCCTGCGCACAGAAGATAACACGGGAACATCCAATGTACAGGCGGACCCGTTTTGGGCACCGCATCCCCCCCCCCATTCCCCTTTTTGGGCCTAGGAGGCTTCCCTGCAGCCTCCTGGGACCAAAAACAGGCCATGAGGGGCGCTGCATACTCCAACATGCCCAGTTTCGGGCCTGGGAGGCCTCCCTGCAACCCGCTGGGACCAGAAACAGGCCATGGGGGGCGCTGCACCTCCTACACACCCCACATACCCAGTTTTGGGCCTAGCAGCCTCTTGGGACCAAACATGAGCCGTGTGGGGTTGGGGGGAGCTAGCAGGCCGCCTTGTTGTCTGTGTTATCTTGTGGGGAACTGGAGTCCCTCGCACGGCATCCAATTGTGCTCTGCTTTATCAGAGGCACGACTAAATTTAAGCCTCCAACGATGGACCAGGTATCCCACCTGGGAACTACTTTTCTTCTCCCCCAGTATTTTTTTTCCCACAGTTTTTTTTCCTCCCACAGCCTTTCTTCTCCCACAGTCTTTCAAGATAGTTCACAATTCCCGACCTTTATCAGGCTTGGCGAGTGGCCAGGCCGATATCTTTCAGACCCCCGCCACACTTGGCAAGAATGCAGCAATGACCTAAATGGCCTCCTGCAAACTCCACTCCCCTTTTGCTCCTCTTTTATTCCCTCTGGGAGAGGCCATTAATCGTCCGCCTACGGCTTTACTCCCAAGTTGACCCTTGTACTTTAGCTGTTCCCTTCGTCTGCCAACTCTGCGCATACCTGCGCACATGGGGAACAGGCTCCAGCTGTTCGTCTGCCTCACTGATGTCTGACTCCAAAGGCAGCTGAAAACTCTCAGATAGCTCTGGCCGCTTCTCTGCCTCCGACGCAGAGCCCTCGTCCGAGCCTTCTCCAGACTCTAGGACTGGCCCAGGTTCCTCCCCGAATCTGCTGCCAGATCCGCTGGCCGGCCGTAACACATGCATCGCCATATGAACTTTGGCCTCTTCCATTGCCTCGGCGAATGACAGCCAACTCCACGAGAAGCGCGGCTACGACGGTAGCATGGGCCACCCAGGCCTCCATCAAGGAGATACGCAGAGCTGGATGTCTTCGGTTCCGGTGAAGCTGCTTTCGGCAGACGAGGTGAGTGTCCAACCCGTTAGATTAAATTAAAATCCAGATTAAATTCGATCTCAACTCCGGCAGATCTAAATTTAATTTACAATCCAGTTCTTTTTAGCTGTAATCTGTAGATATGTCAGTTGCTGGTTGGGGGGGGCGGAGGTGGTTCAATACCTTAATTGGGCGAGGGATGACAAAAATGGATATAATTGGGGTGGTAAACTATTCCTGCCTCTGGAAGTTCTATCATTCTGTTTCCTAGCTAAACAGGGCAGAAAACACATACATCTCCATGGGCAATCAGACAGAACAGCTCTCAACTTCCAGCTTCTTTCCAGAGTTTGAGGATTGTTCGGCCTCTGTTTTTGGGCGTTGGGAGGTAGACTGCCACTGGCTAGAGAGGCTCTATTCTGAATCGGTTGACTTCTGACTTCCCTTTTGTTGTCTTTTTTTGCTGGCAGGTTGAGTTTGGATGTTTGTACCATTCTCCGCTTATCCGGGCCTCTGAAAGAACAGTACGCAAAGGTAATTTTGATTTAAAACTGATTTATTTTGCCTTTTTAAAAAAAACACCTGGGTTTTTTGTGGTAGGTTCTGGATTGATTTGAGCACGACACCCTTATTAAATAGGTAATTTAATTTAAAACTGATGGTGAATCTGATTTTATTCGGGCATGAAACGCTGAATCAATAGGTAAATTTAGTTAAAAATGTTTTTCTGTTGTTTGGTTTTTTTTGGAGGGTAGAATGTGAATTTATTTGAGTGCAAAAATTTGGACTTTTTATTTTATTTTTTTTTACAAAACCTGTATATATTCTTGGCGTACTTAAAAATAATAAAATTAAAGAGGCATTTATGCTCCCTGGAACGGAGCGATTCGTCTGTTCTTACCTTAAGGGTTTTCATGTGGCTGTGAGTTCCGCAGGTGAATTAGAACCTTATTTGGGGGGGAATTTTAAGCAGTTGAATTTGGAGAGTTGCAGAGGTAATGTTGGGGGTTTTTTGCACGCAGGAACACAGCCTGGATTTCCAGCGGTTTTTAAATGCCACCGATTACAAGGAACTTTACCGGGAAGACATGATCCCGTTGGGAAGAGCGACGCCAGAGCGATCCTGGTTTCTTTTGCCGCATTGTGGTGGAAGGCGTGACACAACCCATCTGGGTAAGGCCAGGGGAAATAGACAGATAAACCCCAACTTACGATCACCATTGAGCCCAGAGTCACTAAGCAAGGCAGTTTTTAATCGAGTTGAGCCCCATTCTACCACTTTTTTTGCAACCGTTGTTAAGCGAATCAGGGCAAACTGTTAAGCTTGTCCCACGGTCATTCAGGGAGTCCATGTTCTTTGATTTGGCTTGTCGGAAGGTCACAAAACGGGGATCGACCGTTTCCGATCTTTTTTTTCCAGCTCCATAACTTCAAACGGTCACTCAGCGAATCGTCATAAGTCGGGGACTGCACGTAGTTTCCTTCTGGACCAACTCCCAACACCCATCTTGGGTCTTTGGTGGGGAGGGGCGGAGGGAGCTAGTCGGTTTAACAACGGGGGAGGAGCAGATGGGCAGAATTCGAACTCGAAGAGTCCCCAGGGGTTCATTTTCTTTTTCTCCTTCTCTCCTTGCCAACGCAGATCGTGAGTGACACCCGGTAGTCGTTGGACGTGGAATGGTTCCGTGATGTGTACGGGGATCTGGTTCAAATCGTGCGGGTGATTGCCACGGAGGAGACTCGGAGACGTTTTCAGCCTGGATACCCCTTCCCCACATTCTGAATGGGAAATATCCTCCCAGCTGTTTGCAAGACCCTCCCCAATTTCCTGCCTGTGTCGCTGCTTATACCGTGTTAATTGCTAATATTAATGAGAATGCCCGCCTTCTCTCTCTTTCGTCCTATCCGGTAGGGAGGGGGTGGGATAATGTTCCAATAAAGCCCATTGATTAGTTAAAGCCCCCGCCTCTCTTTTATTGCCTCTTCTAGGGTCCAATCCAGATGATTTTATGCAAAGCAGGGCAGCCACTAAAAAGGAGAGTGGAAATTAAGGTTGTGTGAAGGTGTTTGCTAGCTGCGGATCCTATCCACCAAACGAGGGGGGAGAAATTAAGAGGAGGGGGGGTTTCTCTCTGTCTTATGGACCCTCTTTTTCCAGTTCTGGCCTTTGCTGATCACAAGGATTTCTTTGAAGGCAGCTACGTTATAAATGCAGGCAGTCCTCGAGTTACAACGGTTCATTTAGTGACCGAAGTCGCAAAGGTGCTGAAAAAAAGGAGCTTAGGACTGTTTTTCACACTTACAACCATTGCAGCATTCCCCACGATCGCGTGATCAAAAAACGAGGCTTGGCCATCGTTTCATACTTATGACCGTTGGCATGTCCCGGGGTTACGTGATTCCCCCTTTTGTGATCTTCGGACAAGAGAAGTCAATGGGGAAGCCGGATTCCCTTAAGAAGCAGGTTATTCACCTCTACCACAGTGATTTCACTTAGCGACAGTGGCAAGACAGGCCGTAAAGTGAGACCAGACTCGCTTAACACACGTCTCGCTTCACAACATATTTTGGGGTCAGTTGAGGGGATGTTGCTAAGGTTGGGTCAGGCAAGGCCTGCTAGAAAATGAGCTCAGAGATCCTCAAGGACCGCACAGTCGTCTCCCCCTCCTTTTTTCCACAAACCCCACTCCCCTTTTAACACTGATGATGTTACCTAGTTGGGTCACGAAACGTCTACAAGGAAATCCACAAGCTCAGAGAGCACCAAGGACTCCGGAGACCCTTCTGCCTTCCTGCACTGATGATGTTATCTAGTTGGGTCAATGGGATGTCCATGAAAACCCACCAAGCTCAGGGAGCACCAAGGACCCACCAGTTCTCCTCTTCACTTCTCTACAGACCCCCCACCCCCCATTAATAGCAGAATAAGAATCACACGAGTTGGAAGGGACCTTGGAGGCCATCTAGCCCAACCCCCTGATCAGACAGGAGGCCCTATCCCATTTCAGAGAAATGGCCGTCCAGTCTCTTAAAAACAAGCCCAGCGATGGAGAATGAAGGGAGGATGGATGGAAGAAAAAGATGGATGGATGGATGGATGGAAGGAAGGAAGAAAAAAGGATGGAAGGGTGGATAGAAGGATGGGAGGAAGGATGGAAGGAAGGAAAGAATGAATAAAAGGATAGGGAAGGGTGGATGGAAGGAAGGAAGAAAAGGATGGAAGGGAGGGAGGATGGATGGATGGATGGGAAGGAGGGTGGATGGAAGGAAGGGTGGCTGGGAGGGAGGATGGATGGATGGATGGGAGGTGGATGGATGGATGGAAGGAAGGAAGGAAGAGAAGAAGGATGGATGGGAGGGAGGGAGAATGGAAGGAAGGAAGAGAAGAAGGATGGATGGGAGGGAGGGAGGATGGATGGAAGGAAGAGAAGAAGGATAGATGGGAGGGAGGGAGGGAGGATGGATGGGAGGATGGATGGAGGGAAGAAGGGAAGGAAGGATAAAAGGATGGATGGATGGAAGGAAGGAAGAGAAGAAGGATAGATGGGAGGGAGGGAGGATGGATGGATGGAAGGAGGGAAGGGTGGATGGAAGGAAGGAAGAAAAGGATGGAAGGGAGGATGGATGGATGGATGGATGGGAAGGAGGGTGGATGGAAGGAAGGGTGGCTGGGAGGGATGATGGATGGATGGATGGATGGATGGGAGGTGGATGGATGGATGGAAGGAAGGAGGGAAGGAAGGAAGGAAGAGAAGAAGGATGGGAGGGAGGATGGATGGAAGGAAGGAAGAGAAGAAGGATAGATGGGAGGGAGGGAGGATGGATGGAGGGAAGGAGGGAAGGATGGATGGAGGGAAGAAGGGAAGGAAGGATAAAAGAAGGATGGATGGATGGATGGAAGGAAGGAAGGAAAGTGTCTGCAACCGTCTCCCCAGCGACACCCCCCCCGGTCATCTTCGGAAAGAGGTCTGGGGAAGAGGAGGGCCAAACCCATCGAGGTTCACCTCCCCCCTCCAAGCAACCAGCCAAGCGTGGCGCGCTGCGGGGTCGCTCTTTGGCCTCCCCCCTTCTTGCCGTCGGGCACCCCGGACGCCCAGAATTGCAGCGGGGGAGCCTCTCCTCCGGGACCGGGACCGGGACCGCTGGCCTCGTGCAGGTTCCGCCGGGTAACGCTGAGCCGGCTGAGCGGCTTCAGGACGCCGCCGCCGCCGCTGGCCTTGCACGAGCTCCGGGCGATCTCGGGGAAGGGGCTGCGGTCCCGCCGAGGCTGGCTTGCCGGTGCTTAGCCGGCCTTGAAGAAGGCTTTTCCGGTTGGATGTCTCTTGAAGCCGGGGAGCGGGGGAACCCTTGCCCCCCTCCCTCCCAATCCATCCTCCTTACACCTGGAAGGCAGATGCCTTCACATCTGGATAGAGCTGATCTCATCCAGCTGGGGGCTCTCCCTTTTTTTTCAAACGCTCCCCCTCCTCACCAGCAGCTGAGGACTCCAACTCCCATCAGCCTTCAGCTGGGAGGATTCCCTTACTTAGAGCCAGGGGAGGTCCTGGGAGGTGGAGAGGGGGAGCAGGGAAACCCCCGTTTTAAAATAATAGCGATTTTTAAAAAATCACTTTTCTTCCAGGTGTGTGTTTCGTCTTTGCCCGAAATCCTCAAAAGCGCCTTGAGCTGCCCCAGTTGGAGAGCTGCCTGTTGAATGGCCACTCTGGGTCAGCTGTGCGGGATGGGTCCCCGAAGAAGCCTCAGCCTGCAGGGGCCGAAGAGGCGGAGTTCATCGCCCCCCAGGAGGGAGTTTTGGAATGGAGTCCCTTTTGAGAGGGCAGGGCAGGGCAGGCTGGCTGGCATTTCTATCACTTGGCCTGAGGTTTGGGGACATGGGAGCCCATCAGGAAGGATTTAAGGCCAGCCGACAAAAGTGCAGATTGATTGACAGCTCCCCTTAACGTCCTCAAAGCCTTAAAGATGTAAGTGCTGTTCCCAGCACTGATGTTAGCTGTGTCAAAAAACCAGTGAGCAGCAAGAACCCCTCTCTCCTCCTCCTCCTCCCCTTCCTTCTGCTCCAACCTCCCTCCCTTCCAACACTGATGAAGTTAGCTAGTTGGGTAATAAGATGTCTGCAAAAAAGCTTAGAAAGCATCAAGGACACACACTTTCTCCTCCCTTCCTCCTGCACTCCTCAAACCTCCCTGCCTTCTAGGACTGATAATGTTACCGAGTTGGGTCATAAGACGTCTACAAGAGAACCACCAGGCTTAGAAAGCATCAAGGGGACATACAAATGTAACACACTTTCTCTTCCATGGACCAATTGAAATAGACTATTTGCAGCTCATGATTGACATGAGGGATCCTTGGGACTCTGAGCTTGGTGATTCCCTTGGAGACAGTTCATGAGCCAGCTAGATAACATTATCAGTGCTAGAAAGGGAGTGGGGTTTAAGGAGAAAAGGAGAAAGACTATGCGGTCCTTGGGCCTGAGCTTGATTTCTTGCAAATATTGCCTGACCAACCTTAGCAACATCTCCACAATATGTTGTAAAGTGAGACCTTAAGGGAATGTCTTGTCCCACTTGATGGCTTTCCTTGCCACCGTCGCTAAGTGAAATCACGGCAGTGGAGGTGAGTAACCTGCTTCTTAAGGGAACCCGGCTCCCCCATTGGCTTCGCTTGTCCGAAGGTCGCAAAAGGGGGATCACGAACCTCGGGATACACTAACGGCCATAAGTACAAAACGATGGCCAAGCGTCTTGAATTTTGATCACGTTATCGGGGGGGGGGGGGAATGCGACGAAGGTCGTAACGGTGAAAAACGGTCACTTCTTTCAGCGCCGTTGCGACTTCGGTCACTAAATGAACCGATGTAACTCGAGGACCTGTATTTATCACTTGCTTCAAATAAATCCTTGTGATCAGCAAAGGCCAAAACTGGAAAAAGAGGGGGGTGGAGTCCAGAAGACAGAGGGAATCCCCTCTCCTCTCTGTCTGTCTGTCTGTCTGTCTGTCTGTCTGTCTGTCTGTCTGTCTGTCTATCTATCTATCTATCTATCTATCTATCTATCTATCTATCTATCTATCTATCTATCTATCTATCTATATCTATCTAATTTGTATACCGCCCTACTCCCCGAAGGGACTCAGGGCGGTGAACAGCCGATTAAAATACAATGTCATACAAAAGTTAAAAAATTTAAAATAAATTAAATAATTTGGCTGAAGCATTGCTCCCCCCTCGTTTAGCGGATAGGATCGGTAGCTAGCAAACACCTTCACACAACCTTAATTTCCACTCTCCTTTAGTGTCTGCCGTGCTGGCACGAAATCAGCCGGATTGGACCCAGAAGACAATAAAAAAGAGGCGGGGGGCTTTAAACAATCAATGGGCTTTATTGGAACATTTCCCCACCCCCTCCATACCCGATAAGACTAGATAAAAGAACAAAAGGCGGGCACTGTCATTAATATTAGCAATTAATACGGGTATACACAGCAACACAGGAAATTAATTGGCGCGGGGTCTTGCAAACAGCCCGGAGGATATTTCCCATTCAGAATGGGGCAGGGGGGGAGTCCAGGCTTAAACAGCCCCCCTCCCCAAGTTTCCCCCACTTCCCCCTAATGCAGCAGGCTTGCAAACCTGCTCCCCTTTTGCAAATTTTGTTCGTCCACCTTCCGACCTTCCCGGGAGCCCATCTGTTTAATGGCCAACTTATTTTAATCCCCCAGGGCTCCTGCGCCACAATTAAGAAAAATCTGGCACTGGAGAGAAATGAAGCGAGGATTAAACTCAGGGAGGGGGGGGGGCTGCAAAAAGCAAAAAATTTTAAGACTTCTTTCAATCACTTCTCATCCCTATGCAATTTTTGGGGTCTCCCTCCACGTTTTCTGGAACGAAATCCTCCCCTCCACCCCACCCCACCCCCCCACCCCCATGGCAGAGGTTGCATTTTGCCGGAGGAGAAATTGGCACTTTGCAACCTGGCCAAGGGGGGAATTTGGGGAGGAACAAAGCAAAGAGAAAGAAAAAGTAGCCGAAGAACGGAGAACTGTACAAAAAGAAGGGGGAGGCAACAATGTGGCTTCGTCCCCACCTTGCTTTGGAAAGGGACAAAATCTAGGGCGAAAAGACGGGGCTCGCTCTGCCCCCTGGTGGGGGCACAGCCCTTTTTGGTCCCAGGAGGCTTCAGGGAGGCCTGCTAGGCCCAAAAGGGGCTGTGAGGGAAGGGGGTGCAGTGCCCCCCACCACCACGGCCCTTTTTTGGCCCCAAGAGGCTTCAGGGAGGCCTGCTAGGCCCAAAAATCGCTGTGAGGGAAGGGGGTGCAGTGCCCCCCACCACCACGGCCCTTTTTTGGCCCCAAGAGGCTTCAGGGAGGCCTGCTAGGCCCAAAAATCGCTGTGAGGGAAGGGGGTGCAGTGCCCCCCACCACCACGGCCCTTTTTTGGCCCCAAGAGGCCGCAGAGAAGCCTGTTAGGCCCAAAGGGGCTGTGGTAGGGGGGAGGCATGCAGCTACCCCCCCCACGGCCCATTTTTGGCCCCAAGAGGCTTCAGGGAGGCCTGCTAGGCCCAAAAGGGGCTGTGAGGGAAGGGGGTGCAGTGCCCCCCACCCCCACGGCCCTTTTTTGGCCTCAAGAGGCTTCAGGGAGGCCCGCTCTCCAGTATGCACTGGAGGGACATGCATTTTGAATCTCTTGTATGCTTGTTGAGTCTTTTTAGGTTGAGAATTGCTTGAAAGGTCGTCTGAATGTCCGAACAGGTGCAGGACTGCAGCTTCCGTGAGGGTCCTTCTTGTCCTGGGGCAGCAAATCAAGAACCTTGGGGGAAAATCGAGAGCAAAGCCTAGTCGGACGATGTTAAGGACTCATGCATCTGCGGTCGTTTCCTCCCATTGAGCCGCAAAGAGGCTTAGCCGGCCACCAATGGGAGGGTTGGATTTGCAGTTATCTGGAGGAGCGATTGAAGGGATGATTTCCGCCGCCTCCAAATTGGCGTTTGGGCTGGAACTGCTGCCTGTTCTGCTGCCCTCTGTTGACGGGCCTATTGGACTGGCGATCCTGAGGCTGGAAGTATGCTCCTTGTGGTTGTGAGAAGTCGTTTCCAGTGTCGGCTGCTCTGAAGGGAGGATTCTGAGACCGCTGGTTGGGGCGTCTGGACATAGGGCGCAGGACTTTCTTGTTGTCTTGGGTCTCTACGAGCACAGGCTCTAAGGCCTCTCCAAATAGGTTCTCCCCTTTGAAGGGGGCCGAGGCCAACTTCCACTTGAACTTCATGCTCGCCGGCCAGTAACGGAGCCACAGGAGCCGTCGGGCTGTCACGGAAGAGGCAATGGCCCTAGAAGCAAACTTGGCCGCGTTCAGTGTGGCATCGGCAGAGTATTCTCCTGCCATTACCAGGTTGGTGATATCCTTGTGAGCTTGGAGGTCGGTGGCTGGGATTCTGGCTTGCATCTCTTTGAGCCAAAGCAAGGAAGTTCTGTTGAAGAAGGAAGCTGCCGTAGCTGCCTTAACCGCCCAGGCAGCTGCATGATAGGCTTTGCGGAGCGACACCTCAGCTTTCCTGTCTTCTGGATTCAAAGCTTCATCTGGGTCATTGGTTATCATGTTGACGCAGGCTAAGGCCGCCACGGGCTCATCGATGGTCGGCATCTCTAAGGCCGCAGTGAGGTTCGGGGCCACATTGTAGAACCGCTTGTCAGTCAAGGTCGGGGCTGGATACGCGCCTGGTTGGGCCCATTGTCGCTGGACAGCATCCAGGAACAGTTTCGGGGAGGGGATCTCCTCGTTGTCTGTGGTGGGCTCTGAGAACACCAGACTATTGGGGTCAGATAAGCCCGAGGCTGGATCTGATGCAGATGAATCCTCTCCTATCCGAGCCGTGGCCTTGGCTCTGTGGAGAAGCGTCTTAAACAAGGAAGGGCGGAAGAGCCCTGTGAAGCCCAGGGTATCCGGAGTCCCTCCTTTGTCCTCAGACATCAAGCCTTGATATTCCTCATCGTCCGAGAGGGATTCCTGGCTGAGCATGGAAGAAGCAGGGGAAAGGGGCCTGGGAGGAACAGCTACGTCCCTGGGATTATTGGATGCAGGACGCTGGCCCTGGTGTGGAGTGCTTCCAGAGGCTGCCTGCTGGTTTCGTTGCATGCCTGCAGCAATACCCTGAGCAATGGCCTCTGCAATTATTTGTCTGATTTCTGGAGAAATTTCTGGCTCCTGCATCTCCTTTGGGCGGGACTTTTCTGGCTCCTGTCTCTCCCTTGGGCGGAGTCCTGCAGCTGTAGGAGTGAAGGTAGCCTCTGGGGTAGCCTTTGTCCTCTTAGCAGCCGGCTCCTCCCAAACATTTTCTGGTGGGAGATTTGAAACCGAAGGGATTGGATGCTTTGGCTGAGAAAGGTGCTCTCTGGCGCCATTTGGTGACCGCATCGGGCTAGCCTTCTGAGGAACCCCCTTTGTTAGAGGTTGTAATGGCTGCAAGTGAGAAGCGCGGGAATTATTAGGTTCGTCCACCAGGGGGTTCTCTTGCCTGCATTGCTCCGCTTCCCTTTCTTCTTCATCTAAGGCCTTTTGGTCTTCCTCCTCCTCCTCCTCCTCCTCCTCCTCCTCCTCCTCCTCTTCTTCCTCTTGTTCTTCCTCCTCCTCCTCCTCCTCCTCCTCTTCCTCCTCCTCCTCCTCTTCCTCTTCCTCTTCCTCCTCCTCCTCCTCCTTTGCCTTAGGGGCCTTTCTAGAGGAGAGGAGAGCCTGTGCCCTGATTCTGGCCGCTGCCCTTGTTTTCACTGTTTGGGGCGTGGAGGAGCCTTTCTTGGCACCCTGGCGCTTTTGGGCTGGTGGATTTGATTCTTCCCCACTCACGTTTTCCTCGTGGCTGTCTCCTGCCTCGGAAGCCTCCATTTTCCCGAGATTTGGGTCCTTCGGAGAGGAGGATGGCTCTGGATTGAAGACGCGGCTGGTTGGATGGCTGCCAACAAGAGTCTGCCCTGGAGCCTCCGCAGGGAATGACTCCAGTCCCCCACTGCAGGCCTGCAGGAAGATCAGAGGGACCTCTTTTTTGCTTGTCCTGTAGAATTGGGTTTTTTTTTCTTTTCCCCAATCTCCTTCTGGAATTGGAATGATGGAGTGGGAGCAAATGCGTCTGTTGAGCTGAAGACTTGAATGAGAAAATGGAGGAGTCGACACGAGAGGCGTGGCTATAAAGGCTTGATTGACTCAGCCTAACGAGCAGAAAGTTAACCCCTTCCTTCCCTCGGATTCTCTCTTGGCACACTCGGAAAAATCGAATAGAATGAAGAAGGATTGGAGGTCATCTGGTCCAGGGGTCACCAACCGGTGGTCTGTGAGAAAATTTTGGTGGTTGGCAGAAAAATTATTTGCATTTTTTATATTGCACTAAATCAGGGGTCCCTTCGGGGTCTTTTTGTGCCGGCCGGAGGGGGGCAGAAATTCTGACTTGGGGTCTGCTTCAGCCTCCTGGTGTAGTGATTTGGGCGAAGGCTAGAGGGGAGTGTGGCGCTGAAGAGTCGGAGGGCCTTTTTCCAGTGGGACAGCATCATGGCCTGGAACTGGCTGACCATCTCAGCCTGTTGAGCCTCCAGGTGCCAGTACCTGGCCTTGCACTCCTGCAGGTCTTCCCTCTGCTTGGAAAACCTATGCTCCTAGTCCTTAGTGAGGTGCTTCTGCTGAGCCTCCTTCTAGGTTAGATCCAATTTGAACTGAGCTGTTTTGCCAATTCTTGCTCGTGGTGGCAGCTTTGCTCCAACAACTGCTTCCTGTCGGGGCCCTAAGGAGCCCAGGCAGGCAGGCGAGGAGTGACGAGTAGAGGCTGGCAAGGCACCCCTCGATGTGACGCCGAGTTGGCCTTGCCCACCCAATCACATGCATGACCACCTAGCCGCGCCCACCCAGCTGGACATTAGGCAGATTATATTAGTGCTGCACGGGATTTAAAACTGTGAATTTAGTGGTGCCTGAGGTCCGAAAGGTTGGGGACCCCTCATAAGGCAGGAGGGCCTATCCCATTTCAGACAAATGGCGGTCCAGTCTCTTCTTAAAAACAACCCAGTGATAGAGAAGGAAACCAAGTGTCTGCAACTTCCTACCCAGCAAATCCACCCCCTCTCAACTTCGGAAAGAGGTCTGGGGAAGAGGAGGGCCAAACCCACCAATGGTCAAGGCCCCTCCCCAAGCAACCAGCCCCTTATCCAAGGGGGCGCCCTTTGGGGTACCCCAAGTGTCCGCGACCCCCTCCTCTCAACTTCGGAAAGAGATCTGGGGAAGCAGGCAAAACCCACCGAGGTTCAAGTCCCTTCCCAAAGCCGCCCCTCTAGTGCGCTCTCCGCCAGCACCAAGGGGACCGCCCCGCCAATTAACTCCCAGTCCAGCGGAGTTAATTGCTGCCAGGAGGGAAAGGGAGTTTTGGAATGGAGTCCCTTTTAAAAGGGCATTGCAGCCTGGCGGGCGTTTCTATCACTCGGCCTGAGGTTGTGGACGTGGGACCCGTTCACGAAGGATTTAAGGACACTGGACAAATGTGCAGATTGACTGATGGCTCCCCTTAATGTCCTCCAAGCCTTAAAGATATTAAGTGCTGTTCTTAGCACTGATGTTATCTAGTTTGGTCATGAAACCAGTAGTGGGTTGCCCCCGGTTCAAAAGATGTCATCATCAGTGATCTGTGCATGCCATTGCGATCCCGTTGCGAACCGATAGTAAAGGTAAGTAGAACCCACCCGAAACATCTGCCATAAAACCAGAGAGCACCAAGGACCTCACCCTCCTCCTTCCCCTCCTACCTCACTACCTTCAACATTGATAATGCTACCTAGTTGGGTAATAAGATGTCCGCAAAAAAGCCCAAGCTTAGACAGCATCAAGGATACACATACTTTCTCCTGCATTCTGCAAACCTCACTGCCTTCCAGTACTGATGATGTTACCTACTTGGGTCAAGAGACGCCTGCAAGAAAATCGAGGAGGAAGAGTAGGAGCATCGAGGGGAGCTTTGCAGCTTTCTGAGCTTGGTTGTTTTCTTGCAGATGTTCCAGAAGCCAGAGAGACACACACACACCCCCCCCGCCTTCCTCTTAATTCCTCCCTTGTTTGGTGGATAGGATCGATAACTAGCAAACACCTTCACACAACCTTAGTTTCCACCCTCCTTTAGTGACTGTCCTGCTTGCACAAGATCACCCGTATTGGACCCCAGAAGAGACAATAAAGAAGAGAGGCGGGGTCTTTAACCAATCAATGGGCTTTATTGGAACAGGTCCCCACCCTCTCCCTACCCGATAGGACGAGAGAGAGAGAGAGAGAGAGAGAGAGAGAGAGAGAGAAGGCGGGAGTTCTCACTAATATTAGCAACTAATACAGGTATACACGGCAACAAAGGCAGGAAATTAATTGGGGAGGGTCTTGCCAACAGCTGGGAGGATATTTCCCATTCGGAATAAATGCAGCAGCCTTGCAAAACTGCTCCCCCTTTGCAAATTCAGTTTGCACGCCTTCCAACCTTCTCGGGAGCTGATCTGCTTAGATTAAAAACTTATTTTAATCCCCCAGGGCTCCTGCGCCACAGTTTAGAAAAACCCGGCACTGGAGGGGAATGAAGCGGGAATTAAACTCAGGGGGCAGGGGGGGGGGGGGCTGCAAAATGCACCTTTTCCAGGTGCCTTTCGGAGGATTCTTTCAATCGCTTCTCATCCCAATTCAATTTTTGGGGTCTCCCTCCACGTTTTCTAGAACGAAATCCTCCCCGTGGCAGAGGAGCATTTGCCGGAGGAGAATTTAGCCAAGGGGGATTTGGGGAAGGACGAAGGAAGGAAACAAAGAGAAAGAAAAGGAGGAGGAAAACCGGAGTGAGAGACGGAAAACTTTTAGAGAATAAGGCACGACAATGTGGTTTCTTCCCCACCTGTTGGGGGAGCCGGTGGGTTTTCTAACCGCAAAGGACCGTAGCATTGGGAATATTTCCATTCCCAGTGGGAAACAGGGAATATTTCCATTCCCAGTGGGAGATCTCTGGGGGGGGGGGGGGAAATGGGATTTTCCACCCCACCGTCCCTGGGTGTTTCCCCCATCACCAATGAGATTCTTTCTTGTTTTTCCCCATAGATCAAATCAGGAGAAAAAAAACTTGCATGAAACTCAACCTAAAATGGAATGGCAAAAATCAGGATTCTTCCCCCCCCCGCCCCCCTTGCTTTGGAAAGCTGCAAAAGCTAGGGTGAAAAGGCTGGGCATGCTCTGCCCCCTAGAGGCGGTAAGCAGTACTGTCCTCAAATGAGGGGGACGACGACGCAGAGATACCCCCGTTATCCCTTACACCAATGGGGTTGGGGGAAGAGGAATCGAGACCTATCAAAAGGTGGGAATTTAATCTTCCTGAGATACCAGCAGGGTGATAAGAGCAGGTGGCCCTGTTGAGATGGAGGAAGATAGATAGAGAGACAGAGACAGAGAGAAGAAAAACCGGCACCGGATTATGGCAATTTCTGAAATGGACTCTCCATTCCAGGAAGGAAGCTGTACAACGAAGTTTAATGTGATGGTTCCTTGCCTGGGGTCTCCTTTTTTGGGAAGGACCTCCTCCTCCAATGTCTTCACCCCTCTTTGGTCCTTCAGCCAAGAATCCCAACCTGAGCCCCCTCCCCAAAAGAGCTACAGGGGGAGAGAGAGAAAGAGAGAGACTGGGAAAACCCAGCCGTTCCTAAAGTTTGGTCTGGATAAACTGGAGCAGCTTCTCCAGCTGGGCATCCAAGGACAGCTGGTCTCCGTCGTTGGTGACCACCCAATCGTAGGGAACGCCTTGGTCTAAGCCGCACTCGGATTCCGCGTCGTCAATTCCTGGGGAGCGGAGAAAGAGACGGGAGGGGAAAAAAGAGATTTAACGTCAGATTCTTCGAGTCAAATTGAAAACCCGGTGGCTTTTGCAAACGGACCCAGATACACAAGGCATTGGAAGAGGTCGCCCTCGAGTTTCTTAAGGACTAGAAATTAAGCATCCCCAAATTAAAGATTTTGGAACTCGAGGACTGATAACGGTTTACATGATTAAATATCTCGGAGACTCTGACCTGCAACTTATCTACAACTCCTACACTGAAAAATTCTGCACCGGAGATAAATTCCTTGGATGTCACTTGGTCAAATAAAATATTCTATTCTTATTCTAACTACAGTATATTCTAATTAATTCTATTTTCTATTCTATTTTCCATTTTCTATTCTTTTTTCTATTCTGTTCTGTTCTGTGTCTATTCTGTATTCTCTTCTCTAATTTAAATTATAAATTCTATATTTCTATGCTATTCTATATTCTCTTCTGCAATATTTATTCTATTTTATTCTATCTTCCAATTCTATTCTATTCTATCCTATTTTCTATTCTATTTTATACTAGATTTCATTTCTATTCAATATTTCTATTCTGTATTTCTATTCTATATATTCTATACTATTCTCTATTCTACTATTCTGTACTATTTACTTCTTCTTTTCTATTCCCTATATAGAATAGAAAATATTCTATTCAACATTCTCATTTTGTTCTATACTAGCTACACGGAAAGAGAGCAATTTTTTCCACCCTTACATTCAATCTCATTTTACCTGCCACAAACACCCAGTCCCGTCTTCTCCGGGTCTCCTCCGTGGCAATCACCCGCACGATTTGAACCAGGTCCCCGTACACATCACGGAACCATTCCACGTCCGACGACCGCCGGGTGTCACTCACGATCTGCGTTGGTAAGGAGAGAAGGAGAAAAAGAAAATGAACCCTTGGGGACAGTTCAAATTCTGGCCATCTGCTCCTCCCCCGTTGTTAAACCGACTAGCTCCGTCTGCCCCACCCCACCAAAGACCAAGATGGGTGTTGGGAGTTGGTCCAGAAGGAAACCAAAAAGTGCGGCCCCCAACTTAATGACAATTTGCCGAGTGACTGTTTGAAGTTATGGAGCTGGAAAAAAAAGGGACTTAGGATGGGTTTTTTCATGGTCGTAAGTTGGGGTCTGTCTGTCTATTCCCCCTGGCCTTACCCAGATGGGTTGCGTCACGCCTTCCACCACAATGCGGCAAAAGAAACCAGGATCGTTCTGGCGTCGCTCTTCCCCCCAACGGATCATGTCTTCCCGATAAAGTTCCTTGTAATCGGTGGCATCTAAAAGCCGCTGGAAATCCAGGCCGTGTTCCTGCGTGCAAAAAAACCCCCAGTATTTCCTCTGCAATTCTCCAAATTCAACTGCCTAAAATTCCCCCCCCCCCCCCCCACAAAAGAGGTCCTAATTCATCTGCGGAACTCACCGCCACATGAAAATCCTTAAGGTTAGAACATATGAATCGTTCCGTTCCAGGGAGCATAAATGTCCGTTTTTATTCTATTTGTTTTTAATATACCAAGATTATATACAGGTTTTGTAAAAAAAAAAAAAAAAACACAAAAAAACCCCTCAAAATATTGCACTCAAATAAATTGAGATTCTACCCTCCAAAAAACCAAACAACAAAAAAATGTTTTAAATAAAACCTACCTATTGAATCAGCGTTTCATGCTCAAATAAAATCAGATTCGACCCAAAAACCCCAGATGTTTTTTTTAAAAAGGCAAAATAAACCAGTTTTAAATCAAAATTACCTTTGCGTACTGTTCTTTCAGAGGCCCAGATAAACGGAGAATGGTGCAAACATCCAAACCCAACCTGCCAGCAAAAAAAAAGGGAAGTCAGAAGTCAACCGATTCAGAATAGAGCCTCTCTAGCCAGTGGCAGTCTACCTCCCAATGCCCAAAAACAGAGGCTGAACAATGCTCAAACTCTGGAAAGAAGCAGGAAGTTGAGAGCTGTTCTGTCTGATTGCCCATGGAGATGTATGTGTTTTCTGTCCTGTTTAGCTAGGAAACAGAGTGATAGAGCCTCCAGAGGCAGGAGTAGTTTACCACCCCAATTATATCCACAAGGGCTCCAGGTTTTTTGTCATCCCCTGCCCAATTAAGGCATTGAACTACCTCCCCCAACCAGCAGCTGACATATCTACAGATTACAACTAAAAAGAACTGGATTGTAAATTAAATTTAGATCTGCCGGAGTTGAGATCGAATTTAATCTGGATTTCAATTTAATCTAACGGGTTGGACACTCACCACGTCTGCCGAAAGCAGCTTCACCGGAACAGAAGATATCCAGCTCTGCATATCTCCACGATGGAAGCCTGGGTGGCCCATGCTACCGTCGCAGCCGCGGTTCTCATGGAGTTGGCTGTCATTCGCCGAGGCAATGGAAAAGGCCAAAGTTTATATGGCGATGCATGTGTTGCGGCCCGCCAGCGGATCTGGCAGCAGATTCGGTGAGGTTGGGGAGGAACCTGGGCCAGTCCTGGAGTCTGGAGAAGGCTCGGACGAGGGCTCTGCGTCAGAGGGCAGAGAGGGCGCCAGGGCCCTATGCCAGTTATCAACTGCCTTTGGAGGCAGACATCAGTGAGGCAGACGAACAGCTGGAGCCTGTTCCCGATGTGCGCATGCATGCGCAGTTGCCAGACGAAGGGAACAGCTAAAGAACCAGAGGCGACTCAGGAGTAAAGCCACAGGTGGATGGTGAATGGCCCCTCCCAGAGAGAATAAAAAAGGAGCGAAAGGGGAGTGGAGTTTGCAGGAGACAATTAGTTCATTCCTGCATTCTTGCCAAGTATTGCAGAGTCTGAAAGATATCGGCCTGGCCACTTGCCAAGCCTTATCAAGGTCGGTAATGGTGAAGAATCTTGAAAGACTGTGGGAGAAAAAAGTCTTTGCTGATAGGTAGTTCCCAGGTGGGATACCGGTGCGCCATCGGAGGCTTTAAGTTAGTCACCCCTCTGAAGAAGCTGCGCACAATAGGGTGCCGTGCAAGGGACTCCAGCTCCCCGCAAGATAACATGGACGACAAGGCGGCCACTTGTCTGCGTATCGTATTGGGCGATTAGCCCTTGTCTAGCCCGGCCTGTAGGAAGTCCAGAATTCAGGCCACCGATACTGAGAGGGGATCAAGAGAGGCTTTGTTGCATCAGACACAGAAGGTTCTCCAGGTGGAATCGTAAATCCTGCTCGTAGATGGCCTCCTAGAGCCGTGATGGAGAAACTATGGCACGCGTGCCACAGCTGGCATGCAGAGCCCTTTCTGTGGGCACGCACCTCCCAGCGGGCAGCTGATTTTCAGGATGCGGAGGAGGGGGGGACGGACATGTGGGAGACATGCACAGGGGTCACTTATTCATGCTAGGGGGATGTACGGGGGGTGGGGTGGGGTGGGGGTGGTCCTAGGAAGCTGCAAATGTTTCGAATAGTTTTAATCAAAATGCAGTTAAAACAATATATAAGCTTCACGGGAGCTAATAGAGGTAAATCCTAGAGAGGCAGAAAATGCATCACAAAACAATGGAGGTGAATGCTAACGAGGAATAAAGCTGCATACAAGGCAGACATAACACCTGTTAACAGCAAGGAGTCCTACTAGCCCCTCCCCCCCCAAGGCCTGTTTTTGGTCCCAGGAAGCTGCAGTGAGTCCTGTTAGGCCCAAAACTGGCCGGAGGGGGGTGTTCAGCACACCCCCCCCAGCCCGTGTTTGCCCAAGGAGGCTGCAGGGAGGACTCCTAGGCCCAAAATGCAGTGTGTAGGGGGGAGCAGCGCCCCCCCCCAGCCTGTTTTTTGTCCCAGGAGGCTGCAGGGAGGGCTGCTAGACCCAAAACTGGCTGGGGGGGGGGGGCAGTGGTTCGGCACCCTCCAGCCTGTTTTTGGTCCGAGGAGGCTGCAGGGAGGCCTGCTAGGCTCAAAAAGGAGCATGGGGGGGGTGCGGTGCCCAAAACGGGTCCGCCTGTACATTGGATGTTCCCGTATTATCTTCTGCGCGCAGGGTTAGAAGATGCCGTTCTGCCCTGTGACTGCCTTCTCTCCTGGGGGACCTGGGATGGCTGCTCTCTTGGCCGTTGATATGAGTCTTGGTGGCTACGTCGTCTTTCTGGAGAAGCACGTCGTGCCTGGAGATGATGATCTGGAGGGCTTGGGGGGCTGGTGTGAGCTCTAGTTGGCTGAACTTGTATCGTACGTCCTCCTGTGACCACTAGCCTTGTGCCATCTGGGTCTCCATGTGGGGTCCGCGGCTGAACAAACTGGCGTCCATAACTATGGCGAGATGGTTCCGTTCCTTGAATGTACATCCCCTGGTTATGGCCGCTGACATCCACCATTGGAGGATTTCTGATGGGATCCGGACTCCGGTAGTTATACTGCTCCGGCCACATTTCTGGCAAGGCAGGTGGAGCCACTGCACGGCCCTGGTATGCAGACGTGTCCAGGGAAGGATGGCGATAGATGACACCACCTTGCCTAACAGCTGTGAGAGGAGGTCTCCTCGGATCTGGTTCGCCAGAGCTCTGATGCTGCCCTGGCGGTCCTGGGACAGGGAGACTGTGCATGTTGTCCTGTCTATATGTGCTCCTAGGTGAAGTAGTCTGTCGGTAGGCGAGAACTAGGTCTCGTTGTAGTTGACTGAGAATCCGTGCTATTGAAGGATCTGTAACCTGAAGCGGAGATCTTCTGTTGGCCGGAGGTGGGAAGTTTGGATCAACATGTCGTTCAGGTAGCGTTTGCCGTGAATAGGGATAGTCTTGAGGTGAGCCAAGGGCATTGCTAGGATCTGCGTGAATGTTCTGGGTGCTGAAGACAGGCCGTACGGGAGGGCTCTGTACTGGTAATGCTGGTTCATGTACCAAAACCATAGGAATTGCTGGCGAGTCGGCAATATAGGGAGATGTACCTATGCTTCTGTCAGACCTATTGATGTCTGGATGGCGCCCTCCTGGATGCTCTCCAGGATAGACTGGAGGGACTGCAGTTTGATGCTCTTGCATACCAGACCTATTCATGTCTGGATGTCGCCCTCCTGGATACTCTTCAGGATAGACTGGAGGGGCTGCAGTTTGACGCTCTTGCATACCAGACCTATTGATGTCTGGATGTCGCCCTCCTGGATGCTCTCCAGAATAGACTGGAGGGGCTGCAGTTTGACGCTCTTGCGTATCAGATGGTTGTTGAGTCTTTTTAGGTCGAGAATCACTTGAATGGTGGCTTGAATGTCTGACAGGTGTAGCACTGCTGCTTCTGTGAGAGCTCTTCTTGTCCCGGGACAGCGAATCACGAGACCTCTTGGGGGTCTCAAGAGAATATCGAGAGCGACGCCTAGTCGGATGGTGTTCAGAACCTTTGGTGTCCTCAACGTCGCGTCTGCGCTCGTTTCCTCCCATTGAGCTGCGAACAGACCTAGACGTCCGACTTCCTTTGTCTTGAGATGGCTGTTTGGACTGGAGCTGCTGCCTGTTCTTATCTCTGTTGCCGGGCCTATCGGATTGGCGATCCTGATGCTGGGAGTATGCCCCCTGTTGTTTTGAGAAGTTGTGCTTGGTGTCCGCTGCTCTGAAGGAAGATTTCTCAGTCCGCCTATTGGATTGGCGATCTTGAGGCCGGACGTATGCCCCCTGTGGTTGTGAGAAGTCATTTCCAGTGTCGGCTGCTGTAAAGGAAGGTTTCTCAGACCGCCTATTGGATTGGCGATCCTGAGGCCGGACGTATGCCCCCTGTTGTTGTGAAAAGTCGTTTCCAGTGTCGGCTGCTCTGAAGGAAGGATTCTGAGACCACCTATTGGATTGGCGATCCTGAGGCTGGACGTATGCCGCCTGTGGTTGTGAGAAGTCGTTTTCAGTGTCAGCTGCTCTGAAGGAAGGATTCTGAGACTGCTGGTTGGGGCGTCTGGGGATAGATCGTAGGACTTTCTTCTTGTCTTTGGTCTCTATGAGCATAGGCTCTAAGGCCTCTCCGAAGAGGTTCTCCCCCTTGAAGGGGGCCGAGGCCAACTTCCACTTGAACCTCATGTTTGCATGCCAGTGACGGAGCCACAGCAGCCGTCGGGCCGTCACGGAAGAGCCGATGGACCTGGAAGCGAACTTGGCCGAGTTCAGTGTGGCATCGGCACAGTATTCTGCCGCCATTACCAGGTTGTTGAGGATTTGGTGAGCTTGGAGGTCGGTGGCTGGGATTCTGGCTTGTATCTCTTTGAGCCAGAGCACGGAAGTTCTGTTGAAGAAGGAAGCCGCCGTAGCAGACTTAATTGCCCAAGCAGACGCATTATAGGCTTTGCGGAGAGTCACCTCAGCTTTCCTGTCTTCTGGAGTCAAAGCTTCATCCAGGTTATTGGTTATCATGTTGACGCAGGCTAAGGCCGCCACAGGCTCGTCGATGGTTGGCATTTCTAAGGCTGCCGTGAGGTTCGGGGCCACGTTGTAGAACCGCCTGTCAGTCAAGTTCGGGCCTGGATACCCCCCTGGTTGGGCCCATTGTCGCTGGACAGCATCCAGGAACAATTTAGGGGCGGGGATCTCCTCTTTATCTGTGGTGGGCTCTGAGAACACCAGACTATTGGGGTCAGATAAGCCCAAGGCTGGATCTGAGGTGGCTGGATCCACTCCTATCTGAGCCGTGGCCTTGGCTCTGTGGAGAAGCGTCTTAAACAAGGCAGGGCGGAAGAGCCCTTTGAAGTCCAGGAGGTCCAGAGTCCCTCCTTTGTCCCCAGACAGCAGCAACCCTTGATGTTCCTCATCGTCCGAGAGAGATTCTTGGCTATGCATGGAAAGAGCAGGGGAGTGGGGCCTGGGAAGAGCAGCTAAATCCCTGGGATTATCAGGTGCAGGGGGCTGGCCCTCGGGTGGAGCGTGGTCAGGGGCCGGCTGGTTTTTTTGTATGCCTGCGGCAATGCCCTGAGCAATGGCCTCTGAAATCATTAGTCTTATTCGAGGGGTGATTTGTGGCTTCTGCGCCTCCTTTGGGGGGGATTTTTGTGGCTCCTGCGTCTCCTTTGGGCGAAGTCCCGCCACAGGAGGAGTGAAGGTAGCCTCTGGGGTAGTCTTTGCCCTCTTAGCAGCCGGCTCCTCCGAAGGAGTTTCCGGTGGGAGGGACAAAAGCTCATCCTGTTCTATCATGGGGAGCTGCGGGTGAGAATTTTGCTCCCTGGCGCCATCGGGTGACTGCTTTGGGCTGGCCGTCTGACCAGCCTCCTTTGTTAGAGGTGGCAAGGGCTGGGGCTGAGAAGCCTGGGCATTTTTAGCTTCGTCCACCAGGGGGCTCTCTTGCCCGCCTCGCTCCCCCTCCCCACTTTCGGCCTTAGCAGCTTCTTCCTCCCCGCCCACGGCCTTTGGCTCCTCCCCCTCCTTTGCCTTAGGGGCCCTTCGGGAGGCGGGGGGGGCCTTGGCCCTGGTTCTGGCCGCCGCCCTCGTGGTCACCGTCTTGGGCGCGGCGGCGGCGCCTCTCTTGGGCCCCCGGGGCTTTGGGGCGGGCGGGCTCGGTCCTTCCCCACTCACGCTTTCCTCGGGGCCGTCTGCTGCCGCGGCTGGCTCCATTTCCCCGGGCTTCGGGTCCCTCGGAGAGGCGGATGGCTCTGGATTGCAGGCGCCAAGCAGAGTCTGCACCGGAGCCTCCCCGGGCAGTGACTCCAGGCCCCTCCGCGGGCCTGCAGGAAGTCCGACAGAGGCCTCGGCTCACGGAGCCGGGGAAGGGCGGCCTGGCCGGGCAGGCCGGGCAGCCTGGCCCCGCTGGGCTTCTCCGGAGGAATGGGCGCTTCTTCCCTTCGGAGTCGCCTTCTGGGAGCGGAGCGGCGGGAGGGGGAGCCGAGGCGGCCGCGGCGCTGAAGACTGGCGAGGGAAAATGGAGGAGACCGCCCGAGGGGCGTGGCTACGGGGGAGGGCGTGGCTACCAGGATTTGAATGACTCAGCCCGGAGAGCAGGAAGGCGGAGTTAACCCCTTCCTCGCCGGGCCTTCTCTCTCAGCCCACTCTGGGGAATAGAATGGGATGACAAGGGTTGGAAGGGACCTCGGAGGGCATCTAGTCCGGCCCCCTATACCATTTCAGACCATTGGATGTCCAGTCCTTTTTTTTTTTTAAAGCTTCTTAAAAAACTCCCTGTGATGGAGAAGGAAGGAAGGAAGGAAGGAAAAAAGAATAGCAGAATAAAGAGAATAATAAAGTTGGAAGGGACCTCTGAGGTCATTTAGTCCAGCCCCCTATACCATTTCAAACAAATGACTCTCCAATCTCTCTTTTTTTTTAAAAAAAAAGCTTCTTAAAAAACCTCCACTGATAAGAGAAGGAAGGGACGGAGGAAGGGAGGGAGCATGGATGGATGGATGGATGGAAGGAAAGAGGGAAGGAAGGAAAAAAATAGCAGAATATAGAGAATAATAGAGTTGGAAGGTGCCTGGGAGGTCATTTAGTCCAACCCCTTATACCGTTTCAGACAAATGCCTCTCCAGTCTCTTTTTAAAAAGAAGCTTCTTTAAGAACCTCCACTGATGGAGAAGGGAGGGAGGATGGAAGGAAGGAAGGAAGGAAGGAACGAAAGAAAAAAAGGACCTCGGAGGTCTTCTATCCAGTTGAAGCAGGAGACCCTATCCCATTTCAGAGAAATGGCTGTCCAGTCTCTCCTTAAAAGCTTCCACTGTTGGGGAGCATCCACAATTTCTGGTGGCAGGCAGTTCCACTGGTTAATTGTTCTCACTGTCACCCACCCCGTCCATCATGCAACCCGGCTGCATTGCTTGCTTCGGGAGTCGCGCGTGTCGGACGCACGTCTGCACGCCTTGGAAACACGCGTGCAAAAGCTGGCGGGGGGGGGGACATTTGCAAGCCCTGGAGAGGGGAGGGGGCAACATTGTGGGGAGGGGGCATTGCTCAATCAGTGCCGGCTTGCAAAGGCAGGCGGAGGCGTGGGTGGGCTTGGTAAGCAGCCCACCCACCCCGTCCATCATGCAAAGGGCCCGCCCCCTTCCTCCCTTAAATGCAATCCCCCCCCCTCTTTTTTTTTTGCAGATGCACCCCTTCCTCCTTTTTTAAAAAATTATTTATTTTTATTTTACCGGCTTTGGATTTCTTCGGCCACGAAATCTTTGCCCGATTTCCGTTTCCCGCTGAAAAGCAGCACCAGCTTCGGAAACGGCGCCATAGCAGCAACTTTCCCAGCACTTTCTCTCAGCCCCCCCCCCCGCTCGCCCGGGGCGGATGGTCTCGTCCGGGCCCCAACGTTCTAACCGCGCGCTTCCGCCTCCTTCGCCTCGCACCAATTGGAAACGGCCCGGGCTATGCCGCGCGCAGAGAGGGCGCGACCATTTCGGAGGGGACGAGAGGGGGGAAAGGAAGGAAGAAAGGAATCGAAGCCGCCCCAGCAGCGTAGGATGAGCGAAATTAACCTGAATCACGGGAGGAGGCGGGGTAGAGCTGGCTCTGAAGGGGCGGGGCTTCTCCTTAGCCGCGCCCATGGAGGTTTGGAGACACGCCCACGTGCAAAAGATTTTTTTTCTTTCTTTTCTTTTCCTCCATTCTTCCTTTTTCTTTTGCTCCTTCCTTTCCTTTATTTTTCCTTTACTTTCTCTTCCTTTCTCCTCCCTCCTTTCCTTCCTTCCTTTCTTCCCTTTTCTTTTGCTCCATCCTTCCTTTCCTTTTCCTTCCTTCAATTTGCTCCTTTTCTTTTCCTTCCTTCCTTCCATCCATCCATCCTTTTCTTTATTTTTCATTCCTTCCTTCTTTTCTTCTGGTCTTTCTTTCCTTCCTTTTTCATTTCTTTCTTTTGCTCCTTCCTTCCTTCCTTCCATCCATCCATCCATCCATCCTTTTCTTCATTTTTCATTCCTTCCTTCTTTTCTTCTGGTCTATCTTTCCTTCCTTTTTCATTTCTTTCTTTTGCTCCTTCCTTCCTTTCTTCCTTCCTTCCATCCTTCCTTTCCTTTTTCATTTCTTCCTTCCTTCTTTCTCCTTCCTTCCTTCCTTTTCTTCTTCTCCTTCCATCCTTCTTCCTTTTTCCTTCCGTCCTTCCTTTTTTTTGCTCCTTCCTGCCTTCTTTCCTTCCCAATGCCCTCTCCCTCCTTCCCTCCATCCTTCCTTTTCTTCACCTCCCTCCCTCCCTTCCACTGGCATTTCTGAGCTGTGGCTTTCCCTCTTCCCGGGGCCTGAAAAGGAAGCGCTGGACTACACTGCCCATCACCCACAGCCGGGGCGGGACGGGGATTGTAACCCACATGCTAGAGATGGGGGAAAAGGCCTGGGAGGGGAGGTATAAAAATACGGCCTCGTCTCCAATCCACAGTTTGCAAACTGTCGTCCGATATCGGGATCCCTTGTATGTTTTTTGGACGAAATGCAAAGGATCGTAGATCTACTCAGGGACCTGCACTGGCCAGGTGCCTGGATCGAGTCATCCGGTGGGGCTTCAAGGCTGTAAGCCATTGGGGTCCGATGCCAGTTTCACCCCTGGTATCTGTAAAACGACACCCGTCCTGTCTCAGAGACAGAATTTGCTACTTCCCCCACCTCCCAAGATCCTTTATTATGTGATTTATACGCTCTTTTTCTTTTCAGAGCAGAATTCCAAAGAAGTGAAGCTTTGTCGCCACAACAGCCCTGCAGAGCAGGCCAGGCTCAGAGAACCAAGACCAGCCGCTAAGCTTCCCTTTAGCTGCCGATAAACTCAAAGGCCCCCTCCCCGCTAACTCATCCGGCCCCTACAGAGCGAGCCCACCACCCTTCCGTTTTCCCTGCGCGGGTTCAAGGAATTATTATTTTTTGTTTTTGTTCTAAATCAGTGCTTTTATTGGCTGTTGGACACACAGTGCAATATAACCAGACGAGATTCGGGTGGAAATTAGTGCGCGTGGAAGTTGTGCGGAGAGAAAAAGTGGGCAGCTCCCTGGCATTTAAAGCCCTTGAGGATGGGATGGGAAGGAGAGGGAAGGATTTGGGATGGGATCTTTGAACCCATTAAAACAAAATGTGCAGGACCTTTATTGTGTGGCTAAACCCACAAACGAGACCATTGTGGTGGTGTGTGAAGCAAAGCTGGATCATTTCTCCGCAGGTCTCTCTCCCTGCCCCCATCCCGATTTGGCGAGGGCTGCCCGCCTTGATTGGCTTAAAGTTGTAAGCAAGAAAGGGGAACCTCAAAATTTAAGCCAATCTGAAGATCAATTTGTGGGTGGGTTTTTTTTTTCTTTTTTGGGGGGGGGAAGAAAGGAAGAAGGGACGAGGCCAGAGAAACATGCATGCGGAAGGGCAGAGGGCAATATTTTTCTTTTCGGCAGTTCTCGACTTACGACAGTTCGTTTAGCGACCGAAGTTGCGACAGCCGTTTGAGGACCGTTTTTCACACTTACGACGACCTTCGTAGCTTCCCCGGCGGTCACGGGATTGAGCTTTCAGATATTCGGCAACCAACTCGTACTTAACGACGGTCGCTAGGTGGTCCCCTTTTTGCGACTATTCTGACAAGCGGGGAAAGCTCACTCCACCGATGTCTCGCCGAACGACAGAAATGGTGATCGTAAGTCGAGGACTACCGGTGTTTCAAACCCAAAAAAACGGATCGAGGAAAAGGAGAGCTTGGATACGTCAGCTAAATAACTCACTGGGCATTACTCCTGGACGTGTAAGATGGGATATGGAGTTTGAGGAGGCCGGGGGGGGGGGGAGAGAAATGACCCCCAACAAAAAAACTTGGCAAGGAAATTAAGAAGGTTCTTCCCTTGAGACATTTCACCAATGTCCATACGATGACCCTCGTCACGCCGGTCGAAAGACGGGCTAACCGTACGCCCGGTTCTTAGGATGGCTCCGTTCTTTGACTCCGTCTCCCCGACTGGATCTGCAAGAAAGGGACCGGGTTATCACTCCACAACGGATCCCCGGGGATCACGCAAGATTTTTAGGAGATCGCGAGGAGCCAGGAACGAGGTTCGAAACCTCGACGTTCGCCCAAGATTGGAAAAGTGAAGAGATTCCCTACGAACGAGAATGTGATGAAGGAAATATTAGAATGTGCAGAAATGAATAGATTAACACTTGCCCTTAAAGAAAAGGAAGATTCTGATCGTTATAGTGTTGTTCTATCAACGGTTAGAGAAGAAATATGAAGATCAGAAAGAAAAGCAGAGAAATGAAATATGGAAAATGTTTTAACAAAGTTAAATAAGCGAAGAAGAGGATTGTTATAGCAATAGGTATGTTAGGTATTAGTATTAAGAATAGGCAAAACATTAAATATTGCTGTAAATTTTAATTGTTACTGCACAAAATATTTGTGCGCAGGAGACACACTGTTTAATGGAAGATGAAATGTTTGTATTATTTAAATACAAATGTTGATGAAGCGTTTGTATTATCATTTAAAAAAAAATGCAAACCTTTGGCCTGCACGCAAAGTTTCCCAACTGTGACACCTGTCTTAAGACGATC
The DNA here is from genome assembly GCA_030761175.1 of Masticophis lateralis. Taxonomy (NCBI): domain Eukaryota; kingdom Metazoa; phylum Chordata; class Lepidosauria; order Squamata; family Colubridae; genus Masticophis; species Masticophis lateralis. The sequence goes on along the minus strand of JAUDYJ010000017.1, from coordinate 10,693,014 downwards.
CAAATTCTTCCCGGCATTACATTGTGCTAATTTAATATTTAATCTAGGCCCGTTTGGGAGAATTATACTGCTTTTATGAAATTGGGAAAAGGGGGGTGTCTTCTAATGCGGAAATAAATGCACCCGACTTTTGCAAAAAGCAGACTCAATCCCCCCTTCCTTGAGTGAGAATTTAGATATTCGAGCTTTCTCAGCTGCCATGAGGACTAGAAACTTAAAGTCTTCAAAGCAAGCTTCCTTTTTCACGGGGAAACCCATCGGCACGTTGGACGGGGTTTGCCTCGCACACTACGGTGCAGTGCAGTCCTCAAATTACAACTACGATTGAGCCCGTCGTTTTCTGTTGTTAAGGGAGTCACCGCAACGGTTTTAAGCCAGTGATGTGGTTGTTAAATGAGTCTGGCTTCCCTGGGGACTTGGCTTACGCCGAAGTTCGCAAAAGGAGCTTATGCGATCCTAGGGGCACTGCGACCGTTGTAAATAGGAGTTAGCTGCCACGTGTCCGAATTCTGACCGGGATGCTGCAATGGTCATTAAGTGTGAATAATGGTCATAAGTCAGTGCACTAAACAAACTGTTTAAAATTGCAGACTATACTATAGGTACCTATACTACTTTTAAGAGAGTGGGGAAAAGGGTATCCTAATAGAGAAATAAATGAACCCCCTCCGAATTAATCTCCCCTTGAGCGACTCCGCCTTTACATATACGACCTTGCTCAGCTGCCATGAGGACTAGAAACTTAAAAAGTCTTCAAAGCAAGCTTACTTTTCGTCATGGGAAGGCCATAGGCATGGAGGCGGGGTTCCCCAAAATACGGCAGTGTCTCCCCTACCCTTTTCCTGTCTGCGATGCTTCCTGTGCCCCTCTCCTCTTCCTCACCTGCGTCTGGGGGCTGCCCCCAGCTGCTTCAGGATGGCGTCTTCGAAATCGTCCACCCCGTCTTCGCTCACCCCCAAATAGCGTGCCAGCTCTTCCAGAGCGTCTTCGGTTTTATCCAAAAAGTCCGCGAAGCCGATCCGCTCGTGGGCGAAAACCCCGTCGTCGCCGAAAAAGCCTTCCAGCACCGGGACCAACTCGCTGGAATATCTCCACCAGCCCAATCCGGAGAGATAACTCTGCACCAATTTGAGGAAGGGGCCTTTCTGAACCGGAGCCGCCAAACCCTCTCGGTGGGCGCATTCGGTGACTCCAGAACAACCTTGCGGGGCAGGGAAAGGGTGGTTGGCTAGCATCGCCCACAATTCCTGGGGTTCCATGAGTTTTCTGGCTTTGCGGGGTCCCCGCTGGTGGTCTCCTTTCGGGGTCTTCGTTTGGTGTTTCTTGGCGGGATGGGGTCCCTTCTCATTGGCCACTTTGGGTTCCCCTCCATCCTGGTGCCGAAATTTCTCCTCCCCTCGGTGTTTATTCTGCCACGGTTTTGCTTTGCCCTGCCTAGCTTTGGCGCTATCTTTCCACGGCATCCGAGCTTCTTTCTCGGCCTCGCTGAGGTCTACCTCCTTGCTCAGCCTTTGCTCCAGGTTTTTCAGTTCCTCCAAGGGAGTTTTTTGCATCAGCTTTCCCAAATCCTGACGGACCGAACCCAGCAAGGAACGCAGACGATGGAGTTCCTTCTCCTGGAAATCGAATTTGCCCGGAGGGCGACGAGAGACCGGGTCTTCTCCGGGATGCTGGCGGGATTTGGCATCGGCCGTCGTGTCCAGTTTACGGACTTTTTCCCGAAGAAGCTGAAGTTCGCTCCGGGCGGCCGAGAGGGCGGCCGTCTCCTTCTTCAAGGTTTCTGTCAAACGTTGATTTTCCGCAGCCAAATTCTGCTGCAGGGAATCGACAGCCGATGTCTTATCTTGGGATTTCTGCAGCAAAATCTCGAGTTCTTCTTTCTGGGCCTGTGAAGAGAGCAGTTAAAAAAAAAAGAGAGACATTTTGCTCAAGATCTCACTTTTGCAAGTCCAATACGTTTTACTTTTGCAGTCGAAAAGGTTTTATTTTTCCAAGCATAAAGATCTTATTTTTTCCGGCAAAAAGTTCTTAGCTGTGCAATCAAAACGTTTTTATTTTTGCAATTCAACAAAATCTTATCTTTGCAATCAAAAAAAAAAAAAAATCTTTTATTTTTGCAAGCCAAATTTTTATTTTTTATTTTTGCAATTCGAAAGTTCTTAATTTTTACAGTCACAAAAGATCTTATTTTTGCAGTCTTATCTCTGTGGTCGGAGAGTCCTTGTATTTCTAAACCAAAAACGTATTTATTTTTAGCAGGTTTGGTATAAAAACCATCCCAGGTACTACGCATTGAGGCAAAAGATCATCCCATTCCAGAAATGAAAAGGATACTACATAATCCTCAATTTATGAGGATTAGAATAACGGAATAAGAGAGTTAGAAGGGACCTTAGAGGTCTTTTAGTATTTAACGCAGATAATTGTCCAATCTCTTCTTAAAAGCCTCCAGTGACGGAGCATCCTCAATTTGTGGTGACAACCTGTTCCACTGGTTAATTATTCCAATGTGATCATTAAATGAGTCACCCCTGATTTCACAGCCCTTTTCGGCGCACAGCAAACCCCTGCGGCCGTTAAGCAAAACCCAGATTCCCCATTGCCAAAGGAGGTCTCGTTAACGCCCACCGATTGGGTAGAGAGCCCCCTCCCCATTACCTGAAGTTCAGCCTGCATCAGTCGGATATCCTGGTTTTCCTTGGCTAATTTGTCCAGCAGGACTCCCATGGCATCCAAGCTCTTCGGATCCTCGGAAAGATTTTCCTTGCCTGCGCGGAGTTGAGGGTCTTTTGCAGAGTCCAGAGAGGGTGACCAGTCCTGGGAAGTGGGGGGGGGGGGGGGGAGAGAAAAAAATTGGAAAGATGACCTCTTGGCTATGATTATGATGGTTTGACCTGTTCTTTTTTTTAAAATAAGTTTTTATTGTTTTAAGCATTATGATGCAATTCCAACATTTCCGATTCCATGGTGTTATATACAAATGTACCTTCATAATATTTACATTATTATTTACATGGTATTAATTCATTATCTAAATCCGAAAAGAATACTACCCGTAGGATTCCTTACTTTTAGAGTCCTTAATCTCTAAGAATACATTTTATTTACTTAAGGTTATATCATTACTCCCTTCTTTTCCTACTATTGGTAGTATAGGTTTTGACCTGTTGTATCTCCGTTCCGGGTAGATCTGGAGCTGGGAAAGGAGAAACTTGCTAATTAAGGGGCCATTAAGATACCCCAAGGCTGGACAATCGATATTCTTAGCGGACGGAGGAGTAGTAATCGTTCTATCTCTTTCCAAGACCATGCCGCTAGTCCTCATGGATCTGGTTAGCTCAGGCCTTCTCCAAGACTTGTCAATTTCACTACTAGCAAAGGTTCGTCGGATTGCAGAGTCGGAAGGAGCTTCAGTGATCAATTAGACCAGTGTTTCTCAATCTTGGGGACTCTCAAAATAGGTGGACGTCAACTCCCAGAATCCCACTGCCAGGAGTGGACTTCAACTCCCAGAATCCCACTGCCAGGAGTGGACGTCAACTCCCAGAATCCCACTGCCAGGAGTGGACTTCCACTCCCAGAATCCCACTGCCAGGAGTGGACTTCAACTCCCAGAATCCCACTGCCAGGAGTGGACGTCAACTCCCAGAATCCCACAGTCAGGAGTGGACTTCCACTCCCAGAATCCCACTGCCAGGAGTGGACGTCAACTCCCAGAATCCCACTGCCAGGAGTGGACGTCAACTCCCAGAATCCCACTGCCAGGAGTGGACTTCCACTCCCAGAATCCCACTGCCAGGAGTGGACTTCAACTCCCAGAATCCCACTGCCAGGAGTGGACGTCAACTCCCAGAATCCCACTGCCAGGAGTGGACTTCCACTCCCAGAATCCCACTGCCAGGAGTGGACTTCAACTCCCAGAATCCCACTGCCAGGAGTGGACGTCAACTCCCAGAATCCCACAGTCAGGAGTGGACTTCAACTCCCAGAATCCCACTGCCAGGAGTGGACGTCAACTCCCAGAATCCCACTGCCAGGAGTGGACGTCAACTCCCAGAATCCCACTGCCAGGAGTGGACTTCAACTCCCAGAATCCCACAGTCAGGAGTGGACTTCAACTCCCAGAATCCCACTGCCAGGAGTGGACATCAACTCCCAGAATCCCACAGCCAGGAGTGGACTTCAACTCCCAGAATCCCTCTGCCAGGAGTGGACTTCCACTCCCAGAATCCCACTGCCAGGAGTGGACTTCCACTCCCAGAATCCCACTGCCAGGAGTGGACATCAACTCCCAGAATCCCACAGCCAGGAGTGGACTTCCACTCCCAGAATCCCACAGCCTGCAATGTTGGCTGGGGAATCCTGGGAGTTGAAGCCCACCCCTCTAAAAGCCTGCTGGCTGGGGAATTCTGGGAATTGAAGTCCACCCCTCTAAAAGCCTGCTGGCTGGGGAATTCTGGGAATTGAAGTCCACCTCTAAAAGCCTGCTAGCTGGGGGATTCTGGGAGTCAAAACCCACCCCTCTAAAAGTCAACAAGATTGAGAAACAGTAATCTAGTCCAACCTTCAACAATGTGCCAGAAATATAATTTACCTTTTTTAAAAATGACCTCAAGACAGTTGCTTATCTTGTATTATACCTGTATTTCTTTGTTTCTAACCCTTTGCAGAAAAACCTTAAGGGTGATCTTCTCTACAACTTCATTAATCTACACAAAGCTATCCCGTCTTTCTTTCTGCAGACGGACCATCCCAAATTCTCTTTGAATCCATTCTTCTAGGATCAGGGATCCACCTGTAACACCATTATTTTCCTTACCTGTCCACCATTGGCAGGATACGGCTCTTCTCCATCAGAACTGAGCCCCAGATTCAGTATGTCTAAGCCTCCTGAAGGTGGAGGCAGGAGAGAAAAAGTAAATAAAAATAAATAAATGCATTTTTTTAAAAAAAATACGGGTAGTTCTCAATTTAGGACTGGAATTGAGCTTGGAATTATGGTTGCAAATCCTTTCAGTGATTAAGTTGGGGTATCGCACACACGGAGTGGATTTTAAAGATATTTTGTAGGCGTCACTTGGTGAATGCCGCCTTGTGCTCTTAAGGGCAGTGATTCACTGGTGAACCATGGCAGAAAAAGATGGCGACTCAGTTAAAAACTCCCTTTTTTTAAGCAATAGAAATTGGATTTCCCACCGGTGGCCAAAAATTAAGGTCTATCTGTATGGAAAAGCATGTCAAGATCGCCCAAACTCACCGTCCTCAGTGTCAAGGAAGACCCCTGGAGAGAGAGAGAGAGAGAGAGAGAGAGAGAGAGAGAGAGAGAGAGACAAAGAATGGTTTAGGAGATAGATAGGTAGGTAGGTAGATAGATAGATAGATAGAGGGAGGGAGGGAGAGTGGTTAGATATAAATATGTAATAGATCGATTGATAATAGACAGATGTATAGATAGATAGATAGATAGATAGATAGATAGATAGATAGATAGTGGATGGACAGACAGATGACAGATAGATATAGATAAATAAATAGATAATAGACAGACAGACAGAGAGATGGATAAATAGATGATAGATAGATAGATAGATGATGGATGGACAGATAGATGGATAAATAGATGATGATAGATAGATAGATAGATAGATAGATAGATAGATAGATAGATAGATAGATAGATAATGGATGGATGGACAGATAGATGGATAAATAGATAACAGATAGATACATACATGATACGTTATATACATAGATGGATGGGTGGGTGGATATAGATAAATACATAATAGATAATAGACAGATGGATAAATAGATAGATTATAGATAGATGGATGGATGGATGGGTGAATGGATGGATGGATGGATGAGTGGATGGATGGATGGATGAGTGGATGGATGGATGGATGGATGAGTGGATGGATGGATGGATGGATGAGTGGATGGGGAGGGAGGGAGGGAGGGAAATATATGGTAAATAATTTAGAAAATTTAACCTCCACCGTGGTTCTTGCTTACCCAACATGGCCAAAACTCCAAAACCCACAATGGCTAAAACGGCCAGCAGCCACTTCACCCTGGAAAGCCCATCGTCCTCGTCCTCGGGAGCTTCCTTAGCTCGGTCGTGGGTCAGCTTCGGCCCCACCTGCTGGACGTCGACGACACGGCCTTTCCGTTGGCGTAGACCCTCGACGTCGGCTTCTGGGGACGCCGCCTCTTCCCCGATGCGGGAAGAAGAAGTCTTCAATTCATCTCTGGGGGGACCTACGGGTGACATCATGGAAAAGAGGTCCAGGCTCAGAGACCTGGCTTGAAGGCCAGAGGGTCAACTGTGGCGACCATATAATTAACCAGTGGAACAACTTGCCACCAGAAGTTGTAAACACTCCAACACTGGAAGTTTTTATCCATTTGTCTGAAGTGGTGTAGGGTTTCCTGCCTAAGCAGGGGGTTGGACTAGAGGACCTCCGAGGCCCCTTTCAACTTTGTTACATTAAATTATACCTGCCTCCCAGCCAATCGAAGAACGCCATCACTGAGGGAAAAGAAATGTTCAGAATGGCCCCCAAACCCCAAAATTGTAATTATGAAATTACAATTTATTTATTTTTTTTGAAAGTTCCTTTGTTCCCCTGTTCAAGAATGCAGCTTTCCTTTTCCCCGGCCCTCATATATTTACATTTATTTATTTAGATATTTACAGGAAAATCCTCGACTTACGACCACAAGTGGGAACCAAAAATTCCCGTCGGCTAAGCGAGACCGTCGTGAAATTGAATTTCGCCTCCTTTTACAACGCTTTCTCGCTGCGGTGGTGATGTGAGGGAGATGGTCGTTAAGCAAATCCGGCTCCCCCCCGCCCCCCCCCACCCCCGTTGACCTGGCTCATCAGAAAGGTGCAAAAGGGTTGACACTGCGACCGTCATAAATGTGAATCAGTTGTCTGAATTTCGATCACGTGGAGATGCTGAGAGTTACAGTCGTAAGGGTGAAAAAACGGTCATAAGTCCCCTTTTTCAGTGCCGTTATAACTTTGGACGGTCACTAAACGAAGTGTTGTAAGTTGAGGATTTACCTGCGTTTCTTAGAATGATGGAGGTCATTTCTCAGCCAGAAAACTGACCCTGCTTTGAAAATGTGAAGTCACCTGTTGGGGGTGATTGTGAGGGGGGCGAAAATTCTTCCTCGGGAGGTGAGCTGTCCGTCTTCTTTTCATCCAGCAATAAGAGAGTAGATCCCTGGCTGGCAGGATCTCTGGGAATCAGGTGGTCTTCTGGATCCTGACTCTGGATGGGAAAAAATTTGGGAAGTTTGTCCCGACTGAGAAGTGATTTTCTTTTATCTTTTTAGTCTAGGGATGGACAGAGCAGCCCTGCAGAATTCCCATTTCAGATGGGGAGGGGAGGGGAGGGAAAGAAGGAAGGAGAGAGGGACGGGAATTAGAAGGAAAAGAAAAGGAAGAGAAGGGAAGGGGAGGAAATTGGAGGGGAAAGAAGGAAGGAAGGAAGAAGGAATAGGAATTAGAAGGAAAGGAAAGGAAAGAAGGAAGGGAAGAAGATGAGGGGAAAGGGAGGAAGGAAAGAAGGAAAGTAAAGGAACAAGGAGGAAAGGAAACAAAGGGAAGGGAATTGTAGGGGAAGGAAGGAAGGAAGAAGGGATGGGAATTAGAAGGAAAGGAAGGAAGGGAAGATGATGTGAAGGGAAGGAAGGAAAAGGAACAAGGAGGAAAGGAAATGGAAGGGAAGGAAATTGGAGGGGAGGGAGGGAGAAAGGAAGAAGGGATGGGAATTAGAAGGAAAGGAAGGAAGGGAAGAAGGTGAAGGGAAGGGAAGGAAGGAAAGAAGGAAAAGAAGGAGGAAAGGAAGAGAAGGGAAGGGAATTGGAGGGTAAGGAAAGAAGGAAGGAGAAGGAAAGGAAGTGAGGGGAAAGGAAGGAATTCATAAAGAGAAAGAAGGAAAGAAAGAAAAAGCTGAATCAAGTAAAAAAAACGTTAAACATCTGGCAAGAAAGGGTGGCTATTTTATATATAAAAATGTAAAATATGTTTTCATTTGTTTATGCCCCAATTAACGAAATCCCAGCAGCTGATTCCCTTCCCTGGAGCAAGGGCTACCTTTTCAGAAGGCAAGTGCAGGGAGAGTTGGATAATTGGATTAATTTAAAGGATGGGTAAGCAGTGCCCCTCTGGAGCGGTTCAACATGCCTTCAAACGCTACAGAGTTGTGGCTTCTCACACACACACACACACACACACACACACACACACACACACACACACACACAGACTCTCAATGTCAGGGTTCAACCTTTGATTCATCTTCTTCCAGTTCTGGACTGTCGAGGAAAAGCTCGCTCTCGGGCGGAGAAGCTGTTGGGGGAATGAAAAAAACAACAACACACACACACAAACAATGGCTTGATTTTAACTCCAGAATCTTTTCGCATTCCCCTTTCTTCGTTTTTAACCCATACATTAAATTTTCAAACTGCCAAAGTTTTGCAAACGTGGGTGCAGTGGTGGAATTCAATTTTTTTTAAACTACCGGTTCTGTGGGCGTGGCTTGGTGGGCGTGGCAGGGGAAAGATACTGCAAAATCCCCATTCCCTCCCCCCTCCTGTGGGAAAGATATTGCAAAATCCCCATTCCTTCCCCACTCCTGGGGGAAAGATACTGTAAAATCCCCATTCCCTCCCCACTCCTGGGGGAAAGATATTGCAAAATCCCCATTCCCTCCCCCCTCCTGTGGGAAAGATATTGCAAAATCCCCATTCCCTCCCCCCTCCTGTGGGAAAGATATTGCAAAATCCCCATTCCCTCCCCCCTCCTGTGGGAAAGATATTGCAAAATCCCCATTCCCTCCCCCCTCCTGTGGGAAAGATATTGCAAAATCCCCATTCCCTCCCCCCTCCTGTGGGAAAGATATTGCAAAATCCCCATTCCCTCCCCCCTCCTGGGGGAAGGATATTGCAAAATCCCCATTCCTTCCCCACTCCTGGGGGAAAGATACTGCAAAATCCCCATTCCCTCCCCACTCCTGGGGGAAGGATACTGCAAAATCCCCATTCCCTCCCCACTCCTGGGGGAAAGATACTGCAAAATCCCCATTCCCTCCCCACTCCTGAGGGAAGGATACTGCAAAATCCCCATTCCCTCCCCACTCCTGGGGGAAGGATATTGAACCTGAATTGCATCCCTGCATGGATGGCAGGGAAGGGCAGAGTTTAAGGGGAAGTATGTGGATAACAGGCAACACCGGGGGAAATCTCATCTTCCCGTGTCCCTCACCCCCCTCAGTGTTAAATCATGGTTAACTCGCCTTCTAACTGGGTTTCTTTGGAAGCTTCGAAGCCGAGATCTTCCACAGGGGCAGCCTAGAGAGAAAGAGAGAGAGAGAGAGAGAGAAAACCTAGGTTATAAACAGCCAGTAAACGTAAGGGATGAAGAAATAATTGTGGGAGATTTTTTGATATGCTCTGGAGCTCTTTTCCCACCTGAAAGGACTCTTCCGGGATTAGGCTTACCTCTGCCCCTGTGATCACCCAGTTGTTATTTTCCAGCTCCTGAGAATTTGAATTTTCAGCCATTTTTTTTCATGCCCTGAAATGCTCAAAGATCCACCTGGAAAGGTTAGGAAGGGGGAGGGAAAAAAAAGATGAGAGGTAACGATTTTGGGTATCTAAAATCCCTTCAAGATCCCGGCGTTATAAGCAGGTAGGAATGTAACATCTTCTTAAAAACTTCCAGTGTTGGAGCATTCACAACTTCTGGTGGCAACTGGTTAATTATTCTAACTGTCAGGAAATTCCTCCTTAATTCTAAATTGCTTCTCTCCTTGGTTAGTTTCCACCCATTGCTTCTTGTCCTGCTTTGGAGAAGAGCTTGACTCCCTCTTCTTTGGGGCAGCCCCTGAGATATCGGAAGACTGCTCTCATGTCTCCCCTAGTCCTTCTTTTCCTTAAACGAGACAAGAGGAGGTAGATGTAGGTAGGTTTGCAAAAAAAATTTAAAAGGGTTACTAAAAACATAGGTTTTACAGTGTTGATTAAAAGCCTCTTCCCATCTCATCCAAATTAACATCCTGCACCCGTCTAGCTACAATGCCTGTGATGAAGCCAACTGCAGTGGAGTGTATGTTTTTTTTTTTTAAAAAAAAATAACATTTATTAGCTGAAGGAAAAGTCTGCCAAAGTCCTACTTTGGTAATTGTTTCTGCCTCTTGCAATAATTTAAAAAGACAACTTTGCTCGAGGCTGTCCTTTGAAGAAATCTTTTGCGAATAATAAATCTTTTTAATATAAATATCGTTTCCGGTTTTCTTACAAAAACCCACGTTTGTGTCCTGTGCACAAACTCAACCTTTTCACAATCTTTCCTCAATCCAAATGTTTTGGTTTTTACCCCTGCCCCATTGCCTTTTTTTCCCAGCCCCCTAATTGAAAGTGGGAGACCCTAAAAATCGAGCACAAAATGGCGATAAATTTAATAAACCCCAGGACCTGAGGGTTTTATTATTTAATAATCTGTTGTTAACCTTCCTAATTTAGCTTTGAGGGCATAACCGGAAATCCTTCCAAACGTCTGGCGTCTGATCAAAATTGTACAGGGGGGACCAAAAGAAAGAAAAAAAGAAAGAAAGAAATTTGAATGGGAAATTAAGTTTCAGCTTGACAAACACAGGCTGTGTTTGACTTGAACTGGGAGCGAAGTTTATTGGAAATTGAATAAGGGACAATTGTTTTCTTTTCTCTTGCTGGTCCCAGATGGCCCCAGTAAGTTTTTTTTCCCCCACTGCTGCTTTTTAGTTTAAAAACTCTCCAGGGAAACTGATGTGTTTTATTAACGTTAACTGTTAGAGGGATCTTGGAGTCCTAATGGACAACCATTTAAATAGGAGCCAGCCGTGTGAAGCAGCTGCCAAAAAAGCCAACACAGTTCTAGGCTGCATCAACAGAGGGAGAGAATCAAGACCACGTTAAGTGTTAAGACCACTTGGTAAAGCCATACTTGGAATATTGCATTCAATTTTGGTTGCCACGGTGTAAAAATGATTTGGAGACTCTAAAAAGAGTGCAGAGAAGAGCAAGAAAGAGGATTAGGGGACTGGAGGATAAAACATACGAAGAACAGTGATTTCCAAAAATAAACCAATAAATAAATCATAAGAATTTTAAAAAGGAGCCGAAAGTGAGTTCCTGTCTGCAGTATAGTTTTTATTCTCTCTCTCTCTCTCTCTCTCTCTCTCGGCTCTAAGAAGACATGAGGGTGTTTTTCAATGCCACCCTGGCTATTCTAATTCAAGAGAAAATGCCAAGAATCTAAATTATGCGGGTCACCAGAGACAAGCAGATCATCCAACCCTCGGGAAGCCGAGCTGGCCGAAGTTATAAGGAGCAGCACTGCGTGATTGTGAGTGTGTGATTGCGTGACAGTTGGGGGAGAGGAGACTCCCCAAACTCAGAAACCTGTTCGCGCCCAGCAGCTTTGAACGGGAGGAAAAACAAGCAAAAAAACAAAACAAAACAAAACAAAACAAAACAAAAAAACCCTGAAAGAGACCACAAAACGGGGAGCTCCTGTATTAAAAAGTTAAAGTTCTCTCCAGGAATCTCTGCCTGTGTTGCGAAATTCTTATCATGAGTCTCTCTACCCTCCCAAGAACAGCTGTCGAAGCGAGAGACAGGCTGGAAGAGAAGGGGGCAAAAAATAGGATATATTTTTAGCTTTGCTGAAGGCAACTTAACAGGTGGAAATGGCTTTGCTGAGCAGAGCAGAGAGGGAAAACAAGGAGCAGAGAGAGAGAGGGGGAGAGAGAGAAAGAGAGAGAAAGAGTGAGAAAGAGAGAAATAGAGAGAAAATGTGATGTGTGTGAGAGTGAGAAAGAAAAAGTGAGAAAAATAGAGAAATAGAAAGAAAGTGAGAGTGAGAAAGATAGAAAGAGAAATAGAGTAAGAGAGAAATAGAGAAAGAAATAGAAAGTAAGAACGTGTGTGTGTGTGTGTGTGTGTGTGTGTGTGTGAGAGAGAGAGAGAGAGAGAGAGAGAAAGAATCCCAGGGGGGAAAAATCTGGATATTTTAAGGTACAAATAGCCTTAAACAGACACACTGGAAGGTTTTGCTCTCTGCAAAGACCAACTTGGCATCGGAAATGTAATAAAGGAATAGAAACGTGGAGCTGAGGGCCTGTTAGTAATTCTTAAGGATGCTTTATGCCCAGGGGGTCACACTGCAGGAGGAGAGGTGGGGTCCTACATTTTGCATTCAGGAGGGTCTCTAACAACAGCCTCATCAAACCTTGGCCAAGCCATCTTATCTCTCACCAGCAGAAACTTGCTGTGAGTGAACAGGACGTCAGCAGGCCAAGTTTTTTCCTCCTGTTGTGGGAGAAAAACTCCATCATGCATCGAGGGGGAAATAGGGGGTCCCATTAAGGGTTTTTTCCCCCTCTAAAAAAAGAGGATTATTAGTTCAGAAAGTGCATTCTGCCACTGGCAGGACAAGAAGCCATGGATGGAAATTAATCAAGGAGAGAAACAACCTAGGACTAAGGAGAAATTTCCTGACAGTTAGAACAATGAATCGGTGGAAGGACTTGAATCCATAAATTGTGAATGCTCCAACATTAGAGGTTTTTAAGAAGGAATCGGACAACCATTTACCTGAAATGTCATAATACCTCCAGCTTAAGCAAGACCCCCAAGGTCCCTTCCTACTCTGTTATACCACGTGGATCTTAAGGCTGTTTTTGAGAGCTGAAGTTTGGCCCAATTTGCTTGAATAGCCTTTTTTTGGGGGGGGGGGGAGTTGGATTTCAAGACGCGTCGATGAGTCTTTGCAGCAAAGGAACGGCGGGGATGGAGAGCTCTCCGCTGGGCCCGCCTGCCAAGCAATCAGAATTATTGCAATATTATTTGTTATTTTCATAGCCGGTGATACAATCAAAGGAACAGCCAGGCTGCCACTTTGGAAGGAAACGCCAAAAGATAGCATCTTTTTCGACTAACACTTTTTTTAAAAAGATAAATAAATAAAAATAAAATAAGCTTTGGTGAGTGGCAGCTGACACCCCGGAGGGGAAAAAAAAAACTGTTAGCTTTTTCCAGCTTTCTCTGCCAGTTGATTAACAGGCTTTGCCTCTTACAAAGTCCACCGGGGAAGAAGTTACCTGCGCTGAGAAACATGTGCAAATTCACTGCATTTAAAGAGAAGGAAATGCAAATACAGCGGCAGGAAGCAAGGATGAAAACCCCAGAGTTTAAAATGAAGAAAGCTTCTGCCTTTTGTTTACAGCGCGAACTTGACGACTTCCGGAGAGAAATTCGAGAGAAAGAGAAAGGAAATGTCACCACACAGTGATATTTCAGACTCTTAGGGGAAGCCACCTTGCAAACATGGGGTGGGTAAGGAGAGGTCTCCTTTGCAAAGCCCCACCACGCCATCCTCAGACGGGGAGTCTCCCCTGTTGCAAATGCTCAGAACGCCAAGGATGGGCCCCAGATACACAAAATGAAACTAAATTAAACTCAACGGAAAACAAATAGTAACTCTTTAAAGTTTCCAGCCTGAGGGGGGGAAATAAACAAACAAAATAAAAATAGTAGCAGAGCAAGAGAGAGAGAGAGAGAGAAGCAACTGGGGAGAAAGATAGGAAGCTTTGCACGTTTTTTCAAAGAAAAAAAAAAGGAGATTCTTATGGAAGCGCGCGGGATGCAGGAACCACAGCATCATCCCGGGGCGGTTGCCATGGCAACTCTGCAACACCCCCGCTTCATCCCTGCTGGACCAAACTTCATTTCTCGGCTTGGGAAAGTGATTTTTTTCTGCTGGGAGGGCGGGGGAAGGCTCTAAGTGTTCCTCCCCCTCCCCTTTTGCCTCCCCCCAGCCCCCCACCCCCATGGCTTACCTTTAATCCAGGGGGCGCCCCGTTTGCGCCGAGCCGAGTTGGGGGAAATCCGGACGCGGCTGGCAACTTTTGCATCGCAAAACTTCCTCGGGGAGGATAAGGGAGGGGTGGGAAGAGAGAGGGGGGCGGGGCGGGAAAAAAAAAAAAGCTCGGCAGCCAATGGGGGAGAGGGACGCGGCGCCAGCCGGCCAATGAGAGGCGCGGGGCTGAGAAAGAGGCTGGTGAACTTTTCTTAAAGTTGGGGAAAAGTTTAATTAGAAGGAAAAAAAAGAGGGGACAAAGGGGAGGGGGGAGACAAAGAGAGGGGGACAAAGAGAGGGGGTTCCCCCCCCGCCTGCAGAAACACAGGCCGGAAGCGTTGTCCTGAAGGAGGCAGAAATTTCCAATTTAAAAAAATAAAATAAAATAGGAATTAAGGTGTGGGTCTCAAGAATGACTAAGCAGGACAGAGCTGGAGAAAGACGGCAGCAGCTGAATTCTTTTTTTAAAAAAAGATTTCCCGATCAGGCAGCTCAGCCTTCAACGATTTCACAACCTCTGTCTCTCACAGCTGCTGGGCAAGAGGGAAGGGGGGTGGGCTGCATAAATGGAGCCCCCCAGGAGTGGGATTCGCACCCAGGATATAGCTGGGAGGGGGGAGGTACGGATGCCCGAGGATCCGCTCCCCTTCTCCAAAATAAACTAAATAAAATCAAAATAAAGGGAGGAAAGGCTCCAAATTGCTGGGAAGGAGGATAGTTTGGTCAGGTCCTGCTTACCGACCGCTGATGATGTTACCTCGTTGGGTCAGGGAACGTCTACAAGGAAACAACCCAGCTCGAGAGGGCCTCAAGAGCCTCCTCATTTCTTTCCTTAAAAAGACACCTCATTTATCTTTTTCTTTCTCCCTCTTTCCTTTCTTTTTTTCTTTCTTTCCTCTTTCTTCCTCCCTTCTCGTTCCTCTTCTAGCACTGACGATGTTACCTCGCTGGGTCGTGAAACACTAAGCCACGAAGCTCAGAGACCACCAAGGACCCCTCGTTTCAACCCCGACCTACAAATATTCCCCTTTATCGGTTCTACCTGTTCACCAGGTGGCACGAAGCCCACTCCAAATTCGGTTAACCAAGTGCCAACAGGATTCAGGGACAGGCAGGTTAACAGATATAATAAGGGGCCTTGTAGGTCGTTAGAATTAGGGATTATTTTCGGAGGTTTTGCCAAAGAAAACGATCAAAATTCACCGCACGGATTCAGACACCGGGGTCCCCCTTTCCTGCCAGAAAGTCAATTTTCTCCCGCCTTTCTCTTGTTGGGAGCCAGGAATTTTCCATCCCTGCTTGCATCCGTTTCATCCCCGGCCAACAGAACGAAAACCTCTGATCTCGAGTCCGGTGCCAGGCGCTTTTTTAATCCCTCCTGGCAACCCAGCTGTCCTGGCACGGAGCGCCGGTTGCTTGGTGGTGGTGGCGGTGGCAGGCGCCTTCTTCGAAGGAAGGAGAGGATAAAAGGCATAAATCTGTCGGAAGGGCCGTCAAGGGAGGACAAATGCAGGAACACGGGGTGCTTTTTTAAAAAAAAAAGAGGCCAGCACATTGTGGTCTCTTTGTTTTTTTCTCTCTCCCCTGGACCAAAATTTATTTATTTCCTTCCCTCCCACTCGCGGCATTGGTATACAGAGAGGATAATGAGGGCACCTTTAATTTGGGGGCTTTCCAAACCTGGCGATTTTGGGACTCTGTAGACCTCAAGTCCCAGAATTCCCCAGCCGGCACAGCAACTTTTAAAACTTTTTAAGACTCACAGAGTTGGAAGGGACCTTGGAGGTCATCTAGTCCAACCCCCCGTCCTACACCATTTCTGACCAATGGCCATCCAGTCTCTTCTTGAAAGCTTTCAGGGATGAAGCTCCCACAACTTCTGAAGGCAACTTCTGTTCCATGGGTTGATTGCTCTCACTGTCAGAAAATTTCTTATTTCCAGGTTGAATCTCTCCTTGATCAGTTTCCCTCCTCGTCTGGCCTTCGGGTGCTTTGGAAAACAGCGCTGTTATAACTTCGGTCGCTAAACGAAACTTGTGGACTTCCAACTCCTGGAATTCCCTAACCGCAGTCCACAGGTCTGAAAAGTTTGGAGACCCCGATCCCGGTTGATATCGAAGCTGTGTTTGAGATGAGGTGCTCGGCAGCCAACAAGGGAGAAATTTTATTCTCCCTTTTAATTTTATTTACTGATTTTTAACTTGCCTTTATAGTTTTATTTAATAAATAATTCAAGGCGGGAAACTATAGCTAATATTCCTTCCCGTTTTCTCCCACAGTCACTCTGCAAGTTGGGTGGATGGCTGAAGGGAGGGACTGGCCTTTTAAGTCACCCGGCCGGCTTTTGTACTCAAGATAGGACTAGAACTCACCTACACCCGGTGATAGGTTCAAAGTCATGCCGATGGCTTTCATGCCTAAGGCAGGACTGGAACTCACCATTTCCTGGTGATTTGGCCCGAGGTTACCTGGCTTCATGGCTGAGACAGAACTAGAACTCACCGTCTCCTGGTGATTAGTTCAAGTCACCCAGTTGGCTTTTGTACTTAAGGTAGGACTAGAACTCACCTTCTCCTAGTGATTGGTTCAAAGTCACCTAGACAAGGCTTTCACGCCTAAGGCAGGACTAGAACTCACCATCTCCTGGTGATTTGGCCCAAGGTTACCTGGCTTCATAACTAGAACTCACCGTCACCTAGTGATTAGTCCAAGTCACCCAGCCGGCTTTTGTGCCTATGGCAGAACTAGAACTCACCGTCTCCTGGTGATTGGTGTAAAGTCCCCCAGCCATCTTTCATCCCTACGTCAGAACTAGAACTCACTGTCTCCTGGTTTTTAATCTGGTGGTACTAACCGCGAGATCAAACTGGCTCTTCCTATGCCACAACCACAAACATCGTAAGGGAACTTCACTCCAAGCTGAGCCGATGTCTCTTTTCTTGTCGTTTTCTCTGCTTTGAGGGATGGAAGTGAGACGGGGTTCACAAAACGGGGACTTCAAGACCCACAAGCACATTGGCGTGGGGGCAAAAAAAAAAAAAAAATCTGAAATCTCGCCAAGTAAGCGAGAGCCTTTTCCAGTTAATGTTAGCTGAAATTGGTACAAAATTCATTTTGTTTTTAATGTTCGCAACATTAAAACACCAGGGAGGGGTTGTGTATGAATCCAGCTATACCTTGCCTTCCCCCCACCCCTCTCTTTTTCTCGCCTCCTCCCCATTTCTCCTCCCCCCCCCCCCCCCCGTTGAATGTCCGGCAAGGATAGAAAACAACGATCCAAGTCACATCAGTTAAGCACAGTTGACCGAAAACAAATTCCGACGGAAAGAAAAAACGGACACGGCCACAAAAAGTCAAATAATAATAATAACAATAATAATAATAATAAAAAAAAACCAGGTCCCAAGTTGGTACTTTTTGTGTGTTTTGTTTTAAAGTCTTCGCGTGAGAAAAACAAGGGCCAGTTTGTCCTTTTGTCAAGTTTGGGAGTTTTTTTTTTTCTTCCTTTTCTCAAGAAGACGCCAGTCAATTTTTTTGAGCCACCGAAATGTCGCAGCGGACGCTTCCAAAATTTTAAGCGCGGAAGCTCCAAATTCAGGAGCCAACAGCCTCCCTTCCAGCGCCTCCTCAGTTGCGTTCTGTAGGATCGGGGGAGGTCTCTTCCTGCCCAGATGCCGCCATGCCTCCCACCTACCCTCCAAAGAAGAGGTATATTCATTGAGTACTATACCTATTCGTTGAAGAGGTATAGAATTGGCGAATTTCCTGGCGGAAACTGGACGACATGGGGATAACTTCCGAGTAACCAAATGGGAGGGCCGGGCTGAGCCCCCTCCCCTCTTTCTTTTGTCCAGCCAATCGTTGAAGGCTTGGTAAGTTTTAAACGCAGTCGTGGGTCGGGGAAGGAGGGAGAGAGAGAATGTAGGATGGACGGCAACGCTTCGGGAGTGGATGAAGGCATAAAATGGGTCGGTGGGCACCTCCGTGTCCATCCACTGCAGTCCAACTGTGTGTCCAGCAAAGTCCAGGGTCAGGACTGAAACCCCCAGGAGGTCGTTTGGGGTCACCCAGAATTCTCCAGCTTTTTTTTTTTTTACTGGCAAGGGATGGGATTCGGTGCCCTTCTCCTCAGCCAAGAGTGTCTCGTAGTGGTACAAACCGGATTGGCCATCCTTTCTGCCCACCGGGGCGAGGACAGCCGGGGAAGAGGGGGAGGTCTCAGCCGTCGTTGGCGGCCACTAGCTGCCCCATGCTCTCCCGGATGTAGACCGACTGGATCTCCTTGGTTTTCAGGCAGAAGTCGCAGGCCCAGACGGCCGAGGCCTCGGTGGTCAGCAGCCCGTAGGCGTTCTCCGTCATGCCCGTACACTCCCGGTGGAACCATTTCTGGCACGAAGCCTCGCACAGGATGGCGTCTTGGTCGTCGTTCACTTCGCTGCGGCAAGCCCCGCACGGGTAGACCAAGCCGGGGGGAGGCTGGTGGCCGGAGTTGCCCGCTGCTTTGCTGGTGGGGGGCAAGGGGTTGCCTTCGGGAGTCCCGGTGCCGCCGCTGTGGCCGGTGCTGTTGGGCGGGAAGGCGGGCTGGGTGCCGTTGACGGCCGCCGGTGAGCCGGTGTGCTGTTCCTGGTTGAAGCTGTTGGGAGGCGGGTGGAGGGGTTTGGGGGCTCCGCTGTCTTCGGCAGAGGGAGGGAAGCCAGGGTCGGGCCCCGGGAAGGGGCTGGGATTAGGGGGCAGGCTGGAGAGGTTGGGGTTGGGGCGCTGAAGGGGGGACTGTCCAAAGAGGTTGGCGGGCTGGCTGAATCGCTGGGCCATCGGCGGTCCGCCTGGAGGGTTGAGGGCCGGCCCGGAGCCCATGTCCCCTCCGCGAGGGGGCTGCCCCATGGTTGGCGACATCATGGGGCCGAACGCCCCCATGGGCCCCTGCATGATTTGCCCACCGGGGGGGCTGAAGTTCTGTCCCAGCGGCTGGCCGAAGGGTTGCCCGCCGAAGCCCATCCCTCCGGGTTGGACGTAGCCGGGATTTTGAGGGGGCATGTTGAACGCCGGGCCCATCTGGTTCGGTCCAAAGGGGGGCGGCTGCCTCCGCATGGGCTGGGGACCCCCGCCATAGCTGGGCGGGACCTGGGGACCCATCGCCCCTTGCATGCGGAAGTTCCCAAAGGGGCCGGGGTTGCCGAGGAAGGGCGCGGAGGAGGAGCCAACCTTGGGGATGGCAAAGTCATCTTCAAACGGGTTGGAGGCCACCAGGTGATCGACCATCGGGGTGGGAGGGGGGGCAAACTCCGAGAGGTGGGAATAGGAGGGGCCCTGCAACAAGAAAGAGGCAAATAAGCAGACCAGCATTCCTATATCGGCCAGGGAGGTTACCTTATAATCACAGTCTCCAGCAGGGGGCGCTGGAGGCCAATAGATCTGGAAGGTACCAAGTGTGGGGGGAGAGAAGAACATAGGGGGAGGGTCCAAGCTATAACCATGATGCCTAATTAAATTAATTATATGGTTCTCATACAGATAATCCTCAATTCACCGCAACTGAGACAAGATTTCCAGTTGTGTTACTGTCGTATGTTTGAAGCACCCCATGACCAGATCCGACTTCATGATATTTTTTCTTTGCAGTGGTCATTAAGTGAACCACTGGCCATTAAGCCATTCTGCACTCATCAACAGCAAGCCCATTCTTCTAAAAGGCCATTAAAAAAAAATGTATGTATAAATACACAACCGGGGGGGGGGGGGGGGGGGCTATGGAAGGAAGAACCCAAGGCTGTCTCGAACCCAAGGCACGTGACACACCCGTCCCACCCACCCCCAAATTACCTGCGTGTTGGATTTGCGACGTTTCTTCTCGGGACTCTTCATTTGAAGACCTGAGCAAGGCAGAAAAAAGAGAAATTTAGAATATTGGTCCAAGCGTCTATGGAGATTGGCAGTCGTCCGGGGCAGAGTTGTCTCAAAAGTGTTTTTTTTTTTAAATAAAAGGCATCAGGGACATTTTTTTTTCTCCTTTTTTAAAAATTTGGCAAATTGTGATTATTAGACAATCACACCAAGAGACGGGGATTTGTCCCCGGTGCAGCAGCTTTCAATGTACACACAAGGGAATGGAGTAATAATAATCATAATAATATGAGGAGGTGGTAGAGAAGATGAGAAGGATAATAATAATTCTGTGCCTAGTTTCTTTCATCTGTTCCTTTCTTTCTCTTTTCTTTCCTATTCTTCCTTTCTCACCTTCTCCTTTCTTTCTTTTCATCCACTCCTCATCCAGTCTTTTCCTTCCACCCTCCTTCCTTCCCTTTCTCATCTTTTCTTTCCTTCGTCACCCACTCATCCTTATTCATTTTCCTTCCTCCCTTCCTCTTCTCTTTTCTTTCTTTACTTGTTGTCACCCATTCTTCCTTATTCGCTTTTCCTTCTTTCCTCCCGTCCTTTCTCATCTACTCCTCTCCTTTATTTCCTTTTCACCCACTCCTTATCCACTCTTTTCCTTCTTTCCTCCCTCCCACCCTCCCCTTCATTCATTCCTCTTCTCTTTTCTTTCTTTACTTGTTCACCCATTCTTCCTTATCCACTTTCCCTTCCTTCCTTCCCTTCATTCATTCTTTTCTTCCTTTACTTGCTGTCACCCATTCCTCCTTATTCACTTTTCCTTCTTTCCT
The DNA here is from genome assembly GCA_030761175.1 of Masticophis lateralis. Taxonomy (NCBI): domain Eukaryota; kingdom Metazoa; phylum Chordata; class Lepidosauria; order Squamata; family Colubridae; genus Masticophis; species Masticophis lateralis. Next base: position 10,672,434 of record JAUDYJ010000017.1, on the reverse strand, counting down.
CCCTTCCTTTCTCGTCTTCTCCTCTTTCTTTCCTTCTTTTCCCCCACTCCTCCTTATCCACTCTTTTCCTTCTTTCCTCCCTCCCCTCCATTCATTCATTCATTCTTCTCTTTTCTTTACTTGTTGTCACCCATCTTCCTTATCCACTTTCCCTTCCTTTCTTCCTTCCTTCCTTCCCTTCATTCATTCATTCCTTTTCTTTCTTTACTCGTCACCCACTCCTCCTTATCCATTCTTTTTCTTCTTTCCTCCCTCCCTCCCTCCCCTTCATTCATCTCTTTTCTTTCTTTACTTGTTGTCACCCATTCTTCCTTATCCACTTTTCCTTCTTTCCTCCTTTCCTTTCTCATCTCCTCCTCTCCTTTCTTTCCTTCTTTTCCTCCACTCCTCCTTATCCACTCTTTTCCTTCGTTCCCCCTCCCCTTCATTCATTCCTCTTCTCCTTTTTCTTTACTTGTTGTCACCCATTCTTCCTTATCCACTTTCCCTTCCTTCCTTCCTTCCCTTCATTCATTCATTTCTTTCTTTACTTGCTGTCACCCCTTCCTCCTTATTCACTTTTCCTTCTTTCCTCCCTTCCTTTCTCATCTTCTCCTCTCCTTTCTTTCCTTCTTTTCCCCCACTCCTCCTTATCCATTTTCCTTCTTTCCTCCCTCCCCTCCATTCATTCATTCTCTTTTCTTTCTTTACTTGTTGTCACCCATCTTCCTTATCCACTTTCCCTTCCTTTCTTCCTTCCTTCCTTCCCTTCATTCATTCATTCCTCTTTTCTTTCTTTGCTCGTCACCCACTCCTCCTTATCCACTCTTTTCCTTCTTTCCTCCCTCCCTCCCTCCCCTTCATTCATCTTTTCTTTCTTTACTTGTTGTCACCCATTCTTCCTTATCCACTTTCCCTCCCTCCCTCCCCTTCATTCATTCTCTTTTCTTTCTTTACTCGTCACCCACTCCTCCTTATCCACTCTTTTCCTTCTTTCCTCCCTCCCTCCCCTTCATTCATTCATTCATCTCTTTTCTTTCTTTACTTGTTGTCACCCATTCTTCCTTATCCACTTTCCCTCCCTCCCCTTCATTCATTCATTCATTCATTCTCTTTTCTTTCTTTACTCGTCATCCACTCCTCCTTATCCACTCTTTTCCTTCTTTCCTCCCTCCCTCCCCTTCATTCATTCATTCATCTCTTTTCTTTCTTTACTTGTTGTCACCCATTCTTCCTTATCCACTTTTCCTTCTTTCCTCCTTTCCTTTCTCATCTCCTCCTCTCCTTTCTTTCCTTCTTTTCCTCCACTCCTCCTTATCCACTCTTTTCCTTCGTTCCCCCTCCCCTTCATTCATTCCTCTTCTCCTTTTTCTTTACTTGTTGTCACCCATTCTTCCTTATCCACTTTCCCTTCCTTCCTTCCTTCCCTTCATTCATTCATTTCTTTCTTTACTTGCTGTCACCCCTTCCTCCTTATTCACTTTTCCTTCTTTCCTCCCTTCCTTTCTCATCTTCTCCTCTCCTTTCTTTCCTTCTTTTCCCCCACTCCTCCTTATCCATTTTCCTTCTTTCCTCCCTCCCCTCCATTCATTCATTCTCTTTTCTTTCTTTACTTGTTGTCACCCATCTTCCTTATCCACTTTCCCTTCCTTTCTTCCTTCCTTCCTTCCCTTCATTCATTCATTCCTCTTTTCTTTCTTTGCTCGTCACCCACTCCTCCTTATCCACTCTTTTCCTTCTTTCCTCCCTCCCTCCCTCCCCTTCATTCATCTTTTCTTTCTTTACTTGTTGTCACCCATTCTTCCTTATCCACTTTCCCTCCCTCCCTCCCCTTCATTCATTCTCTTTTCTTTCTTTACTCGTCACCCACTCCTCCTTATCCACTCTTTTCCTTCTTTCCTCCCTCCCTCCCCTTCATTCATTCATTCATCTCTTTTCTTTCTTTACTTGTTGTCACCCATTCTTCCTTATCCACTTTCCCTCCCTCCCCTTCATTCATTCATTCATTCATTCATTCTCTTTTCTTTCTTTACTCGTCACCCACTCCTCCTTATCCACTCTTTTCCTTCTTTCCTCCCTCCCTCCCCTTCATTCATTCATTCATCTCTTTTCTTTCTTTACTTGTTGTCACCCATTCTTCCTTATCCACTTTCCCTCCCTCCCCTTCATTCATTCATTCATTCATTCATCTCTTTTCTTTCTTTACTCGTCACCCACTCCTCCTTATCACACTCTTTCCCTTCCTCCCTCCCTCCTTTTTTTTTGCTCCCTCCCTTCCTCCAGACCTGGATAAATAGACTTAGGCCTAAAACGCGACCATGAGAACTATTGTTAGGTGGCTTAAGAGTGAAAATCTGCCCCGCAGGATCCCCCCAGGATGCTTTTCCCCACAGCCCCAATGCTTGGGTGGCCTATATTAGTCATTATCACTGAAAAACAACCCAAAAATGGCCTTTCAGAGCCATGGAAGGCGCCTCTCTTTCAAGCCAGCCTTCCTACCTCGCAGGGTTGTTGTTGCAGGGGATGTGAAAAAGGAGCATTTTGATTGATGGGGGGGGAAAGCCTACCTGGCAGGGTCGGGGTATTTTGGAGGGAATAGTGGGAGGGGCTTCTGGATTGCAGGGGATTAAAACCCCTCCCCCCCTGCAGTGAAGGGGATGGATGGATGGATGGGGATGATGGGAGGGAGAGTCCCATGTACGGGAGGAGCTCCCTGCCAGAGGATGGATTACGATGCCCATCATCCACGAAGGGTTGAATTTCCACCTGGCGGGCCAACAGAGGCCTCCCCACCTCCCAGGCAGGCGTTCCCTAGCAACGCCGCCTCCCGTCTCCATGGCAACAGCCCCCCCCCCGCCCCTCCCTTACCGGCCTTGCCCTGCTTGCGGCCTGGGCCCGTGGCGAGACTCCCCGGCGGCGGAGGCAACGGCGGAGGCGGAGGAGGCGGACCCGGAGCCGGCGGAGCGAGGCCTACTCCCCCCTCCAGCTTGTCGGGGTGCGGGGCCGCCATAAGAAGCAAGCGGGAGCGGAGGGCAACGCGGCTACGAGGGGCCCTGAGGCCCAGGCCGCGCCATCGCGACGCGAGCCGGAAGCGGAAGCTGATAGGAGGGGAAGGGAGGGGGGGGAAACCGCGCTTCCGGTGGCGGGAGACATCTTGGAGGTGGCTTTCTCCCCTCCCGCAACTTCGCTTTCGGCTGTTCTGGACGCCGGCCTCCTGTCTTTCTCTATGGTTCCCGAGAGTCAAAAAGGCGCCTTTCAGAAGGCGGATGGAGCGTCACTGGCCGGCGCCGTTTTGTGTCCAGTGGTGATGACGTTGCTGAATTAAGCAGCTCATGGCAGGAATAAATAAACATAGATTCAACCATCTTGAGTCTCTAGTGGTGCTTTTTTTTCTTTTCTTTTTTTCTTCCTTCATTTTTCCTTTTCTTCCTTCCTTTTTTCCCTCCTTTTCCTTTTTTTCTTCCTTTCTTTTTTCTTTTCACTTTTTTCTTCCCTCCCTTTTTCCTTTTTTTCTTTTCTTCCTTCCTTTTTTCTTCCACTTTTTTTCTTCTCTCCCTTTTTCCTTTTCCTTTTTTTCTTCCTTCCTTCCTTTTTTTTTCTTCCTTCCTCTTCTTTCTTTTCTTCCTTCCACTTTTTTCTTCCCCCCCTTTTTCCTTTTCCTTTTTTTCTTCCTTCCTTTTTTCTTTTTCTTCCTTCCTTTTCTTTTTCTTCCTTCCACTTTTTTCTTCCCTCCCTTTTTCCTTTTCTTTTTTCTTCCTTTTTCTTTTTCCTTTTCCTTTTCTTCCTTCCACTTTTTCTTTTTCGCTTTCCTCACTTTTTCTTTTTCTATTTCTTTCTTCCTTTCTCTCCTCCCACCATTCTTCCTTTTTTATTTTTCTCATTCCCTTCCCTTCCTTATTCATTTTCTCCTTCTCTTGCTTCTTTCCCTTCTTTCTCCCTTTCTTCCTTCTCCTTCCCTCCTTCTTTCTCTCTCTCTCTCTCTCTTTCTTTCTAATCTTTTTCTCCTCTTTCCTTCCCCTTCTCTCTTTCTTTTCTTTCTTTCTTTCCTTCTCTTTCTCCTTCCCCAAAGAGAAAAAAAAGGCACCCAGCAGCCACAGGCTAAAGAAATACCAACCTTTAATAATAACTATTTGATTCCCTTTGGTATATTCGAGAGAAAATCAAACCGATACAAAGTGTTTATAAAGAACGTGGAGGGGAGGGGGGGTCCCGCAGAGTAGCGGCGACAGGCACAGTGATAAGAGTAAAGCTACACATTGGCCTCCGAGTAGAATATACATGCAACACCAAATTATCACACTTATGTACAGACCCCGGGAAGAAACTGGGAAGGGAACCAGCCTCAGCGCTGGAAGACAAACCCAATTTTTGTCTTCTCTCTTCATCCTTTTTGGGGGACCCTCACTTCAGTTTTGGGACCGTCTTCTTGGAAACCATCCCAAAATTCAGGAAAACATCCTTTAATCCAGAGAGGGGTGCTTAGCAGTGGTGGGATTCAAAGAATTTAACAACCGGTTCTCTACCCTAATGACCGGCTGGCCAGGGGTTGTGATAGGCAGCACTCAGCCTCATGCACCCCCTGGGAGCAAAAACGGGAGGGGGGGACATGCCTCCCCCTCCCCCCCGTGTCCCATTTTGGGCCTAGGCCTCCCTGCATTTACTTGGGAGCCAAAATGGGGCACATGGGGACTCCTGGGCAGGGAGGGGCACAGCCAGCCAGCAATTTAACTCCCGGTTTTCTCGAATCGGTTGAATCCCACCACTGGTGCTTAGCCTGGGCTTTTGTGGGTAGGGAAAAAAGAAAGAGATAAATTATGGGGCAACCATGACGGATCAATAGGCGAGTGAGAAACGACTGCCCCTTTCTCCCTCCCCCAAAAAACCAGGCAGAGGAAGAGGAATTTTGCATAAAATCTGACCTGAAAAAGGTTCAAGGCACACACAGAACATATATAAAAATGAGTAAGCGGGGGGCGGGGGGGGGTGTCTGTGGGCAGTGCAGAGAGATGCTTCTGCCTTCCAGACCCGAGCGAGTTGCCCTTGATTTCCCTTTTTTTGTGCTTTAAGCAATAATCTCCCCCGAAAAGAGACGACTTTCACGGGGACTTTGGCATCAGTCGCACCTGGCTGAAGACACAACGAGGCCCATGCGAGATCGCCCGGCCGTTCCTGAACAGTTAGCGGGGGAGACAAAAGTTGTCCAAGGCGAGAAGGACTCTTGAGAGCGTCAACAAAACCGCCCTCACTGAGGACTAGAATCTTGGCTAGACGGCGCTTTCGCTCCAACCAGGAAAAGCCGGGCCGTGGCAAGACGTAGAGAGAGGTGGTCTCGGAGGACACGATGGGTTTTGGGGCTCATCCGAGTCCTTTCGACCCCAGAAAATGCTTTGGCAGAGGAGACAGCCCGTTCTAGCAGCTGTCGGAGAAGTCCATAGGACCAGGGAGAAAAGAGACACGGAAGAGTCTCGGCTTCAAGGGCCTTTGTAGTGATGAGACTCCAGTTGTCGTGCTCATTGTCTCCGCTCAACGGGCTGCTGGAGGCACAGCTCGCTGCCGGCCGAGATGATGGGCAACCGATTGTCCATATGGTGGCTGATCAAGTGGCTCACACTTTCAAAGCGGTGATCCTTCGTCCGAACCTGGGTGGGAACAGATCAGGGAGTTTAGTCCTGAGAAGTATAGGAAATCCTTGCATTACGACCGCCAATTGAGCCCAACATTTTCGGCTGCAAAGCGAGACAATTGCTAAGTGAATCGTGCCCCGCTTTTATCACCTTTCTGGCTAACGTTGCTAAGTGAATCACTGCAGTTGTTGCGTTACGAACACGGCCGTTAACGTCAATCCGGCTTCCCCAGTGATTTTGCCGATCAAGTGGTCGCAAAATCACGTGCACCCCTGGACACTCGACGGTCATAAACCTGAGTTAGTTGCCCAGTGTCCGAATTTTGATCACATGATCTGTGGGATGCTGCAACGGTCGTTAAGTGTGAAAACGGTCATAAGTCACTTTTTTCAGCCTTTTTTCAGTCATTTTCCTTCCAGCAGACGGCGGTCCCGTCAACAACACAATCCCTTCTCCCCACCTTTCCTTGCCCAACCCCGCCCCCCAAATAATCCCCCTCCCCGGAACCCGACCTACCACTCCTTCCGGATCGACGAGAAGAAGGTGTTTAGGCTGTCCGCCCTGAAGTCCCGTGAGGACGTATTGTCCTGGTGTGGTGGTACTTTCCCGCACCAGGAAATCTCCGTTGGCTTGCAACAGCTTCTCCGATTCTTTGCGGCTCATTTGGCCGTGATACCACGATTCCCGCCGGAGCTGCTCCTCCATGGTAGCTGGCGGGTGGGACAAAGAAGTAGGGGGTGGTGCAGGCGCCCGCAAGGCATCCTCAAAAGGCTCTGGGGACGAAAGCCGTCGTTAGGAGCGATCTATTATAGCTAGCTCTCGACTCCCAGCCAAAACGGAGCCCTAAATTGCCATCGCTATGCAAGACGAGTTTCCCTCCACCCCTGTTTTAGGACGTTTCCTGCCCCTGCCGTCGTTAAGTTAGCGACACGGTTATTAAGCGAATTAATTGGGTTCCTCCACTAACTTTATAAGGTGGCATAAAGGGATCATGTGATCCCGGGGATATTGCAACCGTCATACATACAAGTCAGTTGCCCGGTGTGGTCTGGGAATTTTGATGGCGTGACCATGGGGATGCTACAAAAGTCGTAAGTGTGGGAAATGGTCATAAATCAGAATAAGAGAAGAGTTGGAGGGGATCTTGTAAATCATCTAGTTCAACCCCCTTCCCAAGGAGCCTGGATAGCTCAGCAGACTAAAAGCATTGTGATTAACACCAGCTGTCTGCAATTACTGGAAGTTCGAATCTCCCCAGGCTCAAGGTTGACTCAGCCTTCCATCCTTTCTAAGGTAGGTCAATTGAGGACCCAATTTGTGGGGGGCAATAAGCTGACTTTGTATAAAATATACAGAAGTATGAAGGTTATTGCTTGGTGCATTGTAAGCCGCCCTGAGTCTCCGGAGAAGGGCGGCATAGAAATCTAATTTTTTTTAAAAAAGCAGGAGATGCTACACCATTTCTGACAGATGTCCATCCAGTCTCTTCTTGAAAGCTTCCAGGGATGAAGCTTCTGAAGGCAACTTCTATTTCTACCCCATCGGTTGATTGTTCTCCCTATCAGAAAATTCCTCCTCATTTCTAGGTTGAAGCTCTCCTTGATCCGTTTCCATCCTTTCGTTCTTTGTCTGGCCTTCGGGGGTGCTTTGGAGAATAGTGCTGTTGTAACCTCGGTCACTAAACGAACTGTTGGTTAAGTCGAGGACTACCTGGCAGAACAACTGCAGCCAGACCCTCCCTCGTCCTCTTCCGTTACTCACTCATGTCAAAGAGGTCTCGCTGGACGCTGCCGTTGGAGGTCACGCTCTGGACACCCGGTTGCAATTTTTCCAAATTTTGCACGTTAACATAGGAAGGATCCACCACGAATTCGGTGCGGCCAGGAGGTCCCCGATCCCTGCCTGAAAGGGAGGGAAATAGGATGGGATAAGAAACCCCCACACAAATGCAAAGCCACACCTTGTGAATAAAGCCTCTGAACCTGGGGGATTCTGGGAGTTGGAAGTCCACACCTTTTGAAAGTTCCCACTGGTTGATAAATATCGCAGGAGATAATCAACAAATCTGATGTATATATCAAGGCCCCCTCTGCCTTGATTCGGCTAGCCGTAAGTTAATGTAAAGACGGATTTATTTTATTTTATTTATTTTATCGAATTTATTGGCCGCTCATCTTAGCTTTCATGTTTCTGTTACAATATCCTAAACCAATGTTTCTCAAACTTGGCAAATTTAAGAGATGGGGACTTCAACTCCCAGAATTCCCCAGCTAGCATGCTTTAAGATGGGCGGACTTCAACTCCCAGAATCCCCCAGCCAGCATGCTTTAAGATGGGTGGACTTCCACTCCCAGAATTCCCTAGCCAGCCTGCTTTAAGATGGGCGGACTTCCACTCCCAGAATCCCCCAGCCAGCATGCTTTAAGATGGGTGGACTTCCACTCCCAGAATCCCCCATCCAGCATGCTTTAAGAGGGGTGGACTTCCACTCCCAGAATCCCCCAGCCAGCATCCTTTAAGATGGGTGGACTTCCACTCCCAGAATCCCCCAGCCAGCATGCTTTAAGATGGGCGGACTTCAACTCCCAGAATCCCCCAGCCAGCATGCTTTAAGATGGGTGGACTTCCACTCCCAGAATTCCCTAGCCAGCCTGCTTTAAGAAGGGCGGACTTCCACTCCCAGAATCCCCCAGCCAGCATGCTTTAAGATGCGTGGAATCCTAGAATTCCCTAACCAATGTTCTTTTCATCAAAAGCCACTGTTGGAGACACATTATATTTAATACTCCTCACTGGGGGAGGGGTGGGGGCAATCTATTTTCAGCATCCATCTATTTGCTCTGCAAATCTTCCTTAGGGTGCTAGTCCTTATGAAATCCATCCATTTTTTTCCCCCACATGTCATAGAGCAGAGCAACGAGATTCAATAAACCACCTCACTGGTCTGTGCAGGGAATTTAGAAATTACATGCAAAATTGCTTCCCTTAGGATGAGTGGGCTTCCTACTCCCAGAATCCCCCAACTGACATGCTGGCTGAGGAATTCTGGGAGTTGAAGTCTTCATGTTCCCATGATTGAGAAAGAAGCTGAAGTTTAAAAAAAAAAAAGCTTTTAAGTTTCTATTAAAATAAGTTTCCAAACTTTGCAACTTTTAAGATATGGGGACTTCAACTCCCAGAATCCCCCAGGCAAGATTTAACTTAAAGGTGCCAACTTCATTGCTGAATCACCTACCTTGTGTGACCGAATGTGGCTTCTTGGACTCGTAGTCCCCAGCGACCACTTGTCCGACAGGCTACGGGAAGGAAGGAAGAAAGAATAATAGGTTTAAATTAATATTTTAAGTCCTGTTTTCCCGCAGTCTAATATTCCTGCACTCATCATCTTCTTTTAATGACCCCATAACCCCTTGCGGAGTGGAGTCTGGGCAACTGAATGGAGCTGAGTTTTTACTGGCCGGATGCTCTCCCTGTTGCCAGAGCGGAGTTTTGTTCAGCATTCCAGGCAATGGTATGGGTAAATTGAAGAACTGTGTCTGGCTGGAGGTCAAATTTTGGGGGAGAGGAGCAGACTAGAAGAAGATGGGAATGGCTAGAAAGGGTCTCAAGGAAGACACAAGGGCCCGACGAACCCATTTCACAGAATATAGAGGAAAAACTGAGGACAAGTGGCGGAACACGGAGCACAAGTCGCGTCAAGGCGTCTGCACTTACAAATGATTTACGTCATGCACAATTGTCAGTGGGGGAGGGGGAACTTACCAAGGTGGCCCCCAAATTGTTGGGGGTCTGAGCCGCCGCAGCCCCTTCCCGCAAACGCAGGTCAACTACCCCTCCTAAAGGAGGTTCTTTTCCCGGAAAATCGTTGTAGTATTGGTGGTCAGGAGGCGGCGGCTCTTCCTCTTCGTCCCAAGCGGAGCCGTCGAACCCGGCCATCCTGGTCAGGGGTGGTGAGAGAACTGAATCAGGAACACAGACGGCGGTCCTCGACTTACAACCACAAACGGAACCCCCCAAATTTACGTTGCTAAGTGAGACACCTTAGTGAATTTTGCCCGACCTGTTTTACCACAATTATTAAGTGAATAACAACTTTATTCCTCGATTTACAACGGAACCCCCAAAAAATATTTAGTCCTCACCTTACGACAACGGAAGTTCTCGCCTTACGACCACAACGGAACCCAAAATTTATGTCGCTAAGCGAAAGAGTTGTTAAGTGCATTTTTCCCAAGACCTATCTTGCCAGTTGTGAATATAGGTAGTCCTTGATTTAACGACCACAACAGAACCCAAAACCTATGTTGCTAAGCGAGACACCTAAGTGAAATTTTGCCCAAGATCTGTCTTACCACAGTTATTAAGTCAATATAGGCAGTTCTCGATTTACGACCGGCATGGAACCCAAAATTTATGTGGCTAAGTGAGACACATTAAGCGAATTTTGCCTCACAGCCTTCCTTGCCAAAACTGTTAAGTGAATCACCTCAGTTTTTAAGGTTGTTAAGCGAATCTGGCTCCCCCGCCCCCCATTGACTTGGCTCGCCCGATGGTCGCAAAAGGAGACCACGGGGACGCTGCGACCGTCGTAAATACGAGTTGACAAGCGTCTGAATTTTGATCACGTGACTACGGGGATACTGCGAGGGTCGTAAGTCTGTGAAAAACAGCCCTAGGTCCCTTTTTTCAGTGCCGCTACGACTTCAAACGGACATTAAACGAACTGTTGTAAATCGAGGAATATCGGCATGCAGAAAAAAAAAAACTCGGTGGCAAGTTCTAATCCTGCTTTGACAATTATTTGACAATTAACCAGCGGAACGACTTGCCACCAGAAGTTGTGAATGCGCCAACACTGGAAGTTTTTAAGACGATGTTGGATAACAGATTTGTGTGAAGTGGTGCAGGGTTTCCTGCCTAAACGGGGGTTGGACTAGATGACCTCCAGGGTCCCTCCCGACTCTTGTCATTCTGCTTTGCCCTACCTGTCGTGTGGCGTGACGAGCTTAGGTGGGTTCTTAAGGTACTGCTTGAAGCGCAATTCGAACGCTTGTCCGATGGTGCTGATGACGTCTTGTGACAACCCTTCGGGACACTCCAGGATGTGACAAGCTGGAGAGAGACCCCAAAGAAAAAAGGGGCGGCCTTTATTGATTGATTATTGATTAATGGATTATGGATTATTTGATTATGGATTTATGGATGATTATTTGAACCACGGGGCCTATGGAGGGCAAAAATATTTCCCTCCCATCGCAGACTACAGACAATCTTCGGTTTACGACGACAATTGAGCCCCAAATTTTTTATGGCTAAAAGTGAAATATTGGTTAAGAGAGTTTCGCCCCGTTTTACGACCTTCCTCGCTATAGTCGTTAAGTGAATCACCACAGGTGTTCAATTAGAAGCACGGTGGGTAAGAGAAATCTGGAATGCCCCTTTGTCTTTGCCAAGGTCGCAGAAGGGGACCCTGCGACCGTCATAAACGTGAGTCAATTCCCAATTCGGATCCTGTTGAGCGTGGGCGATGCGACGACGGTCGTTAAGTGTGAACAACGGTCCTAGGTTCCCTTTTTTTTCAGCCCCGTTGTAACTCCAAACAGTCACTAACTGAACCATAAGGCAATCGTGTTTCCAAGTTGAATCAAAAGCCGGAGGAAAAAAAATGAAATAGGCTGCAGGAAAAGAAGCCAGGATTAAGCCAGGATTGGCAGATCCAAGCCAAGATGACGGAAAAACTTACCTCTGTGATTGACGGGATCTTTGGCAACATAAGCGACGTATTCCGCCGTATCCTGAAAAAAATGCAAAATAAGTTGGCAAAAGTCAGATTGGGAGAAAGGGTTAAAAAAAAAAATTGCACACGGGTGTAAACTTTTGCACAAAAAATATAATACCCGGATTTCTGGAAGTTGCAGCCTTTTATGGCTGTGAAAATACACAAAGGGAGTCCTTGGCTTACGACCCTTCTTTTAGGGACCGTTTGAAGTTACAATGGCCCTGAAAAACGTGATTTACGACCGTTATTCACGCTTATGACTGCTGCATCCTCATGGTCACACAATCAAAATTCAGACTTTTGGTAACTGATGCATATTTATGTCCCGGGGTCATGTGGTCGTAAATCGAGGACTGCCTGAAGATTGAGAATCAACCCCCAATTAATCCGCAGGTTTAAGGTTGAACTTCTGTTCCTTAATCCCCAATTATTCTTAATTAATTATTTAATCGTTTGATTTGTTTTTTCATCCAATACAAAGAGGACGATCAGAGTGGTGCGATGGCCTAGAAGTGGAGCCTCTCGCCTCACAATCAGGAAACTGTGAGTTCGATCCTAGGTAGAGGCAGATATTTTTCTCTCTGGGCATGATGAGAATATTATCTGCTGAATATAACTCCCCACTGGGGACAAGAAAGGCATCCGGCCAGTAAAACACTCTGCTAGCTCCATTCAGTTGCCCAGACTCCATCCCTCAAGGGATTATGGAGTCGTTAAAAGATGATGACTAGAAATCCACCGGGTCTTGACAGAGAGGAAGAGAGAGGAAAAACAAGCTGGCAGGAGATCCATTTTAATCCACCGGGATTCTCACACGAGATAAAACACCCGTGGAATTCTTTGATCGGCTGAGCGCCGAAAATTCTTTGTTGAAGCGAGCGTAAAATAACAGCGGGATCCACTGTAGATCTACCCCAAAGGATTTTTTTTTTTTTTGGCAATAATTTTTTTGGGAAATAAAAAATCTCATGATACTCACCGGATCCCCTCCGGAAGCGAACGAGATCGACTGCATATGGTGATTGGCGATGATCTACAAATCGAAAGCAGGATAAAATTGAGACCGGACGTCGAACAGTTCGAATCAGAGCAAGAAAAACACAACGCGGACAGTCCTCGGGTTACAACCATTCGGATTTAGGACCGTCTTTCACGCTTAACGACTGCTGCAGCCTCCTCCCCCACGATCACGGGATCCAAATTCAGACGCTCGGCAACTGACTCGTATTTATGACAGTCGCAAGTCTTCAGGGGTCCTTTTGCAACCTTCTGACGAGCAATATCAAGGGGGAAGCTGAATTCGCTTAATAACAACAGCAAGAATGGTCGTAAAACGGGGGCAAAACTCACGAATCTCTCGTTCAACAACAGAAATTTGGACTTTTTGGGTGAAGGCCAAACGATTAGAGGCCCAGAGGGGTTCTTCCCTCTGCATCGGGCGATGCACGTCACAAAACGAGACCTGGTTAATAAGTCGGGCCCGAAGGTGGAATAGGGACCCTTACCTGTTTACAGTCGGACGCCATGAGGTTCAGGCTGCTGGTTGAGATGGTCAGTGTGATGGGCATAGCGGCAAACTTCAGGTTGGTCTTGCCGAGGATGGAGTTGAGAGCCCGGCCGCAGGGCTGCCAAAGGGAAAAAAAAACAGAATTCAGGCAAGTCCTTGATTTACGACTGCGATGGAGCAACCCCAATTTAAACGGGACATTGGCAAACCAATTATGAACAAAAAATTCAGGACGCTCAGCAGCCAGCATGTACAGGGGGTCCTCAATTTATGACCGCAACAGGGCCCCAAATTTAGGTCACTAAACAGGACACTTGTGAACAAATTCTGAACAATAAATTCAGGCTCATCGGAAGGTCGCAAAAGGGGATCGCGTGACGCCCCTTCGGAATGCTGCAACCGTCATAAATACGAGTCAGTTGCCAAGTGTCCGAATTTTGATCACGCGAGCGTGGGAATGCGTCAACAGTCATAAATAACGGTCCTATGTTGCTTTTTTCAGCATTGCCGCAACTTTGAAAGGTCACTAAAATATATAATCTTCTTTTAACAACCCTGTAATCCCTTGCTGGGTGAAACCTGAATGGAGCTGAGTGTTTGAATGGCCGGATTCCTTTCCTGTTGCCAGAGCGGAGGTTTTGTTCGGCAGATAATATGCTCATTCTGCCCAGAGAGAGAAATACCTGCCTCTACCTAGGATCGAACTCACAGCCTCCTGATTGTGAGATGAGAGGCTCCACCTCTAGACCCACTCAAGCGGTCACTAAACAAACCGTCGTAAATCAAGGACTCCCTGATTTTTCCTGTGCCCCCCCCACCGCCATTTGCGGACTCAACGAGAGGAGGGAGATTCATTAAACGAATGCAAAAAAATTAAACCAGCCTCTTTTGCTGACACTAAGAAATCCCAAGGCAGAAAAAACTGGCGCGCCGATAACACACAATTAAGTGTGCGTGTGTGCGTTGGGGGGGGGAGAGAATCAGCCCCCTCCCCATTTTTTCCAAAGCATCCATTAGTGGGAGCTGCACCGGCCATCTATTGATTGACGCTTCGGATTGATTTCCCAGCCAGGGGTAGCCTGGGGCTGGGGAGAAGGTGGGGGTGGGGGGGTGGGGGGGTTTAGAGGTCAGAGATCTCCTAACCGCATCTGTCCATTTCCTTCCTGGTGGTTGTGGGGGGGGGGGCTTTCCTCCTCCCTACCCCCCATTATTTTAGGATCAACACTCTATATCGGCATCTCTTTTCTCAGATAAAAAGGATCCAGAAGGGGATAACACTTCCTGCGTTTTGGCAGAAAAAAGGATGAGTTTGAGAAAGGGGTGGGGGGGCTTGGCCCTTCAGGGAGGAGAGCCCCCCCCCCGTTCTCCACCTCAACCGAGTCCTGCCCAAGGAGAAAGGGTGAGGAGGAGAATCAAGTTCTCCCCGCTTTGATTCTCTTCGGTGTAAGATGGGAGTAGAGAGAAACTCCCCGCCCCACCACCCCTGTTTCTGTTAGGATGCTCTCAGCAATTAATAAATGAGCAATTTGGGGATCCTCGGGGCGACTCTTATAGAGGGGAATGTGATAGCAGAGTTGGAAGGGGTCTCAGAGGTCTTCTAGTCGAACCCCCCTTGCTCGGACAGGAGACTTTATCCCATTTTGGACAACTGGCTGTCGAATCTCGTCTTACCTTCCTCCTCCGCACAGCTCCCTTGTTGCTAGGCACAGCTTCACAAACCAGGCCTATAGCCTCCCTGCAGGAGAGGAGGAGGAAGAGGAGGAGGAAGAAGAGGAGAAGGAAGAGGAGGAGGAGGAAGAGGAGGAGGAGAAGAAGAAGAAGAAGAAGAGGAAGAAGAAGAGGAGGAAGAAGAGGAGGAGGAGGAGGAAGGAGAAGAAGAGGAGAAGGAAGAGGAGGAAGAGGAGGAGGAGGAGGAGGAAGAAGAGGAAGAAGAAGAGGAGGAGGAGGAAGAAGAAGAGGAAGAAGAAGAAGAAGAGGAGGAAGAAGAGGAGGAGGAGGAGGAGGAGGAGGAGGAAGGAGAAGAAGAGGAGAAGGAAGAGGAGGAAGAGGAGGAGGAGGAGGAAGAAGAAGAGGAAGAAGAAGAGGAGGAGGAGGAGGAGGAAGAAGAAGGGGAAGAGATGGAGGAGGAAGAAGAGGAGGAGGAAGAGGAAGAAGAAGAAGAGGAGGAGGAGGAAGAAGAGGAAGAGGAGGAGAAAGGAGAGGAGAAGGAAGAGAGGAAGAAGAGGAGGAGGAGGAGAAGAAAAGATGCAAGATCATGTCAAACACACAATGTCATCTTAAATATGCAGCCACTTCTAAACACAGCAGTTCCCCATAGCCGTCCTGCTTGCAATGGGGGAGGGGGTCAGTTGTGGGGGTCTCAGCAAGCACAGAGAGAGAAAACAAACACCCCCAAGTTCTAGAGCTGTGCGGACTTCAACTCCCAGAATTCCCCGGCTCCCCCTCCCCCCCCCACCGAGGGAAACGCAGCTGGGGGGGGGGACACACAATGAAATCCTGAGCTGTGGTGTGAATCAGAAGAAATTTAGGGGGGTGGGAGTTACCCCACTATTTTGAGCGGGGGGGAATCACTATTTCTAAACACGCAGCGAGAAATCCACATACCGGCCCCTCCGTGGAGAGAGGGGAGGAAATTGGGGGGGGGGGGGGAGAAATCAAGAGAGATATTCCCCTTTAATATTTGATGATGCTGGGATAAATGCTTCCTGTCGTTGATGAATTAATTGGGGAGGGGGGAGATGGAGTCAGTAAGGACAGGAGCTCCATCGGACGCTTTTCCAGCCATATCCCGCCGCTTCTCCGCAGACCCCATGTCTGCCCATTAATGGGTTGGATTGCAGAGGGGGAAAATACCCACAATCACACCGATCTTCCTTCCCTTTTAACTCTGTGCTTCCCAAGGGAGAGTCTAAGAACAAAGTTTTTCAACCTTCTGCTTGGTATATGAATCGAAATCAAGTTTCTATTACGATAGACGAAGAATGTGTTTTCCCAAACTTGGCAACTTTTAAGAGGGGTGGACTTCAACTCCCAGAATCTCCCAGTCGGCATGTTTTAAGCAGGATGGACTTCAATTCCCAGAATCCCCTAGTTGGCATGTTTAAGTTGGTGGACTTCAACTCCCAGAATCCCCCAGTTGGCATGTTTAAGTTGGTGGACTTCAACTCCCAGAATCCCCCAGTTGGCATGTTTTAAGAGGGGCGAACTTCAACTCCCAGAATCCCCCAGTTGGCATGTTTTAAGAGGGGCGAACTTCAACTCCCAGAATCCCCCAGTTGGCATGTTTTAAGAGGGGCGAACTTTAACTCCCAGAATCCCCCAGTTGGCATGTTTTAAGAGGAGCGAACTTCAACTTCCAGAATCCCCTAGTCGGCATGTTTTAAGAGGAGCGAACTTCAACTCCCAGAATCCCCCAGTCGGCATGTTTTAAGAGGGGCGAACTTCAACTCCCAGAATCCCCCAGTTGGCATGTTTTAAGAGGGGCGAACTTCAACTCCCAGAATCCCCCAGTTGGCATGTTTTAAGAGGAGCGAACTTCAACTCCCAGAATCCCCCAGTTGGCATGTTTTAAGAGAGATGGACTTCAACTCCCAGAATCCCCCAGTCGGCATGCTTTTCACCACTGCCTGAAGACACATGATATTTAATGCACCTCTCACTTCAGGAAAGTCTCTTTCTAGCCCCCATCTAACTTGCTCTGTAAGCCAGCAAATCCTTGGCTGCAGGGCGCTAGTCCTTATGAAACTCAGAATAATAATAATGATGATGATGATGATGATGCATATAACTTTGAGCAGAATGACGATCTGTGCAGGGAAATTCAGAAATTACATGCAGGAATTATTGTTGTCGTGTCCCAAAAATTGGGGCATGTCTGAGAACCGCCATTGATGTAGAAAAGGACCTTTACATTGGAGGGGGAGGAGGATGGGGGGGGGGCTCTTTCTAGGAAGGATTGTTAGCCTGCTCACCTGGTGACTTGAGTCCTGGTGCTGAAATCGAGAGCCCGCATGGACTGCAGCACTTCTACGCATCCCATGTACTGTGGGCGAGAAGGAGAACAGAGGTAAGAAATGCCAAGGGTTGCCAACGCCCCTTTTATTCGATTACTAATGAGTTCTTATTCCGACTTTTTATTAGTTTGGAAACTAATTAAACTTACTCAAGGTGGCAAACATCTTCCAATACAACTTCCTCCTCCTGTTTTACCCCAGAACAACAACCCTGCAAGGTGGGTTGGGCTGAGAGACAAGGACGGAGCCAAAGTCATCCAGCTGACTTTCGTGCCTAAGGTGGGACTAGAACTCCCAGTCTCCTGGTGATTGGGCCAAAGTCACCCGATCGGCTTTCATGGCTAAGATGGAACTAGAACTCCCAGTCTCCTGGTGATTGGGTCACAGACTTGAACTCACGGTCTCCCGCTTTCTAGCCTGATGCCCTAACCACTAGACCACACCTTATTCATTTCCTCTATCACCTTCCTTTATTCCATCAAGGAAGGAATAAAGGAAGGGATGAAGGGAAGGAGGAAGGAAGGAAGGAAGGAATAAAGGAAGGGATGACGGGAGGGAAGGAAGGAAGGAAAAGAAGGAAGGAATAAAGGAAGGGATGAAGGGAAGGAGGAAGGAAGGAAGGAATAAAGGAAGGGATGAAGGGAGGGAAGGAAGGAAAAGAAGGAAGGAATAAAGGAAGAGATGAAGGGAAGGAGGAAGGAAGGAAGGAAGGAATAAAGGAAGGGATGAAGGGAGGGAAGGAAGGAAGGAAAAGAAGGAAGGAATAAAGGACGGGATGAAGGGAAGGAGGAAGGAAGGAAGGAATAAAGGAAGGGATGAAGGGAGGAAAGGAAGGAAGGAAAAGAAGGAAGGAATAAAGGAAGGGATGAAGGGAAGGAGGAAGGAAGGAAGGAAGGAATAAAGGAAGGGATGGAGGGAGAGAAGGAAGGAAGGAAAAGAAGGAAGGAATAAAGGAAGAAGGGATGAAGGGAAGGAGGAATAAGAAAGGAAGGAAGGAATAAAGGAAGGGATGAAGGGAAGGAGGGGGGAGGAATAAAGGGAAGGAAGGAAGAAAAAAGATGGGAAGGAAGGAAGAAAAAAAGACGGGAAGGAAGGAAGGAAGGAAAGGCGCCAGGAGAGAAAACCTACTTTCCTGAACACGGTTGCAACCACTCGCCACCCCTTCCCCGCTCCCTTGCCCCCCCCCCCAAAGTGTGCAAGCCTCGCACAACCACCAGCCTCCTCACTCACCCGGACGAGGTATGAGACTCCGGAGCCCATCACCTTGTCGTCCCGGTGCAGCCAGCCCCGGCTGGGCTTGTTAACGAAACTCCCGTGCCGCGTCCACTCCTCGCCGCCCAGCTGTCCGCCTTCGACCCGCATTTTTTTCCCGCAACTCAGCTTGTTCATATCCTGGGAATAGAGACCGACGACAACGGATCCCGTTGAGTCCGGGAAGGCAGCGGCCCCTGGAGGGTCTCCGGGGACCCCCGATGTCTCTCGGGAAAAAGCCCGGAGGTTCAGCAAAAAAGCCGGATTTGAGAGTTTCAAATTAGCCATTTTGGGGAAGAACGAACACAGTGTGGTGGGGCTGCCCTCCGATTCGGGATCCCCGGCAGGCAGCATGGGGCTGAGGGAAGACGAGGAGCCGGAGACGGTCAGCGACGGGGCAGCCCCAAGGGAGGAGGAAGGGTCAGGAGAGGGTTCCCCCTCAGCCGCGGGGGGTCCTTCGTCCAGCGAGGATGAAGATTCATCCTGCAAGGGGGTGTATTTCGGCAGAAAATCCATTTTTTGGGGGGGAAGCTGCAAAGCGGAGGAGAGGTGACCACGACGGTGACGGTCAGGATCCCCTCAAAGTCCAAGTTGATCCCAACGAGGCGTCTCGGTAAGTCCCAGCTGGCATGCCGGAAACCTCTGCCACGTCTTGCTTGGCCCCTCTTTGCCCTGCCACCGACACCCCCAAATCAGGAGTCCCCCCCCCTCCCACAAATCAGCCAGCGATCCTGTTGACCCAACAGGAACTGTCCCACCAGATGACCGGTGACCCCCCACGACCCTGGAGAGGAAGGAGAGGGAAGTTTCTGGTCTGCTGATGTTTACGTCCCCCCGTAGGCCTGTTTTAGAAGTTCCTGGCCCTTCCCCTCCGGCTGCAGCACTGCCTGTTGAACTTCTGCCTGTCTTAGCTGCTCCTCGGGGGGGGGGAAAAGGGTGTAGGTTTCTACTCCATTGCTGATACTACAGCCCCCACCCAAAGGGCTGTTTTAGAAGTTCTTGGCCCTTCCACTCCGGCTGCTGCACCACCTGTTGAACTCCTGCCTGCCTAGGCTGCCTGTGCACAGCCTCGGAGAGGAAGACGTTTCCAGTCCGTCACTGATGCTATACTCCCGTAGGGCAGTTTTAGAAGTTCCTGGCCCTTTCCTTCCTCCGGCTGCAGCACCACCTGTTGAACTCCTGCCCGTCGCGGCTACACTTCCAATGCCCGGCGAGTCCTCATCCTCTCCGGCTTGAGCAAGAGCAGCGAGGGTGCAGATGAGCTTGGCTGATGCGTTTTTTTCCTCTGGATCGGGGGCACCGGATCGATATCCGTGCCAAGGTTGGGGTGGAGGTGGCGTCTAAATAGCGTTGGCCGTGGAGTGGGGTCCACAAGGCTTCAAAGCAGGGCAACCCCAGGTGCCCATCCACGGAAGGTACGGGCAACCTCGCACACAGCACCCTTGGTGATGCCGACGGGGCCGAAGACAATTCGAGGATGGTCGCACCCAGCTGGTTAGGGGGTGGGGGCGGCCTCAGCCCTTAAAAGCCCAGTAAAGGATGGGGAGTCCACTTAGGGTGGCAAGAGATGTCTGGACCCCCCCCCTTTTGGATGAGCGGGAGGGGGGCGAGTTGATGGAAAGGGTCCCCCTCTCCCCTGGGTTGCAATTCCTCCTCCAGCTTTGCAGCCCGGCAGTTCTGATCTGGTTGGAAAAATCCTTTCCAGCCAGGGAAGGCGGAGAAGGGGAAGGGCAGAGGCAAGAGGCCAAGAGGCCCCCTTCTCTCCCCCCTCCTTTCCAGGCCTGGTCACTAGCTGCTACCAAGGGGAAGGGCAGGGTGCTGACTCACACCAGCTGGCTGGCCTCGCCCCACCATAGCGGTGAAGAATGGAGGGGCGACCGATGCAGATGGAGGGGAGGTAGGAGGGGGATGCGCCAGGAAAAGGGGGGGCAAGAGCCTACTTGGGTTGGCCAAGGAAGGCGGGACAGGGCATGGGTCACGGTGACAATTTGGGGGGGGGCAAGCCGGGGAAGGGGGAACGGAAGGACGACGAGACGACGCAGGGCGGTTTGTGCAAAAGGAGTTTGCACGAGTGTGTGTGAGGGTGAGCCTTGATCATTCAGAAATCCGTAATAACTCGGTGCAATTTTTTCCCCTCTCCTGGCTCTCCATTCCCTTTCAATCAAAGGGAAGGGTGCGCCGACCCTACAAGGTAGGCCAGATGGAGCTGCTCACAGATGGAGGGGGAAGAGAGAAAGGCTGCGGGAGGGAGGGAGGGAGGGAACGAGGGAGGAAGGAAGGAAAAGGGGTAGGAAGGAAGGAAGAAAGATGGGTGAGATGGTTGGAAGGAAGGGGGAAGAGGAAAAAAAGAAAACAGGAAATAATGAAAGAAAAGAGAACGAAAGAAAGTTGAGAGGAACAGAACGAACAGAACAAGGACAGATGGACGATATAAAGAGGGAATGAACGGCAGGGAGGGAGGGCGGGAGGGAGGAGAAAAATGCAAAAAGGAAAGAATGAAAGAAAAGAACAAAAGAAAGAGGGAAAGAGAAAGAAGGAAAAAAAGAAAGAGGATAGATAGATGATTTATAGATGAACAGACAGAAGGAGAGAATGAGGGAGGGAAGGAAGGAAAGAAGAAAGAAAGAAAGACAGACTGATGAAGGAAGGAAGGAAGGAAGGAAGGAAAGAAGGAAGGAAGGAAAGAATGAGGAACGTCTGAATTGTGACGCTGCAGCCATCATTAAGCATGAAAAACGATCCTAAGTCACTTCTTTTCAGTGCCGTCGTAACTCCAGTCCGTAAACGGTTGTAATCCAGGACTACCTGTACAACATTTGTCTTGGGCTCTGCTTGCAAAGTTTCGTGCTGTTGTTATTGTTGTTGTTGTCGTCATTATTGCAAAGAGCGGCACCGACACAGCCCGCTAAGCCGCCGTTTCCTTAACAGTTTGTCGACTTAAACCCAAGCTCTGCTATTCGCATCAGAAAAAAAGACAAAAACCCACAGCTGAGGTGGAGGAAGAGAAAGAGCGGGCACGAAGCAAAGACGGAGCTGAAATCCGGAGCGGGCAGCCCCAGCTTGCACACCAAACCACCTGCCTTCCGACGAAACGCCAAACTCCCCTTTGTGAGAAGTTGAAACCCGTGACTTCCTACCTCTGCCCCTCCGAGAGGGCTGCAGGGCAGGCAAAGCTTTTGCAAAAACTTCCGTTGCAAGGAAAGGGACCCCCATATTTTCCCAAGTCGTGATTACCATCCCCCAAACCATCAGATTTTGCCCTTCTCCAAGACTGGTGGATATTATACAAGAGATGCTGAATCGTTTAATTCGGTGTTTCTCGACCTTGAATATTTTAAGAGGGGTGGGCTTTGACTCCCAGAATGCCCCAGCCGGCATAGTTTAAGAGGGGTGGACTTCAATTCCCAGAATGCCCCAGTCAGCATGGTTTAAGAGGAGTGGGCTTTGACTCCCAGAATCCCTCAGCCGGCATGGTTTAAGAAGGGTGGACTTCATGTCCCAGAATCCCCCAGCCAGCATGGTTTAAGATGGGTGGGCTTTGACTCCCAGAATGCCCCAGCCGGCATGATTTAAGAGGGGTGGACTTCAACTCCCAGAATGCCCCAGTCAGCCAGCTTTAAGAGGAGTGAACTTCAAGATCCCAAGCTCAAACGGGGTCAGGCTAGAAGACCTCCGAAGTCCCTTCAACTCTGATATTCTGTGGTTTTTTTTTTTCCTTCTGCACCAACCAATTTTGGTGGGCAGCCAACGGCCGCTGGAGACCGAAAGGCCATTTCCTGGACAGCCCATGTCCGGCCGTGGGTGGGCAGTGACGAAGCCCCCTTCCTCTTGGGGGGAAGGGGGGGAAGGTCAGTGGGCCGAAAGAGAGAAAAAAATAACAAACAGGAGAGAGGAAGGCGTGTGGGATGGCCGTTTGCTCCCAGCCTTACCACCGGATGCTCAGCTGGCTTTTCGGACCTCGCCAGGGAGGGAAGGCAGGAAATTAGTCCCCCCAGGAGACCCCCGCCGCAGCCCCCAACTTCCTTGGAAAGCCGGGGAGGAACAGGGTCCAGTGGCTACAAGCTCGTATGCCCAAAAGGTTTTGAATTTTTCGCCCAGGGATCTGGCCTCAAATTGCAAGCAGCCCTCCAGAGAGGTCCGGAGACTACATATCCCTTCATTCCCAGCAGCGCCAGAGTCCAGCACCGTCAGAACACGGGTGCAGGAGAGGCTATCCTTGAACAGAAGTGTGACTGCAAACTTTCCAGATGGGCTTTTGATATATAAATATATATAATCCCAGTTTTCCAAGTTTTTTAAACTTCTTAAATGCTTTTGTTATCGAGAAAATTCCCCAGCCGGCTTGCTTTAAGAGGGGTGGGCTTCCACTCCCAGAATCCCCCAGCCGGCTTGCTTTAAGAGGGGTGGACTTCAACTCCCAGAATTCCCCAGCCAGGTTGCTTTAAGAGGGGTGGGCTTCAACTCCCAGAATCCCCCAGCCAGCCTGCTTTAAGAGGGGTGGGCTTCAATTCCCAGAACCCCCCATTTAAGTGGAGGTGGACCTTCTTGGGGAGCTGGTCTATTTTCAGTCGGGCCCTAGTCCTCATGAAACCCACCCATCTTCCCCCCCCCCCGCCCCTCTTCCCTGTATCTTTAAGCAGAGTAACAAGACTCAATCTTGGCCACATTGCACAGTAATCAAAGTCACAAAAAACAGAGTCACCGCACAGCAAAAAAAAATATTTGCCGATGTCCTCGCAGGGTTGATAATTATACAGCAACCGAGTTATATCTGGCCGAATTCCTGGGCGTTTTTGACTTTTATTTCCTCCTTTACAAAGGTCTCTTTTTTTTACAGTCCCCGTGGCTGGCTGTATTCCAACAGGTGAAGCTTCCTGGCTCGTGACATGTCAAATTTTGAGCCCCCAGTTTCCCCCCCAAAAAAACCACCTCAAAAACCAAAAAATACAGGAGGTTTATAGGGAAAAATTTAATCCCGTCTTCTGTGCCTCTTTGGATAGGTCTCGTGTGCTAAACCGTGGTTTGTTTCCTTGAAACAAACCACCATCGGCTGCGTTTTCTCAGAAAAGCCAAAGCTGTTAATAACTAGGATAGGAAGTTGAAGCTGTCACAATGCCGCCACCACTTTCAAACTTTCAAGCCGAGTGGACTTCAACTCCCAGAATTCCCCACCCCGGCCAACATGCAGCGTGCATGGACGGCTGGGGAATTCTGGGAGTTGAAGTCCACCCGTGCTCGAATCTGATCAGGAAGGAAGGAAGGCAAGGAAGAGCTGCAGCCGAGCCCAGCAACCGTATAAGCGAGGAGAAGGAGGAAGAGGAGGAAGGTGCCCACCCTTACCGTGTACTCCATGCCGGGCACCGGTAGATCTGTTCGTCGTGGGAGCCAAACCTGCATTTTGGTGACAAAGAAGGAATTAGGGAGGGAGGGAATTACGTGGGAAAGGGGCTGGAGATTTTGGGGGGTGGGGGGAGGGGTTATGGAGTTTGTGCCTTTCTCTCGTTTGTTCTCAATCTTGAGGGGTGGGCTTCCACTCCCAGAATTTTTTTCTCTTTCTTTTTCCATCCTTCCTTCCTAGAATTCCTCAGCCAGCATGCTTTAAGAGAGATGGGCCTTGAGTCCCAGAATTTCTCTTTCTTTTTCTCCTTCCTTCCTTCCTAGAATTCCTCAGCCAGCATGTTTTAAGAGAGATGGGCCTTGAGTCCCAGAATTTCTCTTTCTTTTTCTCCTTCCTTCCTTCCTAGAATTCCTCAGCCAGCATGCTTTAAGAGAGATGGGCCTTGAGTCCCAGAATTTCTCTTTCTTTTTCTCCTTCCTTCCTTCCTAGAATTCCTCAGCCAGCATGTTTTAAGAGAGATGGGCCTTGAGTCCCAGAATTTCTCTTTCTTTTTCTCCTTCCTTCCTTCCTTCCTTCCTAGAATTCCTCAGCCAGCATGCTTTAAGAGAGATGGGCCTTGAATCCCAGAATTTCTCTTTCTTTCTTTTTCTCCTTCCTTCCTTCCTTCCTTCCTTCCTTCCTTCCTTCCCAGAATTCCCCAGCCACTCTTGCCTGCCGGAATGGCACAGGTCGTTTTCCCGAGGGGACCGATCAGAGGTGGACAATCCCAACGGTGGATTGTTCCCTGCCAGAGAATCACGGAGAGCCTCCATGTGCCAAGGCAATCTATCTCCAAAGTCCGGCTGGGCAAGGAAAGTTTCCCAAGCCTCTGCCATTAGGGATGGGGTGGGATTTTAGGGACTCTTGCACCCCATTCCACAAACTGATCAGCAGCATGGGTTATTGCATTGCTATTCTGGGTTCAAGGCTGCGCTGGGGGCGGGGCAGGTGTCAAACCAAGAGGAAATGGCAGCTTTTCCGGGAGGGGCGGGGAGCAGAGTTTTATCCTGGTTTGTTATATACATATACGGGGTGCTCTTGCTAAGTAGCCCAACATGCTCAACTCTTTTCATTTTCTCCCACAAATCCTGAACTCAAACGATCAACGACTCAAATGTATTCAACAAAGCAGGATCTCAATTTCGCTTCTGCAAACTGAGTTCAAGGCGCACCACCACCCCCTCCCGTCCCCAAAGGGACGATTTCAGCCTCCTCCCTCACCAAGCCCTTCTGCAGAGCCCCCAAAGGCAGACACACTCTATCTGACAGCTACCCAGAACGGATGGACAGACAGACAGACAGGGTTTTCCTCCCAAACGAAGGGGGGGGGGAGTTGATTTTTTTTCCTTACACATCTCGGCTAATTCCGCTCCCCCCCCCCCCAAGTTGGGTTTCGAGCCAGGACAGAGAATGCACAATTTTGGGATGGAGACTCAAAATGAGACACCCCCCCCCCCTCCCCAATGCCCGTCTGCAAAGGAGGAAAAATTGCATTTCCTTAGCTTCAGATTCATCGCTTGGGCAGCCAAGGAAAACGTGGCACATTTTTTTAAACTCCAAGACTGCAGGAATTAAAAAAAAAAAGAGGGCTCAGCCACGGGGAACCCCCCCCCCTTCTCGGCCAAGGAATTTTAAGAAACCGGGGCTCCCAGAAATATGAGGAAGGGGTGGGAGGTAGATTGAGTGAAAAGCCAATTTCAAAATGAAAAAAAAAATCCAACCCCTACGTACTTGCCTGCCAACTACAAGGATAAGGAGGAGGAAAATAATAATAATAGAGATTTATTTAACTTTTCTGGCTTTAAGGCTCCTCTTTTTCTAAAAGGGGAGGGGGAAGAAAAGAAAAGCAAAACTTAAAAAAGAAAAACTGACCTGCAAAACAGGAGGATGATGTTTAGTCCCTTTTTTCCCCCCCTCCAGTTTTTAGAAGGGATGAAATTTGAGAAGGCAAGAGCCCTCCTTCTTAAAGGGGGGAAGGGGGAATGAAGCAAACTCAAGTTTGATGGGACGGCATTTGTCGCTTTTTAAAGGGGCAGCTGGAGAGCAAAAGAAAAAAAAAATGACAGTGGGAAGCATCATTTTCTTCTTCTTCTTCTTCTTCTTCTTTTTTTTTTGCACAGAAAGTCTCTCACCCAACTTGGGTTGAGACAAATTCTCCGGGCTTGAATCCTTGGGATGGCGGAGGCCACGTCCAAAGAGATGATGAATCAAGGTTTGGGAACTAAGCCACGAAACCTGGTTTGAGTTACGAGCAAGGCTTGGCTCCACATGATAGGGACACACACACACACACACACACACACACACACACACAAAAACAAACAAACCCCAAAGAAAAGCGTGAAATATGATGTGGCTTGGCAAAATTGGAGGTCAGTTTTGCAGCCAACAAAAGTTGGTTGTAGTGGAAAGAGGCAATGATTGGTTCTTAATATACATTATTTATTTATAGATTTATATGTAATATAAATCAGACAAAGAAAGAAAGAAAGAAAGAAAGAAAGAAAGAAAGAAAGAAAGAAAGAAAGAAAGAAAGAAAGAAAGAAAGAAAGAAAGAAATCCTGCAGGCATTGGCCAACGCTGGATAGGGATGCAAAGTAGAAAACTGACGGATTTGGGTCCAAGATTTGCAGACGTTTTGAAGTCACTGACAAAAGCAAAAAAAATAGCAGTTGTGGGGTTTTTTTTCTCCCCCCCCCCCCCAAAAGAAAAAGAGGCAAGGATAGCACGTCAATTTAGATAGCATTATCAAATCTAATCAGGAAATTAATCCTGGCCCCAAGCTTTGCAGTATGAAGGCTCATGCATATCCATTTAATAAATGATCCCGCCCCTCCCTTCCCATTTTGCAATATCGAGGCTTGCAAGCAAATCCATTTCATAAAAAAAAAGAAATAAATCATCCTGGCTGGCCCCAAACTTCGCAACTCTAGGCTTTTCGCCTGGAGACAAGACAGACACACCCAGCAAAGCGGGATTTCTCAATGTTAAAAAAGCGTTAAAATCGCAGGCCATTTCCCGCCCCTCTTTCTCCAACACTCTTTGGGAGCCCCCTCCCCCCCCCAAAAAGCTCCTAGAGAGGGTTCCAGAGACCATCTTCCACAACCCCCAACGGGCCAAACACTCAGAAACGACAAACAGCTCCAGTTTTAGGGATATTCTGGGCGCTTTTCTCTTTTTGGACGCCCCTCCCTCCCAATGGATTTTCGTCCCATCACCGCCGACCCCCAAAGCGGAGCCGGGTTCGTCCTTCTTCCTTCTCCTTGCTTTGCCCCCTTCGGGGTCCAGCAGGGAGCCGCAGGGACAAAGCTGGAAGAAGAGCGCGGCCCGTTTGCCCTGCGGAGCTTCGGAGAGAAGCAAAAGAGGAGCCCTGGAGAGAACGACGCAGTCGAGAAAAAAGTGCGGACGTCTCGGGCGCAGTCTTCCCTCTGGTCCGCCACCCGTTTTTTTTGTTTTAAAAGTTGTCTTTTGGAACGGGTTTCCCTCTGGTCCGGCAAGACACTTTTTTTCCTCCCCTTCCTTTCTCATTTTTTTCCCCCTTTCTTTTTCCGTCCCTCCTTTTTTCCTTCCTAATTTTATTGATTTTATGCAAGTGCATAATATAACAATTCTACTAGCATCGGATAGGCAGTGAGTGTTTATACATAAAATACAGAATATATATACCTGGGGTCCCTTAATCTATTCGTTCCTTTTTATTAATCACACCATCCTTCCTTCATTTTATCACCCATCCATTTGTACCACCTTTCCCAAACAGTAATCTGAATTTTCATCCTTATTTGTTAGTTTTACTCATCTCCGCACACTCAAATAGTTTCCTGATTATGTGCTCTCCTGGGGGCAGTGCTTTTTCTGTCCAGTATTGTGCCTAAATCAGTCTGGCAGCTGTAGTAATATGCATTATTTTTCCTTCCCTCTCATTTCCTTTTTCCCCCGTTCCTTTCTTCCCTGCTTCTCATTCCTTCCTTACTTTTCTTCTTTCTTCCTCCTTTTTCTTTCCTTATTTCCCCTTCTTTCTTTCTCTCATATTCCTCCCCTGGCCCCGTCGCGCAGGGGGAACTTAAGGTCTGCCATCGTCAGTCTCTGAGTAAGAGATTAGTAACCCGCTTCGATTACAAAACCAGGCTGAGCTGCTCAGCCCGGGAATCCTCCGGCGGCGCTTCCTCGGAAGGGGAGCGGACTGGTTCCCCCCCACCCACCTCCCTGATTTTCGGGAAAACCAGCAGCGCTTCCGACACTCGGGTCTGGATCAATTGGATCCTCACGGCGCCTTTCCTTAAAAGGCAAATAAAGCGAGCCCCCGATACGGTGAGCCTCCAGCCACAGGGGCAAGCTATCTTTTCGCACGCCCCTCTTCCCGAGTAGCCGTGCCCCAATCCTATCCCGCAAGGGGAGCAGTTTGCAAAGTAATTTTAAAAAAAAAAAACAAACAGCGCAAATCAAATCAACGCCGCAAGTTGATAAAGATCAATGGCCTCCCTCGCAGGGCTGTTGTACAACCATAGAACATCCACCACCACCCCCCCCCCCAAGCTTCCCCGACGGCTTTAATCGAGTAAAACGACCCGCAACTGGCCGACTATGCAGGGTTGCGCGGTGCAGTATGGATTAAAAAAAAGTAAGGGGGGGTTAAACCCGTTCTTACCGGGGTGGCCGCACCATTGGGGGGGGGGGGGGGCAAAGGCGGCGGACTGCGGCTGCTCCGACGCCTCTCCGACCAAAGTTCTGGGGCTTTTGGATTGCTGCCCCGCCCGTACTCTCCCACCACCAATCGTTTCCGGGTTCGGTCCCGCCTTAAAGGAGGGGCTCCCAAGTCACGGCTCGCCTTGCCTTTGGCAGCCTTTTTTACGCTTCCGGTAGTGCCAGTCTTGCCCTGAGACTCGTTCCCCCACTCCTCCCCGTGTCAACTGGGACCCTTATTTCCACAGGGTTGTTATAGGGCGGGATAGACAGGACGCTACGCGCAGGGGCGAACAAAAGCCGTCCTGAATCTTCGGAAATGGGCGGTATATAAATTGAATTAATTAAATGAAAAGACTACACAGCTTAAGTATTAAAGATATTCGTCGTAGTCTTCACATCGGTCCTCAA
Source organism: Masticophis lateralis (assembly GCA_030761175.1). Lineage (NCBI taxonomy): Eukaryota > Metazoa > Chordata > Lepidosauria > Squamata > Colubridae > Masticophis > Masticophis lateralis. The sequence goes on along the minus strand of JAUDYJ010000017.1, from coordinate 10,643,810 downwards.
ACGACGAAGTCCCCCTCAGAAACGACTTCGCCGCATTTCTCCTCGGCTCGCTTTTGTCTCAGCTTTCTTCCAGCTTCTGCCTCAGCTTCTTTCTTCCAGCGCTTCACAGAATCTTCCGACTTCAACTTCTTCTTTCTTCTACGGGTCTTCTTTCTTCCAGCTCTTCGGCGGACTGACTGAAAGCGTCAGTCCCCGCTCCCTCCTTTTATACTTTCCCTCCAAAAGCAGCTCTGAACCTGATTGGTTAACGCACCAACGGTCTGAACTTTTCATTGGCTGCTAGCACGGCTATTTTATAGGTCCCAGCGGAGACTCAGGAGACCAATCAGCATACAGACACACCTGGGGGAAGCTCCTCATTGGTTGAAAACGAAACGACTCTAATCCTTTACCTGACACCCCACTCCCGAACCCCTTTTTCAATTTGATTAACACACGGTCCCTAATTAAACCATTTTAATTTTAATTTATTTTTTTAAATTATTAAAAATTTATTAAATTTTAAACCAAGGCAGAAAATAAAATTAAGCGGGTTTTTTTTAAAAAAAGGATAAAACTACATAAAATGTGAATATTATTGACTATCTCATTTATAACCAAAATGCATTGTTGGTCCCTGCCAGGATGATGGAATATGCGGCCTAAAGAGGAAAAATGGGACTTGTAGTCCCCTCTTGACAAAGGTTGTGAGAACGGGACTGATGGGAGTTGTAGTTTGACAGACATAATGCTGAGGTAATTCCGAGCTCAGCCAATCAGGTCTCGCCACGTCTAACCGAAGCATCCGCCCCCTCAGGACCTTCCGCCCAATCAGGATCGAAGGCGGAGGCTTTTGAAAAGCGGCGGTTCGAGAGAACTAGGCGAGGGGAAAACCCGCGCGAGGCCGAGAAAGGAGCGCATGCGCAACAAAGGCGGGCGCCTCCCCCTTCCCGTCTTCTTCCAACTGGCGCCGGCGAGCTCGGGGCTTCGGGCGCCGCCGGGAAACGCCGAGCAGCGGCCGGAGGGAGCGAGCCAGACGCCGCCGCCGCCTTCCCCGATCATGACGCACAAGCAGATCTACTATTCGGATAAATACGACGATGAGGAATTCGAGTACCGGTGAGAGGGGGCGGAGCCTGGCGTGACGGGCAGGCGCGGGGAGGCGGGGCTGGAGGTTTCCGCGACGACCGTACGTGAGGGGGCGGGGCTTGGGGGAAGGGGGCGGGGGGCGGGGCTCCGTCGGGGGCGTGGCTGGAGGCTGCTGGAGCATTATTATTATTCTAGTATTTTTTGCCTCTTGGTTTCAACTTTTGGTTATTCAAAAAATGAAGTATATTTTTTTAAAAGAAATCTAATAAAACTTTTTAAAAAAGAAATTAAAATAGAGGCTCCCAAAAGAAGCCAAAAAAAAAAAACTTTTTTACAATAGGAAAAAAAATGAATAAACTGCATTTTAAAAAATTATGCATTGTATTTTTAGCCTTTTTTTTTTTAAAAAAAGGGGGGGGAAATCCTAATTTTGCATGCCTCCCAGGATCTCCTAGAGTCGGACCGTCGATAAGTTTAAATGAATGAACAGGATTAGGTATTTTATCTCATTTTAATCCTGACTTTTGGGGAGGGGGTGTAATCTCGACATTTGATGGATTTATCGATGGATCACCCCACCCTCCTTGCTTCGAACTCTTTGAAAAAAATCTTCTAGGAGACTGTAAAATCCCTTTTTCTCTCCAAAAAAACCAAAAAAAAAAAACCACAGCCATCGTTTGTTTGGCAATGATTTGGACTCCACCTCCCATGGTTCCCAGCCTTCAGCTGGGGCTGATGGGAGTGGAGGCATTGACAGAAAGTCCGGCTGAGATCGGATGGGATTCAGGAAGGAGGGCCTCGAGACTCCACCAAGAGGCTTCCCAGCAAGTTAAGAAGTGCTGGATAAGTTTGGTGGGACTACAACTCCCATCACTCTGTAGGCGGGCTTTGCCTCTCTTCCTCTTTGACAGCCACGGTGAGATTTTGTAGATTGCACGGGTGTTTATTGACCTCTTGCTCCTTCTCTTCCTCCCCCCTCCTCCCCGGTTTTTTTTCAGGCACGTCATGCTGCCTAAAGACATCGCCAAGCTAGTTCCCAAGACTCATCTAATGTCCGAATCGGAGTGGCGTAACCTGGGCGTCCAACAGAGCCAGGGCTGGGTCCATTACATGATCCACGAACCAGGTAGGGGGAAACCTATCTGCAGCTTTGGATCTTAAGGTCTCGATGCAAAGTGTCAACGTCAAGCATCAATTTCACTTAGTATCCTCTTCTCCTAATAAAGTTTAAAAATCCCTTGGCTTGAAACCGTTCAGAAAAACAGATTGCCACCGAGTTGACTTAAAACATCCCTTCACGAGCCATTTGGTCTTGTGGTTAAAGCACCAGGCTAGAAAGCAGGAGACGATGAGTTCTAGTTTCGCCTTAGATGTGAAAGTCAATTGGGCCAATCACCAGGAGACAGTGAGTTCTAGTCCCGCCTTAGGCATGAAAGCCAGCTGGGTGACTTTGGGCCAATCACCAGGAGACAGGGAGTTCTAGTCCCGCCTTAGGCATGAAAGCCAGCTGGGTGACTTTGGGCCAATCACCAGGAGACGGTGAGTTCTAGTCCCGTTTTAGGCATGAAAGCCAACTGGGTGACTTTGGGCCAATCACCAGGAGACAGTGAGTTCTAGTCCCGTTTTAGGCATGAAAGCCAACTGGGTGACTTTGGGCCAATCACCAGGAGACGGGGAGTTCTAGTCCCGTTTTAGGCATGAAAGCCAGCTGGGTGACTTTGGGCCAATCACCAGGAGACAGTGAGTTCTAGTCCCGTTTTAGGCATGAAAGCCAACTGGGTGACTTTGGGCCAATCACCAGGAGACAGTGAGTTCTAGTCCCGTTTTAGGCATGAAAGCCAACTGGGTGACTTTGGGCCAATCACCAGGAGACGGGGAGTTCTAGTCCCGTTTTAGGCATGAAAGCCAACTGGGTGACTTTGGGCCAATCACCAGGAGACAGTGAGTTCTAGTCCCACCTTAGGCATGAAAGCCAGCTGGGTGACTTTGGGCCAATCACCAGGTGACAGTGAGTTCTAGTCCCACCTTAGGCACAAAAATTGGGTGACTTTGGAGCTGTCCCCCTCAGCTGAGCCCACCTCACAGGGTGGTTTTGGTTGAGGAAAACAGGTCCGTCTTGATTTCTTTTAAAAAATAAAAACAGCGGGATGCAAATAAATAAAAATAAATTATTCCAAATTCGGCTTTGCCCAGCAATGACACGATCCTGGATCGCTCCGTCATTCAAGATCTGGTTATTTTCTGAATCTTCCCCCTCCACATAAAAACTGATCTGAGGGATTTGATTAACCGCTTTCCTTCTGGAGGAAAAATCCGAGTTCTCGAGATCTTTTTCACGTGCCGTTTCTTTCTCTTTCCAGAGCCACACATCCTTCTTTTCCGAAGACCGTTGCCGAAGAAAGTAGAAAAATGACAACACATCCTCCTTTTTCTGTGTTTTCGATAGAAGCACCTTTTTGGGAGAACAGTCTCCCAAAAAGGGAGAACCAACTATTTGGGAACTATTTATCTCTATTGTAAAATTCCAAGAAATATTTTCAAGATGCCGGTCCCAGAAAATACCGCTCGACGTAAACAAGCCGCCAAGAAAAACTGGTTTTGCCTCCGATATTTTATCTGGCTGAAGCCATCTTCAAGAACCGACGACTTGACTTTTTAAAAAAATGTATTTTTATAATGGCTGAAAGCTTGGCCTGCCCGAGGGGCCTAAATTGATTTTTTTTTAAAAAAAAAAAATCCCTGGTCTTGCAAAACTGTCCTTTGCTCCATTGTTCTTAAAACGTGCCTTTCCTTTTTAATCTCATATTTCAACTTCTGCTTGAGCTTTTAATGTGATTAACTTTTGATATGATTGTTCTTTGGGCTGGGTTAATAAAAGGGTCACCGTGTGTCAAGGATCATTTCTGCCTTCGTGTACCCCCATTCGGTTGTGGTTTTCTACATTGCTTAATCTAATGTAACTTGGAGATTGCAATATATTGGTGGAAGGATCGTGTTACCGATTAACTGAAAATTTGGAGAAAAATAACAGAACGATCAATGTGGCTACACTGGGTTCAAAAAACAAATTTGAAGGGCACTGGCAGGAAGGATTAAAATTCAACCAGGTTGATTCCCAAGGAAAGCCAGGCAGGACTTTAAACTTTAACCTTTGATCTCTTAAAAAAAAAAATCAATAAAAATTGGCAATATTTAATTGCCAATTAAATATTGGCAATTAAATATTGTCAATGGACAAATGCAGCAACTTTGTGTAGTTACATCCATGTTGTAACCTCTGTTTATGAGTCAGTATATAACCTATTGTACCAAGAAATATTCTATACATATTTTTGTTTTCCTTGTGCTTATTTCTGTTTTTAAGTTTTCTTTCAGGGCCTTTATTTTTTTTTAAAAAAAAATCTATTGATGAAACTGCTTTCTGCGTTATGTTTTACGCTGGAACACATTTTTCTAAAATATCGTTTTAACTGCAGTTTAATTGTGTTGTGTGTTTATTATGTTACCTGGGGGTAGGGATGGTTTTAAAAGCAAGGGTGAAAAAGAGCTGAAGTCACACGAGTAACCTAAAGCTTAATTAATTGTTTGATTTTCTTTTGACCGACCGATCCGAATAAAGATTGTTTATACAGGATTTGGGTCCGTTTATTTTGGCTGATCGATCCGGTGCTTTCGAAAGCGATCTGTAGGGGGAATCTAGGCTACATTTCTAATCCTTAGACTCCGTGTAAACAATGTAGGGTTGTGTGTAATAACGTTGGGCGTTTGTGTAAAGCCTCACATGTGCAATCCATGGAGAAAGACCAGCCTTCTTGGCAGTTTAGAATTGTTTAAAAAAGCAGAGCATAAAAGGAAAGATGGCTGGGGAAGGAAGAGGAGTTTTTTCATTTCCTTCCCTTCCTTTCATCCATTTGCTTCCCTCCCATCTTACCCTTCCATTTCTTCCCTTTTCCCTTCCCCTCATCCATTTACTCCCTTTCATCTTTCTTCCTTTCCCTTCCCTTCTTCATCCGTTTTGTTTCCTTCCTTCCCTTCTTCATCCATTTACTTCCCTTCCTTCCATCTTTCCCTTCCATTTCTTCCCTTTTCCCTTCATCCATTTACTCCCATCTTTCCTTTTCTTCCTTTCCCTTCCCTTCATCCGTTTACTTCCTTCCCTTTTCTTTCTCTTCCTTTCCTTCCTTCCCTTCATCCATTTACTTCCATCTTTCCCTTCCATTTCTTCCCTTCTTTTCCCTTCCCTTCTTCACCTGTTTACTTCCTTCCCTTCCTTGCATCTTTCCCTTCTATTTCTTCCCTTCATCCATTTTCATCCATCTTTCCTTCCTTTCCCTTCCCCATCCATTTACTTCCTTCTTTCCTTTCCTTCCTCCCCTCTTTCATCCATTTACTTCCTGCCATCTTTCCCTTCCATTTCTTCCCTTTTCCCTTCCCTTCATCCATTTGCTCCCATCGTTTCCTTCCTTCCCCTTCCCTTCTTTATCCATTTACTTCTTTCCCATTCCTTTCTTTTCTTACTAGCCAAGTGTGATTGGACACCCAAAGGATTTCTCTCTGCCAAGCCAGCTTTAAGCAGAAATGACAGTTTCCAACATTGCACATAATCCTATATTACCCAATATATATAAACCCAAATAACCCTTTGCAAACAACGCCTTTATACAAGGCAGGGCCAGGAGGCATGATGGGAAATGTAGTTTCCCGGGCCCTAGAGCGTCGCTCTCTGCAACGCCACCCGCGCCTGTTGGCCAATCCGCGCTTCTTCCGCTCCCCGCCCCTTTCCCGCTCGACCAATAGCAAGCGAGGCGGGCGGGGCTGGTAAGCAGCCGCCAATGGGCGGGCGGTAGGCGGAGCTCCCGGGCAGTTGCTTGAACAAGACTTGGGTAAGTCGGTGACGGGGGGGGGGGTGCGTGGGAATTTCCCGGGTCTTGCTTGAAATGGTATCTCCCACCTTGTCGGTTTTGGAAAAAAAGGGGCTCCTGAGCATGGGCAGAGTGTGAAAGACCCAAGGAAGTGAAGGCTTCTCTCTTTTGGGGTTGCTTAAAGCCTTCAACTATGATAGGATGAATCATGGTCTTGGGAAATAGTCCCTGGATGGCTCAATCCTTGTTTAATGTCTCAGTGTAGCTGGAATAGATAAATAAATGCAGATTTATTCTGCAACAGGGTGCAATCCACAACTCAGGAAGCTGATTTGAATGGATTAACTCAATCAATCAATGAAAGCGATTGAAGCCAGTCCATTTAATTCCATTTTAACTTTAATTTTACAGGTCAGCATCTACGACCCGTTAGATACCTTAGTTAGTTACAGTAACAGAAGTTGGAAGGGGACCTTGGAGGTCATCTAGTCCAGCCCCCTATTCGCGCAGGAGAGAACTGTACTAGGGGTTCGAACCGCTGAACTGTCGACTTTTCTGATCGACGAGCTCCGCGTCTTAGCCGCCGAGCCACCTAGTCGGTCGGTACTTCCAAAGCGAGGAAAATAATCATAAATAAAGTAGAATCAACCAGCCAGAACGAACTAATCTTCCAAAGTTTGTTTTTTTATAATAAAATAATAATAATAACAACAACAACAACAACCAACAAATTGCAGCTTCCTGCAATAACACCAGCAGAACTGCAAAAAACTGTGCTACTCGGAACATCGTACATCTTAAGAAGGGACTTGGTTGATGTTTAATGAATAAAGTAAATAATAATAATAATAGTAATAATGCCAGTCAATTATATTTGTGATGCATTCTTGAATGTCCAGTTGGCTGAGTTTCATGTTTAATGAATAAAGTAAATAATAATGATGATGATGATGAATAAAGTAAATAAGAATGATGATGATGATGATAATGATGATGATCATCGTCATCGTCATCATCTTTAGAAGATACTTGGTTGATCCCTAGGATGCTGGCAGCCACCCGTATCAACCATCAGCCCCAGTCAATGGTATTTGTGATGCATTTTTAAATGTCCAATTGACTGAGTTTCATGTTTAATAAATAAAGTATATAATAATAATAATAACAATAATAATAATAATAATAATAATAATGCCAGTCAATGATATTTGTGATGCATTTTTAAATGTCCAGTTGACATTTAAACATGAGTTTCATGTTTAATGAATAAAGTAAATAATAGAAATGATAATGAATAAAGTAAATAATAATAATGATGTTCATGATAATCATCATCATCGTCATCGTCTTAAGAAGATACTTGGTTGATCCCTAGGATGCTGGCAGCCACCCATATCAACCATCAGCCCCAGTCAATGGTATTTGTGATGCATTTTTAAATGTCCAATTGACTGAGTTTCATGTTTAATAAATAATAATAATAATAATAATAATAATAATAATAATAATAATAATGAGGCAAGCTCAGAGAGCACCAAGTCCTCTTCCTCTTCTCCACAACCCCCCTCACTTTTAGCCCTGATCATGTTACCTAGGTGGGTCATCAAACGTTTGCAAGAAAATTGCCAAGCTCAGAACGCACCGAAAGTCCCAAATTTCAACCCCCGAGCTACAAATACTCTCCTTTATTTCAAATAATAATAGTCCTGCAAAGATTTTTTTTTTAAAAAAAAATACCTGCAATTATAAGGCTCATCAGAGACGTATTAATTTCCGAGGGATTTTGCAGGTAAGGCAACTTCAGAAACTTTTCCGAAGCGACATTTCGAACTGGCAGCTTCCAAGGGACGGTCGTTCCTGCGCTGGGAACTTTGGCTCTACAGGAACGTTGTGCGCTCCGGAGGGCCCAGGCGGTATCTGCAAACCATGGCGACTCAGGTGGATGGGGAGACGCCCAAAGACAGAGAGGGCCGCCCCCAATCTGCAGCCGTGACCGCTGGCATCATCGTCATCGGAGACGAGATCTTAAAGGTAGGCGATCCTTTTGCACATCGGCGTACGCTTTGGGGAAATTGAGGCAGCTTCGATCGGAGAATTAATCTATTTTTCCCCCTCCCCAATAAATTCAACCTGGCGATATTCAGATGCGTTCATTTCCTCCATTTATATTTTGCTTTTTGCATTAACGTTTTTCTTCGATTTATTCATATTTTTGCATTTAAAAAAAAAAATCTGGCCTTTTATTATTTAATTCAAGGCGGCAACTTACCTGTCATGCAGGAAGTCCTCAAGTTGCAACAGTTCCTCGAGCGACCGCTTGAACTTAAAAAGTGATTTATAACCGTTTTTCACACTTAGGATCATCGCCGCCTCTCTAGAATCCCGCGATCAAAATTTTAGATGCTTGGCATGAACTTAGGACGGTTGCCGTATCCTGAAGTCACGTGTTCCTTTTTTGCGACCTTTTGTCAAGCAAAGTCAGTGGGAAAGCCCAATTCACTTAACAACCACGTTACTAATTGAACACCTGCAGTGATCCAGTTAATAACCGTTGCAAGGAAGGTCGCGAACGGGGCAAAATTCACTTTAAAACTGCCTCGCTTAGCAACAGAAATTGTGGGCCCAATTGTGGTCGTACGTCAAGGACTACCAGACAGTTCTAATATGACTGGTTTGGCTTCTGCCTTTATTGTATAAACCAGCCAATGTTGGCTTATTCGACGGAGATTGTCCTAGTTTCTGACAAGTGATATCCAAGGAGATAGACGAGATTCCAAATTTATTATTTCAGCTCTGTGGTTGGACCAGGGGTCAGCAACCTTTGGCTCTGAAGCCCCATGTGGCTCTTTCCCCCCTCTGCTGAGGCTCCCTGTCACTCAAAATATGCGTCACAACTGCCAATGTGCGACACCCACCAGCACGCGATAATTGAGCTTTTCAACCCCCGGTAGGCCAACCATGGATAAAAAGCAGGTTTCTAATTCTGAGGGAGGTCAGCTCAAGGTGGAACCTGAGAGAAGGCAGAAGGGAGCTGGGATTAGATTTAGACTAGATTGGAATCTATTAGATTAGATTATTCTGGAAAATGGATTTAAGAACTGGGATCTTCAGTTTGATCCTAGGTAGATATTTCTCTCTCTCTCTCTGGGCACACTAAGAATATATCTGCTGAACAAAACTCCTCATTGGCGACAGGAAAGGCATCTGGCCATTTTTGCTAGCTCCATTCAGGTTGCTCAGATTCCACCCCACAAGGGATTATGGAGTTTTAACTGATGATGATCTTCTTCGACTAAAGATTATCCTTTTAATAATATCTCTCTTTTTTTGTCTTTTTTCAGGGATTCACGCAAGATACCAATTCTTTTTTCATGTGCCGGAAACTCCGCTCGCTGGGGGTGAAGGTAGCCAAGATCTCCGTCGTGCCGGACGAGGTGGAGGCCATAGCCACCGAGGTGAAGTCCTTCGCCGACAGGTTCACATACGTCTTGACGTCGGGCGGCATCGGCCCCACACACGACGATGTCACCTTTGAAGCTGTCGCAAAAGCCTTCGGGGAGAAAATCCGACCCCATCCCGAGATGGTGGAACTCGTCCAGAAATTTTTCGGCCACCAATCCAAGCCCGAAAGCCCTAAAATGAAGCTGGCTTGCGTCCCCGAATCGTCTCTTCTCAATTACGGGGTGGACAACAAGACAGGACGTACCTTCCCATATCCGCTGATCAGTGTCCGGAACGTCTACATTTTTCCTGGGATTCCCTCATTGATGAAACGGGCCCTGGACGGTCTCGAATATCTTTTCCGGAACGAGAAGACTCAGTTTTACACCCGGGAGATCTATGTGAACGTTGAAGAAACTCGGATTGCTTTGGTGCTTAACGAAGCGAACGCCAAATTCTGGCCTCGCACCAATCTGGGCTCGTACCCGGATTGGGTCAGCAACTATTACCGAGTGAAGCTAATCCTAGACTCTGACTCGGAGGCGGATCTGGACGAGGTGCACACTTACCTGATGGAGAACTTACCCCAAGGGGTGGTGGTGCCTTTGGTAGCCGATCATGTCTCCCGGGCCGCTACGGATGTCTATGGATTGGCTGAGTCCGGTAGGTAGCCTCATCTGCTGTATGGATTATCTTGAGTCCGATAAGTAGCCCTATCCACCTATATGGATGTTGTTGCTTTTTTAAAATGGGAGGACTAGTCGACTAGAGTTGGTATCTCACTACAAGTCCCATTCCTCAGTACATCTATGCTAGAAGATACAGATGATCCCCGACTTACGACATTTTGTTTAGCAAGCATGCAAAGTTATGACAGCCCCGAAGAAAGTGATTTACAGCCCGTCCTTCCAATTACAATAATCACAGCCTCCCTGAAGTCATGTGATGGCGATCCAATGTTTAGCAACTCTCTCTCTCTCATCTATCTATCATCTATCATCTATCTCTAATCTCTCTATATCTATCTATATCTATATCATCTATATCTCTAATCTATATCTCTAATCTCTATCTCTCTCTAATCTCTATCTCTCTCTATTTATATCTATCTCTAATCTACCTATATATCTCACTCTAATCTCTCTCTCTAATCTCTCTATCTCTATTTATCTCTAATTATCTGTATCTATCTATCTCTACCTATCTATCTCACTTTAATCTCTATCTCTCTCTAATCTCTATCTACTTCTATTTATCTCTAATTATCTATATCTATCTCTAATCTATATCTCTAATCTCACTCTAATCTATGTTTAAACTCTATCTCTAATCTATCTCTCTCTAATCTATTTCTATCTCTCTCTCTTTCTATTTCTAACTATCTATATCTACCTATCTATCTCTAATTTATATCTATCTATCTATCTGTAATCTCTAATTTATATCTATCTATCTATCTCTAATTTATATCTATCTATCTATCTGTAATCTCTAATTTATATCTATCTATCTATCTCTAATCTGTATCTATCTCTAATCTATCTATCTATCTACCTACCTACCTACCTACCTACCTGTCTAAGCAAAGTCTACAAGAAAGCCAACAGTCACGTGATGTCTCGTTTAATGGCTGCGGTGATTCATTTATCGACCATGGCTAAAAAAAAAGTCGTGAAATCGGGCGTGGTCGCGTTTAACCGCTCATTTAAACACTGCGCCGCTTAAAAGACCGGTTTTCCAGTCTCCATGGCGGTCATAAGTCAAGGACTGTTTGTACAGATCAGCTACCCAAGAGGCCCCTGGATTTCCAGCCTTCTCAATCATGATTTTGTTCACCCTACCTCCTTTTCCTCCTAACCTGCAGGTTCTCCTCTTGGCCAGAAGGTGGCAGCGTCGCTCAGGACCATCGAGGAAGGCTTGGAGAATTACGGCGTCTCCAAAATCTGCGTTGGGTTTAACGGCGGGAAGGACTGCACCGCCTTGTTACACCTTTCTTACGCCGTTGTGCAGAGGTATCTCGTTGGCAACCTCACGCAGGGATACAAAACCAACACAAAATCTCACATAGTCGCACTTAAAAAAAATTTTTTTTTTAATTTTTGCTACTTTTTAAAAAGGAGACGCATTGTTTCTAGTCCTCATTGTTGACTTCCAGGCCTCTATTGCCCCGCAAAGCTCCCAATTTCAGTCTTTTGCTGGAGAGCTTGATCCAGAAGGTTAAAAGTGTCGGCACAGGTAGTCCTCGGTTTACGACCATTCGTTTAGTGACCGAAGTTACAATGGCACTGAACAAAAGATGAGATTTACGACCGTTTCTCACACTTTACGACCGTTGCAGCGTCCCCAGGCGGACAAAACTAAGATGCTTGGCAGCTGGTTCGTATTTACGACGGTCGCGTGATCCTCTTTTCCGACCTTTTTGACGCACAATGTCAAGGGGAAAAGCCAGATTCACTTAACAACTCTGTAACTCACTTAACAACCATGGCTAGAAAGGTTGTAAGACGAGGCAAAACTCGCTTCACAATTGTCTCACTCGGCAACAGAAATTTTGGGTCTCAATTGCGGTCGTACGTCCGGGAACCGCCTGTATTCGGCCTGCCTTCTCTACCCAATTTGGGCTATAAACCTGGTGGATTAATGTCCCCCAACACCTGGGGATGATGGGTGTTGTTATCCACCTTTAGCGATAGGAGAACCTACAGCTGGGCCCAGGTTACAACTCTCATCCCGATGCTCAAAGCTACAGTCCTCAACTTATGACAATTCATTTAGCGACCGTCCAAATGAGTTGTCCGGGATTAGAGGCACCTTGAAACGCCAAGCTATCTCATTTTTCCTTTTTTAAAACCATTTTTCACTTCTCGACAGGCGATACCCGGAGAAGTTGGAACAGCTGCAAGCTCTGTACATCCGTACGGTTCTTCCTTTCCCGGAGATGGAAGAATTTATTCAAGTTACGGCTCAGAGGTAGGCACCAACCCTTCCTTTCGGTGATGCCACATCAGGGAAAAGTCTTCTGCCGCCTTGATTTTCATCCCAAAGCCAGCTGGGTTGAAAAATCAATGCAAAATTTGATTTGTGCCAGCCACTTTCTCCTAGCCCTAAAAAAGAAGCAATGGCAAAAGCCCTTTCTTGGAGGAAGAAAGAAAGAAATAAACAACTGGGACTCATCCAAAAATCAGACACAAGTTTATATATATATGTATGTCTGTCTGTCTGTCTGTCTGTCTGTCTGTCTGTCTGTCTGGATGTATGTTTTCTGAGGTTTTCTGTGCCAATCAGAGCACAGCCAACCCTCCATCCAATCAGAGCACAGTCAATCCCCCAACCAATCAGAACACACCTCCACCCAATCAGAACGCAGTCAAGCTCCCACCAAATCAGTTCACACCCCCATTAGCAGTTAAAAGGAAGAAACAGCTGCGATCTCACATTGCTCCTAGAAGCACGAAGCTGAAGACACCAGCCTGAAGATGACGAATGAGACTTCATCGAAACGTGGCCAAGACACTTCCAATTTTTCGCGGGAGAAGACCCGAATAACTAAAGACCTACATATATATATACATATATATATACATATATATATACATATATATATATATATATATATATATATATATATATATATATATATATATATATATATATATAGTCCATTCATCCCACCCATCGACAAGCCCAGGGTAGCGGATTCGAAAGATGGATTCGTGCAGAATTTGAGGATTTCTCTTTTTAATCCTCCCGCGGTTTTTCCGGCAGGTACAAGCTTCACATCCGTGTGGTCCATGGGAACATCAAAGAAGCTCTGGGGATCCTGAAGAGTCAGCAGCCGGATCTGGAGGCCGTGTTGATGGGCACCCGCCAGACGGACCCCTACTCCTGCTCCTTGAAGCCTTTCTGCATGACGGACGCAGAATGGCCCCAGTACATGAGGATCAACCCTCTGCTGGTGAGCCATGCTTCGACGGCTCTTTTAATAGACTTTTTTTTAAAAAAAACAAAATCATTACAATTTTCAGTTTGAATAGGCTCTTTTCATTTTCGTGTCACTTTTCAAAAACCAAATACTGCTGGCAGTCCTCGATTTACGACCACAATTTGGACAGGGAGCCCCGTCGCTAAGCAAGGCGTGAGTCGACGGCGGGCGGCACGACCGTGTTTCCCACGGTTGGGTTAGAGAATCGCAGGGTCGTTAAATGAATCCAATTTCTCCCCCCCCCTCCCCCCGGAGTTGACTTGCTTTGAAGCTGATTGGGAAGGTCGCAAAAGGGAAATCGCGTGACCCCACCCCACCCCGAGATGCTGCGACCGTCATAAATACGAGCCGGTTACCCAGTGCTTGCGAACGTTGTAAGAGCGAGAGAGTTGTGTGTGTCTCTCTCGCTCTTAATATCCCTTAATTCTCTCTCTTTTTTTCCCTCCCCGTTCTTGATTGATGCCTAGGACTGGACTTACCACGATATATGGAGTTTCCTTCGCAGCCTTTATATCCCTTACTGCGTTCTGTATGACAAAGGGTCAGTGCAATAATGTCTTTATTTTTATCTAATACACGGGGGTGGAAATGTGTTTACAGATGTATTTGCACTAGGACAGTGATAGCTAACCTTTTGGCCATCGGGTGCCAGGAGCGGGGGTGAGGAGGGGGGCCAGGGGAGGTTGTGTTTTCGGCCGCCGGAGGGCCTCCGTGGCGGGGTGTGGGGGGATGTGAGAAAGGCGGTTTCGCCCCCCCCAGATTCCTAGAAAGGCTCTGGAGCCTGGGGACAGCAAAAAATGGGCCTTCCGATCCCACCGGAAGTTGGCAAAAGGGCCGTTTCTGGCCTCCAGAGACCTGGGGAAGGCCTTTTTCGCCCTCCCCAGACTCCTAGAAAGGCTCTGGAGTCTGGGGACAGCAAAAAATGGGCCTTCCGATCCCACCGGAAGTTGGCAAAAGGGCCGTTTCTGGCCTCCAGAGAGCTGGGGAAGGCCTTTTTCGCCCTCCCCAGACTCCTAGAAAGAGTCTGGAGTCTGGGGACAGCAAAAAACGGGCCTTCCGATCCCACCGGAAGTTGGCAAAAGGGCCGTTTCTGGCCTCCAGAGAGCTGGGGAAGGCCTTTTTCGCCCTCCCCAGACTCCTAGAAAGGCTCTGGAGTCTGGGGACAGCAAAAAACGGGCCTTCCGATCCCACCGGAAGTTGGCAAAAGGGCCGTTTCTGGCCTCCAGATAGCTGGGGAAGGCCTTTTTTGCCCTCCCCAGACTCCTAGAAAGAGTCTGGAGTCTGGGGACAGCAAAAAACGGGCCTTCCGATCCCACCGGAAGTTGGCAAATGGACCGTTTTCGGCCTCCGGAGGGCCTCCGTGGAGGTGTGTGAGGAAGGCCGTTTCGCCCTCCCCAGACTCCTAGAAAGGCTCTAGAGTCTGGGGGCAGCAAAAAACGAGCCTTCCCCACCACCCCCGAGGCCCTCCGGAGACAGGAAACAGGCTGTTTCCCTACTTCTGGTGAGCCCTGAAGGCCTGAAAATCAGATGTGTGTGCCAGAGCTGAGCTTACGTGCCCACTGATATGGCTACGCATGCCACCTGTGGCACTCGTGCCATAGGTTCGCCATCACAGCACTAGGAAATATTTCAAGAAGCTTTTAAAAGGCCAGATTTAAAATATGAGGATAGGAGGAAGAAAAGAGAGAGAGAGAGAGAGAGAGAGAGAGAGAGAGAGAGAGAGAGAGAGAGAGAGAGAGAGAAGTGATTTAGGACCCTGTAATCACTTCCGGCATAGAGCTTGAATGGAGCTGAGTGTTTTAGTGGCCAGATGCCCTTCCCGTTGCCAATGAGGAGTTTTGCTCAGCAGATAATATTCTCATTGTGCCCAGAGAGAGAAATATCTGCCTCTAACCTAGGATCGAACTCACAGCCTCCTGATTTGTGAGGTGAAGGCTCCACCCTCTAGGCCACCACACCACTCTCAGCATCTGTATGATGGCGGGTTTAAAATCCACACACTTGGCAACGGACTCATATTTATGACGGTCGCAGTTTCCGAGCTCACGCGATCTCCTTTTGCGACCTTCTGATAGGCCAGAACATCTCACTATCTAAATTAGGTTACATTTTGGAATCGTGACCTCTTTTTGGCAGGCGGACAAAGAAAAGTTAGAGAAGAAGAAAGGAATGTAGACATGCGCAGTAGCTTACTGATAAGGCTCTGGCAAACTGAAAGTAAATCTGAAAGTCCAAAAAGAAAAAGCTCAGCTGGTAAATACAAAAGCGCAGTGACAAGGAAGGTTGTAAAACGAGGCAAAACTAGCTTTGGCGACTGTCTCGCTTAGCGACGGAAATTTGGGGCTCAATGTTGAGGACCGGTTGTACTGTATATCATGAGGTAGATTAGCCCTGGATTGAAAATGTGAGGGGCTGTTTGTTTGTTTGTTTGTTTGTTTTCATGCTGGCTTCACGTATTCGGCAGTTATACCTCGCTGGGTAGCATGACCAACACTCAAAAAAATCAAGCTTTGCGTTACACAAACGCACAAGGCCAGGAGTCTTATCGGCCGGCTTACGAATTGGAAGACGAAAAAGAAGAACGCATCGCTCGCCATTGAACCCCGGGATCACGCCTGCTGGTTTAAGCAAGAGGGGAGGAAGTAACTTTTCAAAGAAGGTTTATCAAGTGTCCTAAAACGGAATGCACGGATGAGAGCCATCCTTGGATCGGTCTAGTCAGTCCTGTCGGCATCTTTCGAACTGATCTTACACCACAAATAGACTGTGTTTCTGATATTCTCCGTTTTTCTGTATTGGAATAAAAAATAGGTTTGGGGTTTTTTTCCCCCCCAATTCTCACCGGCCTTCCCTTGTCCTCATTTTAATGTGATTGAAGCAAGTCAAAAGGAGGAGGAGGAGGAGGAGGGTTAGGATGGTTATTGTCTCTTTTATTCATTAAACATGAAACTCAGTCGCATGAAAAATGTATCACCAATATCACTGACTGGCACTGATGGTTGATACGGGTTACTGCCAGCATCCTGGGGATCAACCAAGTATTATTGTATTATCATCATCATCATCATCTTTTATTTATTAAACATGAAAGTCAGTCAATTGAACATTCAAAAATAGGTCACAAATACCATTGATGGTTGATACAGGTTGCTGCCAGCATCCTAGGGATCAACCAAAGACCTTCTTAAAATATACGATGTCCCGAGTAGTGCCGTTTTTTGCAGTTCCTCTGGTGTCATTGCAGGAAGCTGCAATTTGTTGATGTATCTTATAAAATTCTTGGACATGGTACCAAGTGACCCGATGACCATGGGTATCGCTCTCACGCGTTTCATCCATAATCGCGTAGTTTCGATGGCCAGGTCGCGATATTTCGTGATTTTTTTTCCAGTTCTTTTTCTTCGACTCTCCTGGGACCACAATGTCAATAAATTGTACGTTTTGGTTTTCCACAACTGTGATAGCTGTCTGGTGTGTTGTGTTCCAAATGACGATCCGTGTGTATTCAAAAGTCCCACAAGATATTGACCATCTCATTTTCGGTAACTTTTTCCACTTGGTGCTCTCATGACTTTTCGGATAGAGGTATGCTGTATTTTTAAAATAATGACCAGTGGATTAATTTAGCAACTCAAACATGTTTATTATTATTATATTATTATTATTATTATTATTATTATTATTATTATTATTATTATTATTATTATTATTATTATTTAATCTGTAGTGAGATTCACAGCCTTTGAGGCTGGTTAATAGCTCAGCAGCTCGAGTCCTAACCGAGGACTTAGGAACTGTTAAGGTATCGTCAGAGGATGTAAGCTGTTCTGAGTAAGGTGGTTTTTTGTAGAGTTGTTGTTGCTGTTGTTGTTGTTATTATTATTATTTTAAAAAACAGCAGATAGAATATATATCAAAATATAAAACACCAGAGCAGGGAATTATTTAAAAAAAACGCACAACACAAGTGGTAAACAAAATTACATAGGAAAGTAAAATTATGTACTAGTGGTTTTACTAAACCTACAGCTGTTCTCTGAACCAAAACAGATGATCTGAATTCTTAGCCGGAGTGGGGGGGGGGGGGGGGGCAGCTGTTTTCCTCGTCATCCTTGCCAATTTTTTCAGTGGGCTGTGGACTTCCAACTCCCAGAATTCGCCACCCCCCACTCCCAATCTACCCCAGCCGAGGGAGATATGGAAGCAGAGAGAGCCTCCCTGTCCAAGAGCAGTCTATCTGGGCCAGGAAGTGCAGGCGATCTTAGGCGCCCCGGCTGTTGGAAACAGGATGGTTGGGCTTCCTTTTGAGCCTCTCTCTCTCTCTCTCTCTTCCCCCCACCCCCTCCTTCCCAATCCCACCCCCTCCCGGCCCCATGGCAAAGCCGCTTCCCCATTCCTGACTCCGGCGTCCCGGCTCCTCTTGTCTCGGTTTTCTCTTGTTTTTACTTTTTGCAAGCAGTTTCCTGCTTCTCTTGATAAGATCCTGTCCGCCTCCAACCCAGCATAGCTCGACTGGGGCCGGCGCCAAGGGTCACCCCGTGGCCAGCACTCCCCATTCCCACCCCCGGCTGCTCAGGACCGAGCCAGGCTGGGGAGTCCCTCCTCGCTTTCCTCCCCTCCTGCTGTCCCCAAGAGCCAGCTTTTCTCTTGTCGTGCGTTTTTTTTTTTTTTGGAGAGCTGGGGCGCAGAGCGCACGCAGAGGGGAAGGGGAATTAATTCCCTTTGAGATGCTGGTTTTGGCAATGTGGGGGGGGGGGGAGACTCCCACTTCCCTCCCCTCTTATCCCCCCCCCAAGAGCCAGCTTTGTCCGGGGAAGGGAGAGGGGCTCAGATCAGATCTGGGTGGGTGGCACTCCTTTTTGGATGCTCCGGGGCGCGCCGTGCGTTTTGGAGAGCTGGGGCGCAAAGCGCACCCAGGAGAATGCTGGCTTTGGGCAAAGGTGGTGGGAGGGGGGAACGACTCCGGCTTCCTTCCCCTCCTGCCCCCAAGAGCCAGCTTTCTCCGGGTGGGGTGTGGTGGGGGAAAGGGGGTGTTCAGATCAGAGCTGGGTGGGTAGCACTCCGGGCGCGCGTTTTAGAGAGAGTTAGGGGCGCAAACAGGGGAAGGGCAATTCTCTGAGATGCTGGCTTTGGCAATGGGAAGAGAGGGTGGATGGTGGGGAGGCACTGATTTTGCTAGCAGGACGTGGAGGCGGCGGCGGCGAGGGAAGCGACCTCCCCAGCCTTGCCTTGCTGGCGCCAAACGCCGCTGGCTCGGCCCTGGGATCCAGAGCAGCACGGCGCCAGCGCAATCTCTCGTATCTCTTGGGGGAAGTTGGAAGAGGAAGCCAGGAAGATAGCGTGGGGTCGCAACGCCCTGGCTTCTTTAAAGGGGCAGCCTTGCTGATCTTTTGAAAGCCCAACCCCCCCCCTCTTTTCCCCTTTTGGCAGGAGAGACCCCCTCCCCCCAGATTAGAAGACCCCACTTTAGGGTGGAAGAAGAAAAAAAACCCTTGCAAACTTCGTTGGATGACTTTTTCCCTACAAAAAAAAGGGGGGGGAACGTGGCAGGTGCTGCTGCCCGCCCACCCCCACCCGCAGGGCCTTTGGTTCTTACTCGAACCAGGGGACCTTGAGGACTAGAAACCTGGCTTGGCTGGCTGAAAGGTTCCAGGGGTCCAAGGAGAGCTAGGAAAGTTGGAAAGGTGTGGAATTATCTATAATCAGAGGAGATGGGGTGTATCTCTAGGGCTGCCTAATGGGGTGCACGGGCTTTGATTCTTCCCCTACCTGGGAGGTGGGTGGGCTTCAGAGGGGCAAAGTGAGAACAAACCAGGATAAAGAGAAAAAGTTAGCTTGCTACCATCTGTCAAACATAGATGGCTTGCTTGTTCCTTTGAGAACTCGTAGTGACTTGCTGCAGTTAACTTAAAGTCAGGAACATTAACAGAATGGGAAGGGGCCTTGGAGGTCATCTAGACGAACCCGCTACTCAGGCCGGAGACTTGTAACTAGGGATTCGAACCGCCAAACTGCGGTTCTGATCGACAAACTCGGTGTCTTAGCCGCTGAGCCACAAGTGAACTTCACTCCTGTGCCCCAGAATTAAGACATTGGGGGTCACGGGGGAGGGGAAGAGAAGAGAGGGAAACTTAAGGGGAGCCAACCCAGTTTCTTTGTTCCCGCAAATCCAGAACTGGGGGTTCCTTCCATCCAGCCCTGACATCAGTGGCTGGACTTGAACCCAGCACAAAGAGGTTGCAACGTCAAAACGGATGCAGAGGGAAGGAGACCCCAGCCTTGCCCCCTTGCCAGAAGACCCCCCCTCTCCTGCTAACTGCTCCACCCCTTCAAACCAAGGAATTGGGATCCAGTTCACCACGGGGGGGGGGGAAACCCTTTGTTTTGGGGGGGCTGCCGAACCCCGAATCGGCCTCATTGCTGCCCTCCCACCCGAACTGACCAATCCAAGTCTTCCCCCCCCCCCCCACAAACTGTGGTTACTCCAAGCAGCCCCCTCCCCGTTTCCTCTCCCTCCCCCAGAGGCCGGGTTAGGGAAGGAGTAGGAGGGAACTCAGCAAAGAAAAGATTGGGGCAGGAAGTCCGTGGGTCAAGAGCCCTTCAGCCGTCGGGCAACAGCATCCAGCGGAGACTGTCCAGCCCTCCCCTCTTTACGCAGTGAGTGATTTCTTGGGCGGTGGGCTATCCCTAAGCACTGGGAGTTTCTGTGTTCACACATATCTGGGCTGGAGAGGGGATGGGGACGAGGGAAGGTTCTGGCAGTCCCTATATAGATAGTCCTCGACTTACAACGGTGACTGACGTTACGACAGCACTATTTTCCAAAAGCACCTTTGAAGGCCAGAGAAGGAACAAGGGATGGAAACTGATCCAGGAGAGATTCCACCTGGAAATAAGGAGAAAATTTCTGGCACAGTGAGAATTATCCACCCAGGGAACCAGAAATTGCCTTCGGGAGTGGTGGGAGCTTCATCCCTGGGAAGATTGGACTGCCATTGGTCAGAAATGGGGTAGGGTCTCCGGCTCAGGCGGGAGGTTGGATTAGATGACCTCCAAGGTCCCTTCTAACTCCGCTATTCTGTTATTCTATGGCTCTTAACTTTGCAAAGAGAGGGGGGGGCTTAAGATTTGGAGTGGAGGTGTCCTGGGGGGGGGGGTGAAGAATTGGGGCATCCTTTCCAAAGATGGGGTTTTGCCTGGGTTGCACCCTAAAAATTGGACCTGGGTGTTTCTGCATTCACACATATATTTGGGCTGGAGAGGGAATGCATTCGGGTTGTGTTTTCACCAGCTTGTGGGAAGAGGGGCTGTTGTTGTTCGGGTTAGCTCTGGGATTCGGGGGTGCCCATTTTAGCAAGTGTGAGGGTCTCTCTTTGGGGAGTGGGGTGTGGC
>JAUDYJ010000017.1:10388065-10618065 GCA_030761175.1 Masticophis lateralis | reverse complement strand
GTGGCGGCCGGAGAGAGATGCTAAATAGACTCTTGACGTACGAAGCAGAGTTGAACATTGGCAGCCGGCCACCCAGCCTGGGCGCCTGGTTTGTTTTCCTCCCCCAGCCAGAGACGGGGTTCCCCCCCCCCCCAGGAAGTCCCACGGCTACGTGGTGCCCCGAAACTCGGCCACACGTCTCGAAGGGTGCCTGCCTCTCCCCAAGGACGCACGCCCAAGATGATGTCCAGTTTGGGTCGTGACCGATATATAAAGGTAGATGTTGAGACTTTGGAAAGAGTGCGGAGAAGAGCAGTCACAGAGTTGGAAAGGGACCTTGGAGGTCATCTAGTCCAACCCCCCCCCCGCCCAAGCACTACCCCGTTTCTGACAAATGGCGGTCCAATCTCTTCTTGAAAGTCTCAAAGCGACGAAGCTTGATTTCGTAACCCCTTCTCTCTCTCTCTCCCTCAGAGACCACCCTCTCCCGCTGTTCCCTGAGAGACGGCTACTGGTGCAAACTGGCTTACTGGGAGTATCGCCTCCGGGTGGGGAGACTCTACCCGGTCCACGAAGATTACGTCTGCGTTTTCTCCAATCTCCCGAACGGCAACGGGCTCTGCCTGGGTCAGCTGGCACCCCGAAACCGTAGCCAGGCTGTCCGACGAACCCAGGCTAAAATCGGACGCGGTTTGCTCCTCAGCCAAGAAGCCAACGGGGTTTGGGCGTACAACCGAAGCGAGCACCCCCTCTTCGTCTGTTCCCCGACTCTGGGGCCCGTGGGGAGCTCCACCCCTCCGGTTCACAAAATCCAACCCGGTTACTCCATCAAGGTCTTCGATTACGAGCGGGCCACATACCTAACAGGCAGGCGTCCCGGCGCCGGCGAGGGGCCCCACGATGGGCACACGATCCGGATCAGTTTCGGGAAAGGTTGGGGTGCTTCATACACCCGACGGTTCATTACCGCTTGCCCGTGTTGGCTGGAAGTCTTGTTGAACGCCCCGAGATGAAGCCATTGCCCCCCCCCCCAACGTAGATTATTCAGAGAGTCAACAAACTCAAGATCCTTTGCCGGAGAGATCTTAAAGCTTTCAGGAGCTCCCCGCTCGTCCCCCGCTTTCTTCCCTAGTACCTATTGCTTTTGTGACTCTAAATGCAGGTAGTCCTCGACTTATGACCAGAAGGTCCGCCGGGTAAGCAAGACAGTTGCTCCATGAGATGCACCCAATTGTTTTTATTTTGGGGGGGGGGGGGTTAGCTAAATCATTAACTGCTGTCGTTGAGGGAGTCACACAGTTGTTAAAGCGAATTTGGCTTTCCCCCGTTCTCTTCGTTTGGCGGAAAACAGCGAGGACGGTGGTTAAAGAAATCACCACCGTTGTTAAATGGGTCGTTAAGCGAACCGGGCTTTCTTCCCCCCTCCCCCCAGCTTTACTTGTCAGAAACCAGCTGGCAAAGTCGTCATTGGGCTCTGAGAGGCTACGACCGTCATAAATACATAAGGGGTGTCAAGCACCTTGATTTTGACCCCGGGGGAGCGGGAGGGGGCGATGCTGGATTCGTTGTAAGTGCAAGGACATTAAGTGCCTTTTTAAAGGGCCGTTGTAACTTTGAACGGTCGCTAAATGAAGCATCGTAAGTCGAGGACTGCCTGTACCCTTGGGAAAACAGCCCCAAGCAGGCAAAACACTTACAAAGCAAGGGGACCCCCACATTTTATATTTTTCAGGGGGGGTAGTGAGAATTCTCTGTGAAATTGTAACACACGGACAGAGCAGAGCACTTGAATTTCTCCGACACAATTTTGCAAATTTTTCCACCCCTTTCCTCCGAAATACAGTGAGTCCTCACCTTACGACCCCCAACGGAGCCCATGTTGCTAAGGCAGACATCTGCTAAGCAAGTTTTAGCACCCCCCCACTTCCTCACCGAACTTTTGTTCCAGTGAATCCCTGCGGTTGTTAAAAGTTAGCCGCATGGTTGTTAAGCAAATCCGTCTTCCCTTTGACCTGGCTCGTCGGCAGGTCGCAAAAGGGGATCGCGTGACCTCCAGGACGCTGCGGCCGTGGTAAATATGAATCAGTGGCCAAGTCAATCTGAATTGTGATCATGTGGGATCCCGTAACGCCGGTCAGTGTGAAAAACCTCAATCCCCCCTTTCTCTTCAGCGCCGTCGTAACTTTGAACGGTCACTATAAACGAACGGTCGTAAGTTCGAGGACTGCCTGTACGCAATCCTAGCACAGTAGTTGACTCGATATAGAGTCGCCCCATCTTCTTCCTTCTGGAGCCGAACGTTGGAAAACGAGAAGAAAAAGTCAAGTTTTAAGGGCGAGGATGACGAAAGACGAGAACAATTGGAAAGACGGCGGGAAATCGATTCGTTACCAGGTGGTTGAAACATTAAAATGTTCAGTTTTGTGGCTGAAGAAAATCGTAAGTTGCTTTGTGGTTTGAGAAGTTTTGGAATTTGGCTAAGAGATAAAGATGTCCGTGTTGTGGGAAACTTTTAGGAATATTTAGGACTGAGGTTTCCTTCTGTATCTCTCTAATTAATTAAATTTAATTAAATTGCTTCTAAAAAAAACAAACGATTTTGGTGGTTATTGGGAAAGAAAAACACAGCAAAACCAATACAAGTCAAAAAAAAAAATCTTTTTTATACTGTACAAGTAATCCTCGTCTTATGACCTCCATGGACCTCAAAAGTTCCGCTTAGCGAGACAGTTCTTAAGTGAGTTTTGCACCATTTTATCACCTTCGTTGTGAAGGGGAAACTTTTGAGGGATTAAGCGAATGTGGCTTCCCCATTAATTTTCCTCGTCCGAAGGTCGCAAAACGGGGATCATGAGGCCGTCGTAAATACGAGTCAGTTGCCAAACCTCTGAATTTTGATCACATGTCCCTGGAGATGTTGCAACAGTCGTAAGTGTGAAAAACAGTCGTAAGTCACTTTTTTCAGCATCATAACTTCAAACGGTCGCTAAACGAACTGTAAGCCGAGGACTATGCAATATAAGTGCAAATCATTTTTTTTAAACTGCACTCGAAAATCTGAAGTTCGAATGCATAGATTCCCAACATCTATTCTAAATATTAAATATTCTCATCCAGGAATCTAAATTCCATGGTTTTACAATTATCCAGAGCTCCTGAGCATGCGCAGAGCGATCGCCGACTGGGTTTTTCTCTTGTTTATTTGACTGAAGCAACCTCCTGCATGGCAAGTTTGGCAACGTGAAACGTGAGGGATTTTTAACTAACAGGCTCCTGAGCATATGCAAAGTGCAATTCTACTACTCCATAGTGCGTGAACAGCGTTAAATTCCAAATGCATTGAATTTGGGAGGTTTTAGTGGGGGAAAGGTCAGGGATCAGC
Source organism: Masticophis lateralis (assembly GCA_030761175.1). NCBI lineage: Eukaryota > Metazoa > Chordata > Lepidosauria > Squamata > Colubridae > Masticophis > Masticophis lateralis. The sequence continues at coordinate 10,614,704 of JAUDYJ010000017.1, read as the reverse complement.
AGAGGCTAAATCACCCCTCCCTTTTGCAAATATATATATTTAAATAATAGACAAATAAATATGTTTTTTAGTCCATGAAACATGGAGTTTGCAGGCCTTGCCAGCAGAAGGCGCTCGCTGCACAATACTGCTGAAAAAAAATCTCTATTTTCTATTTCAAAGTTTGAATTCAAGTGGAAATTTTGTTCAATTATTTGCAAACTTAGCTGCTGCCGTAGATAAAATGGGCTCATTTTTTTCCATCCTGGTTAGTTTTTGAGGTGGGGAATTACAGCTTTTGGGGGAACCCAAAATGAATATTTTCAAGTGCAAAATATCCAGTCCTGGGAATTAAGGATGGTTTTATAAACCGGGTTAAATGCGTTGTGCGAATTGTGTTGCTTCCTTGTGGATCAGGGGTTGTGTTGCAGGCTTGACCCGTGGCACAAATCCACCAACTGCCCCTTGTAAACCCCCTAAAATTGTAAAAACCCCTTGGCGACTTCCTATTGTGTAGGACCAGACAGAAGGAGTTTATGAAACAAGCCACGGTTAAAACAAACCATGATCTCCTGAAATGCAACCGCCATTCACAGTCGCATCAAATGTCAGGCCTGGCTCACGGAGGCTGCTTTGCAGATAGTTCTCGACTTAACGACCACTACTATGCTCAAATTTTCCTGCAACGTGAGACGGTTTGAGTTTTGCCCCATTTTACAACCTCTCTTATTCACAGTCGTTAAGTGAATATCGCCACAGTCATTAACTTAGTCACATGGTTGTTAAGTGAATCTGGCTTAACTTTGCTTGTCAGAAGGTCGCAAAAAGGAGAATGGGCACGACCCCGGCGATGCTGCGACCGTCACAAATGCGAGTCAGTTTTGAACCGCCGTAATGTGTGAACGACGGTCCTAAGCCGGGGTTTTTTTTTTGTTTCCCCAGTGCTGTCGTAAACTTCAAACAGTCGCCAAACAAATGGCTGTAACGCCTGTAATCAACACAGGCCTAACGTTTGATCTCCTTGTGGTCTCCCATTCTGTGGAAAGGGAGAGGACAACGAGTGGGACGGAATCGTGCGAATCTGCCTCCAGCAAGGATCTAAAGATCCTTGCATGGTTTGAGGTGGGGCTGTGGGGAGAAAGAGAGAGAGAGAGAGGGAAAAAAAAAAAAAAACCACCCCACCCCACGCTTTCATCTGGGGTCTGTGATTGACAGCTCGGGAATCCGCCCAGTTCCCGCCTGTGGCTTTACCAGTGTCTGTCAACTCAATCCACCTTTTGCTGCAAAAATTCAGGTTGAGTAGCTCGGTGGAAAGGGAAGGGGGTGAGTTTCCTGTGTGCCAACCACTTCAGAGACAGGTGGGGGGAAGGAAGAGGGGCACAGCTGGTAGGGGGGAATGCCAGTCTCCCCACATGCCATCCCACTGCCTCCAGATCCCCACAGCATCTCAAAAAAAACCCAAAAACCTAGCTCTCAGTTTTGGGTGGTTTTTCTTTTTTTGCAAAGCGAGTGGCTCGGTGACCACTTTTCACCCCCTCACCCACCCACACTCCCCCCGCCCCCGGGCTTTCTTCAAGGGCTGAGATTGCAGCAGCCGTGAGGCAGGATTCGCACTCGTTCCCGCCGGAGCTGGGCTTGTGACGACACACATTCCCCCCCCCCCGCTGGTTTGACCTTAAATCGATTTTGACGTTCTTAAATTATTTCTTTTTCTCCCCCACCCCACCCCAACCCGCCCGCTATAAGGTAAGGCTCGAAACTCTGGGCTAGGGGGTTTGAAATTGGCTCATGAGGACTAGAAGCTTGGCTCCTTTTGGGGAGAAGATTGAAGCTGGCCGTCTCCAGGAAAACATTCCGTGATTTTAATTTGAAGGGTTTCTTAGATCTTTCCATTCCCCAACCGCCTGGGGTATAAAATCAGCCTGAGAAACCTGCCTCGTTTTCTGCTGTCACAATGCCTTTATCTGGGGGGGGGGGGGGAGGAGAAGGAGGGGGGGTTATTAGCCAAGGCTCCTGGTGTCTCTGGAACTCCCTGCTTCAGGAAGAAGGAATGACTCCATCTTTTGTTTGTTTGCAAACAGGCCTGGTAGAAAATACCATCCGTGTTTTATTTTTATTTTTATTTTTATTTTTATTTTTATTTAAATCCTGCTTCTGTTGAGGAAGCTCCCGAGTTCGATTGGTTTTTTTTTTGTTTTTTTTTTAAACTTTTCTGTTCTCAAGGCTGGCCGCTGCTTCGGATGGCAGGAAGAATTCACAGAAACCATGAAATAAGAACCATCGTAATATTCGCATTTGTATCCCACGTTAACCAGGACTTGCATATTTGAACAGGTTATGGGGGGGGGGTGAACCCTTGGGATATGAAAATGGGACCATGAAATCAATGCGCAGAAGGGAAATTATCTATCTGTCTATCTCCCTCCTAATATATCTTTATATGTTAATAGCTATCATCTATCTATTTAATCTCTCTATCCCTCTTAATCTGTTAATATCTATCACCTATTCATCCATCTATCTATCTATTTGTCTGTCTGTCTGTCTATCTATCTATCTATCTATCTATCTATCTATCTATCTATCTATCTATCTATCTATCTCTACCTACCTACCTATCTACCTACTTACCTACCTGTGTATTTCTATCCATCTATCTGTCTCTCTATTCTGTCTCTCTCACTCACTCTTTCTCATCTATCTTATATCTGTCTCTCTATTAATCTCTCTCTCATCTATCTATATCCCTCCTAATCTGTCTTTATCTGTTAATATCTATCATCAATCTATATCTATTTATCATCTATCTATCTATCTATCTATCTATCTATCTATCTATCTATCTATCTATCTACATATCTACCTATTTATTTATTTATCTTCTCTCATATATGTATCTATTTATCTATCTTCTCTGTCATCTATCTATCTATCTATCTATCTATCTATCTATCTATCTATCTTCTCTATCATCTAGCCATCCATCTAGCCATCCGTCCGTCCGTCCATCCATCCATCCATCCATCCATCCATCCATCCATCTTCTCTGTCATCTATCCATCCATCCATCCACCCATCTATAGATAATCTATCTATCTTCTCTGTCATCTATCCATCCATCCATCCATCCATCCATCCATCCATCCATCCATCCATCCATCCATCTATCTATGTGTGTTTGGGTGTTAAGTGAATTTCGTTGTAGGGGTATACTGTGCATATAGGTACAATGACAATATTATTTATTATTATCCATCTATCTTTCTATCCATCCATCCATCATCTCACAACCAGCCACAGAATTTCCCTGGCTGATCAAGGCAGCTATTCACTCCCTGGGAATAGCAGAGGGAAGGGAGCGTGGAAGGGAGCCGGGGAGAATCGGGGTGTCCGGATGCCAGTCAGGTGGCCTGAATTGCCTCGACATGACGCCAGGGCAAGTTGGCACTGGGCTTCCTTGCGCACACCCCTCGCACAGGTGATTGGGTGGGGCCACACAAGCCCAACCTGTTCGGTTGCAACCAACCTAGGTGGGGTTAGCAACACCGTGTTCCTTCCTGGCTCCCTGCTCACCTGGTCTCACCTGAGCCCCACCCGATGTGCAATAGGTAGCTTGGGCCTCCCCTCCCCCCCGTCTCTCTCGATTGGGTTCCAAGTTCCCTCTTTCCAAATCAAACAAGACCCTTTTTGAACCAAGGGCCGGTGCAGAATAAACCAACCCAAAGAAATTGGCAGAAATCAGCCCCTTTCAATTGCAATTCTTTTCATGCACCCTTTTTTAAAAAAATAATAATAATAATTAATTCATCTATACAGGTAGTCCAGAAGAGACTGGAGGGGGGTTAGACTAGATGACCTTCCAGGTCCCTTCCAGGTCTGTTATTCAATCCATTTTTCCCCCTGTTGGCTGGACTCCCTCCCTCCCAGGAATCCTGGAACCCAACTTTGCTTCCTCCCCACAACCCTAAGTCAAATCTCTCACCCTGCCTGCCATTCCAAGCCTCACCCACCCTCCCCAGAGGGACCCAGGAAAGCATTCTGCCCCCCAGCTATTTGGGATCCTGAGAGCCAGGGAGGCGCCCGGATTCTGCAGCTAAGCATTCATACTTCTGTTTTTAAGTAAAGCTGGAAAATGCTCCTGTTTGGGGTGATTTTTTAAAAAAGAGTTGTTTTTTTGTGGCTGTTGGGTGGTGGGGGTGGGGGTCTCTGGTGCTCACTGAGCTTGGTGGTTTTATTTCTTCCATGACCCAACTAGGGAATGTCATCAATGCTAGAAGGGAGTGGGGTTTGTGGAGAGGACGAAAAGGGGGAGGGGAAGGAGGAGGAGGAGGAGGAAGAAGAAGAGGAGGAGGAGAACTGTGCGGTCCCTGATCCTCTCTGAGCTGGGTGATTTTCTTGCAGAAGTTTCACGACCCAGCTAGGTTATGTCATCAGTGTGCTAGAAAGGAGTGGGGTTATACTGTTTATATACAGTCCCTGAAAAGGGAGGGGGGGGCTGTGTTTAAAAACCCCCCTCAATCAGAAACGAATTGAGTTAAGCCACCTGGGACTCTCCTCTCTCCCTCCCTCCCTCCCTCTCTCTCTCTCTCTCTCTCTCTCTCTCTCTGTGTGTAGGGAGGGGGTAGCTTGTTGTGAGAACACCCCCCACCCACCCCCAAAGAGTCAAGCCTTTCAAAACGGCTTTCGGACCCCTTTAGCGCTCCATAGACCTCCCCACCCCCCACCCCACTCCCCGCAGCAGAATCGAAGGGGCAGGCTGGACAGATCGTTCCCAAAGGGTGGGGCGGTGGTGGGGGGGAGGGCAGGGTTGCATGGAGCCTGGGGGGAGTGGGTGAGGGTGGGGGTGGGAGGCAGAGAGGAACGCCCCGTCTTTCTTCCTTCTCCCCCCACCCCCCCACCCCTCCGCTCCCTCCCCACCGGGAAGTCCCATCTCGTCCCCACCGCCGGCCGATTCCGTCATCTTTTCCACTCGCACACATCCTCTTCCGCGGTCGCCTGTGATTCAGCCCCTCCCCTCCCCCCACCCTTTGAAGTGACCCTCCCTTTTTTTCCCCTTCCCCCCCCCCTCCTCCCCAAGAGCCCTCCCCATCCCGGCATCGGGGGCTTTCCGATTGCGGCCGCCCTGCGCGAAAGGGACCAAAAGAGATTCTAAAGATTTTTCTCCTCTATCGCTTCTTTTCCTTCCCCACTTTCACAGCCAGATTTCGAAGTGGGGGAGGGGGGGGGGAAGAAAAAAAAAAAAAAGAAAAACCCCAGCCCAGGTATACCCCCACCAATGGGAAGCCGGTGGAACTCCCCGCCACCCAATGAGAGGGCGGCGGAGGCGGCTGGCAAAGACGATCGAGGCACGGATGGCGAGCAGAGTCCTCAGCCAGGTGAGTCGGCACTGGAGGGCATGTAGCGGGGCGGAGCCGTGGGGAGGGGAAAAGAGAGAGAGAGAGAGAGAGAGAGCCAAGGGAAAAGGAGGAGGAGGGAGGCGGGGGGAGGTTGAGCTTCCCTCCCTACCTGGGAAGGTGGCCGAGCTGGAGGAGGGAGGGGGGCCGGACAGGTGAGTGGAGGGGGCGTGGCTAAGAGGACAGGTGAGCAGGGAAGAGAGCGAGAGGTGGTGGAGCAGCAGGAGAGATCGCGCCCGACACTCCGCGAAAGAGCCCAGCAGGAGCGACCCCCTACCCACCCAACTTGACCGACCGACTGACCGAACAGCATCCGCCAAGGCGGGGGTGAGTGTCTCCCCCCTTCCCCTCTCCCCCATTGGGGGGTGGGGTAGGGGGTGGGGGTCGTCTCCGCTCTTCAACCCAAGACCCTTCCCCTCCAGCGCCGCCGTCTTCTTCCCTAACCCGCGCCTTTTAACAGAGTTGGAATTTGGAAGAGGGACCTTGGAGATCATCTATTCCAACCCCCCTCAAACCACATTCCCCGCCGCCCAAGCCAGCACCCTTTCTGACAGATGGCAGTCCAAACTCTTCTTGAAATCCTCCCAAGGAGGAAGCTCCCAGGGCTTTCTCTCCTTGGGCAGCCAGAGGCTCCGGGCTGGGGATGATGGGGGAGGAGATCCTGCACATCTGGAAGGAGGGGGTAGGGGGGAAGGCAAGCGTACAGATTCGGCAGGCCCCCTTCCTACTCCTTGATATTTGAGGAGGGCTTTGAACTCTTATCTCCCTGGTTGTTTGAGCTGATTTGTTGTGTTGTTGGGTTTTTTTTGCCTTGGGGGCTCCCGAGGGCGGGGTGGGGGTCTGTCCATTCCTCCCTCCTTCTGCCTTTTCTCTCCCTCCCCTCCCAAATACTCCTTCTCTTCCCAAATCCCATCAGCTTCCTCCTTCCTCTTTCTCACAGCCCCCACCCCACCCAAGTCAACATTAATCCTTTCCCCCAGGCTCCCCTCCTCCTCCTCCTCCTCCTCCTCCTCCTCCCCCCCACTTTCAAAAAAGCAGGAAGCATACCCAGAAAAAAAAATCAAGTGGGGGGGGGCAGGAAGCAGCTAGATTCCCAATTTATTTTATATCCAAAATATACCCCCCCAAAAAAATATTTTTGTGGGGGTCCACCTTCACTCTACAAGTTCAGCCCCATCAGAATCCAGCATGTTTCAGTCCACAGACTGCCCCCGCCCCCCGGGGCAGGCCGAGCCCATAGGCTCAATCTACGGGTCAAACTGTGGTCAGTTAAAGAATACGGTCTGCTTGATCACGGGGTGGGGGGGTGGACTACAGGACCTCCAAGATCCCTTCCAGCTCTGTTATTCTGTCATCCTTCCCCTCTCTCCCTCCCTTCTTTCTTTTCTTCCTTCCTTCCTTCCTTCCTTCCTTCCTTCCTTCCTTCCTTCCTTCCTTCCTTCTATCCTTCTATCCTTCCTTTATAGGGGTTGGACTAGAAGGCTTCCAAGGAAGGGAGTATTATTCCTATTATTCCTTCCTTCTATTATTCCTTCCTTCCTTCCTTCCTTCCCTTCCTTCCCTCGCTCCCTCGCTCCCTCCCCCCTTTCTCTGTTTCCCTTCCCCTCTACTCCCTTCCTACCTACCTTTCTTCTCCCTTCCTTCCTTCCTTCCTTCCTTCCTTCCTTCCTTCCTTCCCTTCCTTCCCTCGCTCCCTCGCTCCCTCCCACCTTTCTCTGTTTCCCTTCCCCTCTACTCCCTTCCTACCTACCTTTCTTCTCCCTTCCTTCCTTCCTTCCTTCCTTCCTTCCTTCCTTCCTTCCTTCCTTCCTTCCTTGGGCTGGGGGGGGGTTTAAATAACCCATCTCACCACCCTTGAGTAGGTTCACAAGAAACCTTCCTCTCTGCATTTGAGTTCACACGTGATTCCCAACCCAGGTTAACCAACCCAGCAAGGCTTGGTCACCAACAATACTTCGCAGAATTCCACCGGGGCTTAAAATCTCGCCTGTCTCACGTACCCAACAGAGCTGTTTCTCTTGTTTCTATTCCCACTCCACCCACCGAATTTTGGGGCGCCCCGAGATGGCACCTACAGATGCCAAAAACCTTCAAACAGCGTCCCGGTCTTTCTTCCTTCCATCCGGAGCGTAATCATCGCGAGAAATTAACCGGGATGGATTGGCAAACCGTCTTTCCTTTGTTTCTGTCCCAAAATTAGAAACTTGGCCAAATCAAGGCCTTTTTTGGGTCCAGGAAAAAATTCGTTTTATCTGTTGCTGCTTTTGTGTTGGGGTAACGTTGGCTGGGTTAGGGAGAAATTCCGATGCACTGATTTTTTGAGTCACCGGGCAGAAATGAGTGGCACCCTTCTTCATTTAGCAGGAAGTAGAAGTGGTCCTCAACGTCCAACCGCAATGGCGCCCAGGATTTCTGTCGCTGACCGAGACACTTGCGAAGGGTCTCCCGCCCGCTCGAGCAGGGTGGGTTGGACTAGATGATCTCCCAAGATCCTTTCCAACTTTTCGTTATTCTATTTTCTATTCACTTGTCAAAAGTCAAAAGCTTTGTCCCCGTTTTACGACCTTTCTTAAGGGAATCTCTGCACCTGTTAGCTTAGTCGCACGGTCGTTAAATGAGCCTTGGCTCGCCCAAAGGTCACAACCCCTCCCCCCGGGGACACCGTCATAAATACGAGTCCTGCATTTGGATCATGTGCCCCAACCGTCGTAAGCAAGAAAACGATCCCAAGTTGCATTGTTTTCTGTCCCGTTGTAACTTTGAATGGTTGCTAAACGAACTGTTGTAATTCGAGGACTACCTGGTGTTCCTTTGGCTGCCTTAGCCTGTTCCCCGGTTTTATTAAAACTCTGTCCTTTCTCACCATGCCTGCTTACCGTCACTAACTCAAACCCCTCCTTGGCAGGTAGAGGGTGCCACGTTGGGTGACCCCCGTCTTGCAATAATAATAATAATAATAATAATAATAATAATAATAATAATAATAATAATAATAATAATAATAATAATAAATTATAAAATTAGTGGTACGTGTTGCGGAGATCAAACTCTCAACGGCCGTCCTGGTTTTTTTTTTTAGACTGTCCCGCTGAGTCTGGCCGGCGTACAAGGTGTAGGGGGGTGCCCACGATAAAGGAATCGTGCCTTGGCACAGGTGGGCACAGGTGGACATCTGATGGGCACCAGGTCAGGCCTTCTTGTCTGAAATGGTATAGGGTCTCCTGCCTGACTGAGGGTTGGACTGGATGACCTCCAAGGTCCCTTCCTACTCTGTTACTCTACTCTACTCTGCTCTACTCTACTCTACTCTACTCTACTCTGTTCTGTTCTATTCTATTCTATTCTATTCTATTCTATTCTATTCTATTCTATTCTATTCTATTCTATTCTATTCTATTCTATTCCACTCCACTCCACTCCACTCCACTCCACTCCACTCCACTCTACTCTATTCCTCTACTCTACTCTACTCTACTCTATTATTCTATTCTATTCCATTCTACTCCACTCCACTCCACTCCACTCATTCCATTCCATTCCATTCTATTCCTCTTCTCTTCTCTTCTCTTCTCTTCTCTTCTCTTCTCTTCTCTTCTCTTCTATTCCATTCCATTCCATTCCATTCCATTCCATTCCATTCCATTCTCTCCTAATTCTCTTCTATTCCTCTTCTCTTCTCTTCTCTTCTCTTCTCTTCTCTTCTCTTCTCTTCTCTTATTCTATTCTCCTCTTCCCTTCTTTCCACCTTCTAATCCGCTTTTTTCAAAGCTGAGACGAAATGGCTTCCAGGTTTGCCCAGTTGCGCCCTTTGGAATGGCACAGTGGACAGAGGCCGCGTTTCGAATCTTCTCTTCCCCGATGGGTTGATTTGAGGTGGGAGGATGGGTGACTTTTCTCCCGGGGCCAAAGTTTTCGATCGGACTCTGTGCCCTCCACAGGGCGCACCCAGCCAGTCCCACGGATTAACTCTGCCCTCTTTTGCTGGGGTGTGTTTTTGGCATGAGGTCATCTGCACGCCAAACTGGCTGGGCCAATTTCTGGGAAATCTTCGGGATGCTGCGAATTGCTTTCGTTTCTCCAACCCTGGAGGTTTTAAAGGAAAGATTGGAGAACCAGTTGTTATCCTTCCTTCCTTCCTTCCTTCCTTCCTTCCTTCCTTCCTTCCTTCCTTCCTTCCTTCCTTCCTTCCTTCCTTCTCTCTCTCTTTCCATTCCCCTCTTTCCCCCTTCCTTCCCTTCCTTCCTTCCTTCCTTCCTTCCTTCCTTCCCTCCCTCCCTCCCTCCTTTCTCTACTTCCCTTCCCCCTCTACTTCCTTCCTGCCCACCTTCCTTCTCGTTTTTTTTCTTCCTTCTCCCTTTCCTTTCTCTCACTTTCCCTTCCTCCTTCTTTCCCGTCCTTCCTTCCTTCCTTCTTTCCCTCCCTCCCTCCCATTTTTCTCTGTTTCCCTTCCCCTCTGCTTCCTTCCTTCCTTCTCTCCTTCCTTCTCTTTCTCTCTTTCCCTTCCCCCTTTCCTCTTCCTTCCTTCCCTCCCTCCCTCCCTCCCACCTTTCTCTGTTTCCCTTCCCCTCTACTCCCTTCCTTCCTTCTCTCCTTCCTTCTCTTTCTCTCTTTCCCTTCCCCCTTTCCTTCCTTCCTTCCTTCCCTCCCTCCCACCTTTCTCTGTTTCCCTTCCCTTCTACTCCCTTCCTTCCCTCCCTCCCTCCCACCTTTCTCTCTTTCCCTTCCCCTCTACTCCCTTCCTACCTACCTACCTTCTCTCCTTCCTTCCATCCTTCCCTTCCTTCCCTCGCTCCCTCCCTCCTCCCTCCCTCCCACCTTTGTCTGTTTCCCTTCCCCTCTACTCCCTTCCTACCTATCTTCCTTCCTTCCTTCCTTCCTTCCTTCCTTCCTTCCTTCCTTCCTTCCTTCCTTCCTTCCTCATCACTGGAGGTTTTCAAGAAGAGACTGGACCACCTCTTGCCTGAAACAGGATTAGGGGTTGGACTAGATGACCTCCAAGGTTCCTTCTCTGCGCACCTGTCTGCCCCCTTTTCCAAATTGCTTCGTGCAGCAGAACCCAGTTTCTCACCAACCGGCCTCGCTCTGAAATGGGATGCAGAGAGCCTCTCCCTGCCCGAGCACGGGGGGGGGGGGGGGGTTGGACTAGATGACCTCCAAGACCCCTTCCAATTCAGTTGTCCTCAGTTATTTTAGTGGCGCAGTACAGAAACCCTTTGCACTGGGGCATTCCGCGAAGAAGTGCTTGTTTTCCCCGCTCTTCGCTCTAATCCACAGCTCTGAAAAATCTCCTGGTGGTGCCCCATCCATACAGACCCTAAAGAGCCCCCCACATTGGCTGGCACTGCCTCCCCACCCACCCTCCAAAGAGCTCCCCTGCCCTCCTCTCCTGAACAGATGAGAAGGACAGTGGGAGGGGGGAAGGCCAAGAGCCTCAGGTTAGCACACCTGACTTCTGTTCCCCCGCCCCTGTTCCCAGCCTGCCAGCACACAGGTGAGTGCGGCGGCGTGTCGCTAAGACGGCACCTGCCGTTTGTCCCCAGGTGTCCTGGATGTGCAACACGGAAGGAGCGGGGGGGGGGGGCGGGGAATGAAGGGGGCGGCTTGCAAGGAGCCAGGAGAAGGCTGCTTCGTTCTGTTTGCACATTTGTGCATGCGTGCAAAACCCTCAGGGGGTGTGTTGGGGGAGACGAGGGCAGGAGAGGCCGTGCACACAGCTAGCGAGCTCACACGTCTTATCACTCAAGGTAAGCGGGAGGCGTGTGTGCTGCACCCCTTTGAACCCTAGACCTGGGACATTCCCCCCTTTTCTTTCTCTCTCTCTCTCTCTCTCTTTCTCTCCCCCCCTCTCTCTCCCTCCCTCTCTCTCTCCTATCTATCTATCTATCTATCTATCTCTATCTATCTATCTATCTATCTATCTATCTATCTATCTATCTATCTATCTATCTATCTATCTATCTAATCTGTGTGTGTGTCTCCCTCTCTCTTTCTCTGTCTTTCTTTCTCTCTGTCTCTCTCTCCCCCCTCCCACCCTCTTTCTCTCTCTCCCCCTCCCTCCCTCTTTCTTTCTTTCTCTCTCTTTCTCTCCCTCTTTCTCTATCTCTCTATCCCTCTCTTGCTTGCTTGCTCTCTTTCCCTCCCACCCTCTCTCTCTCATCTCTCATCTCTCATCTATCTATCTATCTATCTATCTATCTATCTATCTATCTATCTATCTATCTATCTATTATCTCTGTGTGTGTCTCCCTCCCTCTTTCTCTGTCTTTCTCTCTCTCTCTCCTTCTTTCTCCCACTTCCTCCCTCCCTCCCTTCCTCTCTCTTTCTCTTTCTCTCTTTCTCTTTTTCTCTCTCTCTTCTTTTTATCTATCTATCGATCTACCTACCTATCTATAGCTAGCTGCCTAGCTATCTGGCTATCTAACATCATCATCTATCATCTATATATAACTATCATCTATATATCTCCTTCCTTCCTTCCTTCCTTCCTTCCTTCCCTCCTTCCTTCCTTCCTTCCTTCCTTCCTTCCCTCCCTCCCTCCTTCCCTTCCCTTCCCTTCCCTTCCCTTCCCTTCCCTTCCCTTCCCTTCCCTTCCCTTCCCTTCCCTTCCCTTCCTCTATCTATTAAATTTATAGGTTGCCCATCTCACTATATCCCAGGCCAGTCTGAAGCAAGAGAATTTGGGGGGGGGGGGGTGTTAAACTCTTAACCCTGATGCTTCTTTCTTAAACAGGCCAAAGTTGAGTATCCTATAGGCAGAAATTCAACAGGTAGAATTTCCCAATCCAATCCTCCCCGCTTCCTTCCTTTCTTGTTCCCTATAGGGGGCTGAAGGGGGTTGCAGGCCAACCCAGAATAATTTCCCCGGTATGGAACGGCAGCGGGCTGAAGGGCTCAGCTGGAGTGGCTGGCCTCACCGTCCCTGGGGTTTTGCCTCGCCTGAGCAGGTCCCACGTGGCACCCGTCACTTCGGAGGCCACCACTGCCCATTGAACCAGAAAAAATGTCTCGCTTGTTTTATTTTTTAGCAAGACACACAGGAAAGGAGCCGGCTGTTGTTGTTATGTACCCCCAAAATGGAGAGCGGGGTGCAGTTCAAAAGCCCCACCATTCAGCTTGCCATCCCTGATGCCAAGCCAGGCCTGGCATGGCCCCTGTTGCATGGTTGCCCTGCCTGCTGGGAGGCACAGATCCCTCCTTGGGGGGGTGGGGGTGGCGGCTGATGAAACCGCCGCGAAATCGTCCTCTGGCCCCACCCAGCGCTTTGCCAGCGATGCCCCCCTCCCGGGTGGGAGCCGAGGAGAGCCAGCGGGCGCTCCATGGCAACCCCCGGGCCCTTCCCCAGCCTCCTGCCTTGAAACCGAAGCCTCCTTTGGCCGGGAGGCCAAACCTCCGAGGAGGCGAGGCGCACAACCGGGCATGGTGCCAGCCATGGTTGGCAGTGCCAAGAAGGAAGAAGGTGAACTCTGGGCTGGGAGGGTGGGGGGAGATGCTGGGCGCTGAAGGGGGAGGCTGGGTGGAAGGGGGAAGGGCAGAGGCCTTGCCCCATAATTCTCATGGGGGGGGGAGTTTCCTCTGGCAGAGCCTGGGTAGAGCTCATGGCAGTTTGCCCCCCGCCCTTCGTGCCACTGGTAGGAGTCTCGAGACCTGTTTTACCCTTGAGAAGAGGAGCCATTCAGCCCTTCCTTCCTTCCTTCCTTCCCTCCCTCCTTTATTCTTCCCTCCCTCCCCTTCATCTCCTTCTTTCTTTCCTTCCTTCTTTCTTTCTTTCCTTCCTTCCTTCCTTCCTTCCTTCCTTCCTTCCTTCCTCAATACTTTCCTTCCTTCCCTCCTCCCTCTCTCTTCCTGTCCCCTCTAATTCTTCCCTCCCCTTCTTCTCTCCCTTCCCTTCCTCCCTCCCTCCTCCCTCCCTCTTCCCTTCCCCTCTAATTCTTCCTTCCCCTTTCCCTCCTTCTCCTCTTTCCCTCCTTCCTTCCTCTCTTCCCTTCCCCTCTAATTCTTCCCTTCACCTCCTTCCTTCCTTCTTTCCTTCTTTCTTTCCTTCCTTCCCTCCCTCCCTAATTCTTCCCTCCCTCCCCTTCACCTTTCTTTCTTCCTTCCTTCCTCAATACTTTCCTTCCTTCCCTCCTCCCTCTCTCTTCCTGTCCCCTCTAATTCTTCCCTCCCTCCACGTCCTGCCTTCCTCCCTCCCTCCTTCCTCTCTTATCCCTTCCTCTCTAATTCTTCCCTCCTCTTCTTCCCTCCCTCCCCTTCCTCTCTTCCCTTCCCCTCTAATTCTTCCCTTCCCCTCCTTCCTTCTTTCCTTCCTTCCCTCCCTCCCTAATTCTTCCCTTCCTCCCCTTCACCTCTTCCTTCCTTCCTTCCTTCCTTCCTTCCTCAATACTTTCCTTCCTTCCCTCCTCCCTCTCTCTTCTCTTCTCTTCCCTTCTAATTCTTCCCTCCCTTTCCTTCCCTCCTTCCCTTCCTCCCCAGTAGAACCCCCCCTCCTTTTTCCTTGCGAGAGGGGGGGGCAATCTGTCACCCAAGGCTTTGGGGTCAGCGTGCCCCCCCTCCCTCCCCCAGAAAAGGGGTGTTCCCTGTAAACTCAACTGCCCTGACGCAGTTCCCCTCTCTTGAAGGGGGGAAGAGAAACAGGTGACGGATGAGACAGAAAGAGAGAAGTAGGTCAGGCTGGCTGCTTGGGGCCCTCCGGCCGCAAACTCTCTTACGCAGACTGTCTCCCGCCAGCCCCATGGGCACCGGATGGGGTAAGCACAGGGGCACCCTTACTGGGGTGAGGGTGGGGGGTGCAGCGAGGATTCCCCCCCAACTCACGAGCTTCCCCAGACCTTTAAAGATGCTTTCATTATTTCCTCTCTGAACGTCCAAAACAAACTTTCCCTTCCTGCTCCTTGAAGGACGTGGATTCGAATCCGAGGCCCAAGGGACGGAAACAGGAGCAAGCAAGCTAGCCAAAAGGGTGCAGATATATATATATATATATTGTTTAAGGAGGGGAAGAAAAAAAACTTCAGTTGTTTTTTCAGCACAGGGATTGCTTCTTGGTTGCTTTCCAGCCTGAAACAAAAAAATGTCTTTTTTTTTTCTCACTGCTGCTCACAAACAGTGAGAGATTTGGAAGGGACCTTGGAGGTCATCTAGCTGAACCCCCTGCTCACGCAGAAGACCTATACTAGGGTTTAAACTCCCTCCCCTTTAAGGTTGCACACTGGGCTCAAAATCCTGAATCTATCTATCTATCTATCTATCTATCTATCTATCTATCTATCTATCTATCTATCTATCTATCTATCTATCTCTTCTATCTATCTATCTATCTATCTCTTATCTATCTATCTATCTTTATCTCTATCTATCTCTTCTATGTGTCTATCTCTTATCTATCTGTCTATCTATCTATCTATCTATCTATCTATCTATCTATCTATCTATCTATCTATCTCATCTATGTTTCTGTCTATCTATCTCCATCTCTCTCTCTCTCTCTCTCTTTCTCTCTCTATTCAGAATTCCGTCTCATGACAAAAATCTCCCTTAAATTTTATGCTTACTCTCCAGCCAGGAATACCATCTATTCCTGGCTGGAATAGTTTATTCCTAAACTATTGCTTAATGCATTGTAAACCGCCCTGAGTCTCCGGAGAAGAGCGGCATATAAATCGAACAAACAAACAAACAAAGAAATAGATATTCGATATTCGATATTACTCAGTCTCTTCCCTCTCCTTCATTTCCATCGATCGTCTGTCCATTTCTGCACATTCATATTTTCTTTTTAATATTATAATTTGATCCGGTGGGATATCCGAATGTTTCCAGTTCTGTGCTATCACAATTCTACATGCTGTCAATATGTGTAATGTGATATATTGCGTACTTCTTTCCATTTTCCCTTCTAAAATGCCCAATAGGAATCGTTCCGGCTTCTTTTTTTTTTTTTCTTATTTTCTGCCCTGTTATTTCATCCAGCCAGATTTTTGTCTCCCCCCACAATTTCTTAACCTTAGGGCAGGTCCACCTATCTTTCCTTATCATTTCAATAGTATTTTGCAAGTCGAAAAATAATATGAATGTCTGTTTTCTTTTCTCCTGCACGCCATATTTCACTCAATTTTACGACAATAATCCGTCTCCTTTTCCTAAACCCAACACCGCTGGAAGGACCTGGTTTTGAAGGCCTCCTCTCGTACACACAAAGCACAACCTGTTGTGTTGTTGCTCACAATTTAACGCCCACTCAGCCTGCCAACCAACCCCACCCAGCTGCCCTGGGGGGGTCAAGGTCCCTCCCTAGATAATTCATTCTCTCTCTCTCTCTCTCTCTCTCTCTCTCTCTCTCTCTCTCTCTCTCTCTCTCTCCAACCCTTTTGCAATCTTAAAGCCAGGGGATAAAATGTTCAGCTTAGGATTCTGGGTAAAACCGAGAAGGATTGTGTGTAAAACTTCTGGGGTGCACGAGCTTTTCGAGCCAAGCTGGTTGAGTTTGTGAATGTTCTTCTCACTTGTTTTAGCAATGTGTTTTTCAATGTTGGGCATTGTGAACAGGTCTGGACTACAACTCCCAGAATTCTTCGGCCGGACATGCTTGTTTTTTGTGCTGTTTCTCCCCCCCACCCCACTCCTCCCGCTCTCTAGAGTGGAGAGATTGCAGCGAAAGGGATTGCGGAGAGAAAGGGATTACAAGAGAGTAAGCAGGGACGGTGTGGCTCCGCGGCTAAAACGCTGAGCTTGTCGATCGAAAGGTCGGCAGGTCAGAGGTTCGAATCCCCAGCGCCGCGTAACGGGGGTGAGCTCCCGTGACTCGTCCCAGCTCCTGCCAACCTAGCGTTCGAAAGCACGTTAAAAAAAAAAATGCAAGTAGAAAAAATAGGGACCACTTCTGGTGGGAAGGGAATAACGTTCCGTGCGCCTTTGGCGTTGAGTCATGCCGGCCATATGACCACGGAGACATCTTCGGACAGCGCTGGCTCTTCGGCTTTGAAACCGAGATGAGCACCGCCCCCTAGAGTCGGGAACGACTAGCACATATGTGCAAGGGGAACCTTTACTTTTTAAGGAGGGACGCCGTGGGAATACACATCAAAAGGAACGTGTTCTCGCCAGGGAATTCTGGGAGTTGAAGGCCAACCTCTTAAAGGTATGCCTCCAGGTTGTAAAACGCTGGCATAGAAAGGCAGAACCATGCGTACGGAAGGTATTCCTCTCTCTTAAAATTGTGGGAAGCTTCTGGTCGCTCAATTTTTTTCCGACCCATTTCCTAGAATATTATTTTAGCCGCCGTTCTTTTCACTCATTTTTAAAATTCCGTTCTTCCCTTCCTGCATTTTGCAAACCGCTCGAAAGAGACTTTTCACTTTTTGCTGGCCCGTTTCAAAGTTACCAACAGGTTGCCTTACTAACTCTGGAGTCTGGCGAAAACCATCATCCCCTCCCATCCCATAAGAATAATTTAAGGAGCCTCTCTCTCTCTCTCTCTCTCTCTCTCTCTCTCTCTCTCTCTCTCTCTCTCTCTTTCTGTCACACACACACACACACACACACACACACACCATGCCACCTCACTTCTTCTGAAGCAATTCCGTCCCGCCTTACAAGGTTGTTGTTAAGAGCGCTCTATGGGTTGAGCGTTGCCTGGGAAGATACAGACTTGAAATCTATGGTCGTGGGTGCAAATAGCCGGGTCCCGTTTCATTTCATTTTTTTTTAGCCTCGGAACACCCCTGCAAGGTAGGACAAAGCAGAAACATGCCAGTTACTCGTGGCTCATTTTTTAAAACCGATTCAGATATTCATTCGGATTGCAATGTCAATCCTCCCCGATCTGGGAAGGCTTGGACTACAGCTCCCCTGATTCCAAACCAGCTCGGCTGAGGATGATGGGAGCTGTAGTCCATCGCGATGCCCAGCTAGCTTACATTTTTCTATTCTAGAAACGACTAGCCAGATGGATCTCTTAAATCCCTCTCAAATTGGGATAACCGAGACCAGAAAACCCACTGATAGCGTATGCAGCTTGGCTCACTGACTTGATCTGCCTACACCACTTGAGATGACAGGTTCTGGGGAGGTTTTTTTCCCCAAAAAACATTTCTATAATGAAGACCAGGAGGGAACCCTCGCCCTATAGAGATGACGTGGGGGGAACGTGGTGGGCGGTAAGGAGAGCGAGACCATCTCTGCTTAGTCACTGTCTCAGACAGGAAATGTGGATTTCCCCAGAAGTTGTGGGGGGAGCACTCTTCTGGGAAGGGGAGGGGGCTATGAATTGGGGGGGGGAGGTCTTCGGCCCCAGAGCTCTAAAAATTGCAGCTTCCCCACCCCCCCCCTCTCTGATGCCTCTCCTGAGATAAGACCAGGCGTTCAGGGATCCCTCTGTGGGCTTTCCAGAACTCTGCGCATGCTCTGGCTAACTCTTGCTTTTCCCTGAGCTGGCAAAGCTTGCCACCGAGTCCTCTCTTTCGGGCTGAAGAGTTTGCAAAAGCAAAGGATAATAATAGCTTTGGTTTGCAACACCAGAAGCGCCCCCACCCAGGCTGAGTCACTGGCCTTCTCCACGCCCCACACACGGCCCCCCACCCCCACCCCATGCCCGGTCTGTTGCAGTCCCAGAGTTTCTTATCCCAACCCTCCGTGCCCTGCCAAATCTTGTTTGCCTCTGTGCCCAGCTCACCCAACTTATCACTCGACCAGGGCACCTGGCTGCCAGGAAGTCGCACCTCCTGGGAAGCTTTGGGGATGGTGGGGGAGAGTAGTGGGGGAAGCTTGCTTTCTTTCTTTCTTTCTTTCTTTCTTTCTTTCTTTCTTTCTTTCTTTCTTTCTTTCTTTCTTTCTTTCTTTTTCTTTCTTTCTTTCTTTCCTTCCTTCCTTTCTTTCTTTCTTTCTTTCTTTCCTTCTCTCCTTTCTTTCTCTTTCTTTCTTCTTTCCTTCCTTCCTTCTTTCTTATTTTCTTTCATTTTTCTTCCTTCCCCCTCTCCTTCCCTCCCTCCCTCCCTCCCTTCCTTCCTTTCTTTTTTCTTCCTTCCTTCCTTTTTTCTTCTTTCCTTCTTTCCTTCTCTTTCTTTTTTTCTTTCTTCTTTCCTTCTCTCTTTTTTCTTCTTTCTTTCTTTCTTCTTCCTTCCTTCCTTCTTTTTTCTTTCTTGTTTCCTTTCTTCTTTTTTTCCCTTCCTTCTTTCTCTCCGTTCCTCCCTCCTACCTACCTATCCATCCATCCATCACACTCCGTCTATTTCCTTCCTGCCTGCCTTCCTTCTCCTCCTCCCTTCCCTCTTTCTGTCTATCTATTTATCTATCCATCATACCCCTATCTCTTTCCTGCCTTCCTTCTCCCCCCCCTCCTTTCCCTCTGTCGGTCTATCTATTTATCTGTCCACCCATCCATCCCACCACTCTCTATTTCCTTCCTTCCTTCCTTCCTTTCTTCCTCCCTCCCTCCCGCTCCATAAGTCAGTCTAGGCCACTTTCCCAAAGGAGAGAACGCAGCTGGGATTCCCTCAACAGAGCCTCCAGAGTCAGGCACAGACTATCCACAAACACTAAGTGCTCGGCAACAAAATCTTTTTAAACTTGTAATAAGTGGCCAACCTGAATCTATCTCGGGCATCCTTTCTGAGCAATGACAGCCCTGCAGTGTAGGCAGAGAGGATTTCCCAGGTGCATGGAGGATGGGGAAATGGTTTTTTTGGGGAGTGGGGAGGCCGGGCGAGATTTGAACTCAGAATGAAGAAAACAATGGATGGAAAAAGGGATAAAAAAATAAATAAATAAAACGTTGTTTGCAGATTTGCAATTAGTGGGATTCTAGGAAATGTGGGTCTGTGTTGAGCTGTTTGTGATGTTGTTTAACAACCAGCCTCTCCCCTTGCTGTGGGGAAAAGGGGTGGGAAAATGACACAATCACAGTTCTCCGGAAACCCCTCCTCCCCCTTCTGGCTTCCCCTTTTTTTTCCACCGGCTGTTTTCTACCGAAGTTTAGCTCCAGTTCCCTCTTTTATTTTTCTGCTTTCTCGTTCTGTCGTTTAGAATAGAACAGAATAACAGAGTTGGATGGGACTTTGGAGATCTTCTAGACCAGCCCCCTGCTTAGGGGGGTAAATTCCCCATCTTCCCTTCTGCAGTACCTTATATAGGCCCATAACTGTTTTTTTTCCCCCCTTTTAAATTTTCCTTTTCCTTTTTTTTCTGCTGAAAACAGGACAAGCGTGAAAAACTTGCAAATTCAGAGATTATTTAATTGGAGGTGGCAAAGAGTCTCGACTTACAACCAGAATTGAGCCCAGCGTTTCCGTGGCTAAGCGAGACGGTGGTTCAAACGAGCCCTGCCCCGTTTTTTAGCGACCTCTCTTGCCGCCACCGTTAAATGAATCCCGGCAGTTATTCAGTTAGCAACACGGTTGTTAAGGGAATAAGGCTTCCTCGTTGACTTTGCTCGTCAAACGGTCGCAAAAGAGGATCGCGCGACCCTGGGGGGGAGAGCGGGAACACCGCGACCGTCATAACTGTGAGTCAGTTATGAGACTGTTGACTTACAACAGTCCCTTTAGTGACCGTTCATGTCCACGTTTCACACTTTTGACCGGTGCGGCATCCCCACGATCAAAATTGAAATACCTGGCAGCTGACTCATAGTGATGACGGTCACAGTGCCGAGCAAAGTCAATGAGGGGTGTGGGGGGGGCAGGGAGCCAGATTCTCTGCAGCGAGGATGATCATATAAAACGAGACAAAACGTTAACGGCTGTCTTGCTCGGCCACTGAAAGTTTGGCTTCGTCTTGCGGTCATAATTCAAGGACTACTCGTAATCTCATTTTCTTTCTTTCCCCACCACCCCCAAAATTGCCCAGATGCCCATTCTGGTTGGGCCACTGGGGAGAAACTGAGTCAAGCTGGCATTTCTTTTAGCCAGTCACTCAAGTTGAGCTGCTCCGCTGGGCAGGCTGCGGCAAGCCATTTTCAGCCCTGCCCTGATAAATGCCAGGCTCTGGCTCGGAGAAATGGCTCGTGAGGCAAAAGGAATTTCGCCAGACACCTTCCCAGTGCCAAGTTCCAGGAATGGGCACCCTCTTCGCCAACGCTTTTGATCCCAGGGCAGAGCTCTCCTTTGATCCTGCTGCCGAACGGTTGGCAAAGGCTGCGCCGTCTTGGGTGGACGGACTTCAGTTCCCAGAATGCAGCAGGCCCGGCTGGGTTGGCTGAGGATTCTGGGAAAGCAAAGCTCTTGAAAATATTCCTTTAAAAAAAAAACCACTATGTTTTTTACCTGGATTTTTTTCAGGAGCGGGAAGCGAAGCTAAAGAGAAAACGCAAGGCAGAAAACTTAGAAAGGAAAAGGAAGGGGGAGAATGTCTTCCTTTCTTCCCTTCCTTTCTCTCCCTTCTTTTCCCCTGTCCTTTTCTTCTTCCTTCCTTCTTTCCTTCCTTCCCTCTTTTCTTCCCTTTCTCTCCTTTCACTTCCCCGTCTCCTTTCCTTTCCTTCCTTCCTTCCTTCTTTCCTTCCTTCCTTCCTTCCCTCCCTCCCTCCCTCCCTCCCTCTCTTTCTCTCCCTTCCCCTTCCCTTTCCCATTCTCCTCTCCTTTCCTTCCTTTCCTTTCCTTTCCTTTCCTTTCCTTTCCTTTCCTTTCCTTTCCTTTCCTTTCCTTTCCTTTCCTTTCCTTTCCTTTCCCTTCTCCCTTCTCCCTTCTCCCTTCTCCCTTCTCCCTTCTTTTCCTTTCTTTTCCTCCCTCCTCCTATACTTCTCTCCCTCCCCCTTCCTCTTCCTTCCTTCCTTCCCGCCTTCCCTCCCTCCCTCTATTTCTCCCTCCCTCCCTCTTTCCTCCAGCCTCTTAGCCTCATTTTGAGCTCCCAATTCAAACCACCAATTGACTATTTTCTTGTCTTCTTTCCACCCAAAAAATCCACATAATTTCCCAACCTTTCAATAATAATAATAATAATAATAATAATAATAATAATAATAATAATAATAATAATTCTGTCCTTATGGGGTTTTTTTCCTTTCTCTGACCAATCTCGGCGGATTCATGATTTCTGCATTGTTTTGCTCATTTTCTCAGCCACTTCTTCGCGCTTCTCTTCCTAATATTAACGAGACGGCGAGAAAAACTTTCTAGATTTGTTTTTTTCCACGTTACCTACAATTTGTGTCACTCGGGGGATGAAGACCCAAGGCCACTTAGACCACACGTCTTAAAATACAAATCCGACGGTGTGCTCCTGACAGCTGGGTTTCTTCTGTCCCTCTTGTGATGGGTTGGGAAAGCACTTGGCACATGCTCAGGGGCCTCTCTCCACTGGAATAGTTCCTTATTGCGTTACCGATGCAGGAACAGAAATTGTTTTGATGTGCAATGGATCTAAGATACCTTCTGGCACCCTGGTTCCCAAATGCCGTTGAAGATCCAGAGATAAAATCCTGTCTCGGGGTGTGTCCAGCATAGGATCAGATTGTGGGGGAGGGCGGGGGTGTGTGCAGGGATTATCTGTCCTGCCCCCTTCTTAGCTGGAATAAACCAAAACATTTATCAAATGTGCTTTAAAATTGGCTTGATTTATCCCGGTGACGTGGTTAAGAATACACCATGCATCCTTTGGGAGAACAGTTAAAAGGCCCCGGCCTCTGAGCATACCTAAAGTGCTTCACCCCCCTCCTCCTCCGAACAGGAAGATGTAACTCTAAAGCAAGTGGCATGGTTTATATAGTACATCCTTAGCTTGATTAGCCCTCAACTTAGAACTACTCCTTTAGTGACCATTCCAGGTCACTAAAAAAGTGACCTGCAACCGGTCCTTGCATTTAAGACCGTCGCAGGACTCGCAGTGTCACGGGGTCAGCCGGCATGTATTTACGACGGTTGTGACATCCTGGGGTCATGTCGTCACCATTTGCAATGTTCCAACAAGCAAAAGTCAATGGAGGAAGTTGGATTCGTTTAGCGACCGTTCCGACAAGCAAAAGTCAATGGCGGAAGCTGGATTCGTTTAACGGCCACTGGATTCACTTAACGGCAGTAATTCACTTAAAACAGTGGTAAAATCAGGCACGGCTCCCTTAATACCCACCTCGTTCAGCGATGGAAATTCTGTCCCCAACTGTGGTCGTAAATCGAGACTCGTTGTATCCTTAATCCTTGCGGGAAGCGCAGTCCTTGAGAAGCAAGCTAGCAGGGGCCTTAAAGTAGCCTTTCCCCACAACCCTGCAAGGTAGACCACCCTCGCTCGAGGATAAAGAGTCTGGGTCGAAACTGCCAGAAGGCATTTAACAGGATAAACTTGGAAGTGGCTTTTCCTGAGTCGTTTGCATCTTTCCTCCTTTGCACCCGGCGAGGAGTTTTCAGTGGTGGAATTGGGGGGCTGTTGTTCTGCCTGGGGAGGGCGAAAGGGTTAAAAAGAGGGGGGCGGGAACGTGGGAACGGGTGCTGCATAACCCGGGGGTGTGGGCGTTGCCCGCTTTTTGTGGTGGTAACAGAGCCCGAGTTTGCTACATCACGGCACATAGGTGTACTCACATCTGCACAGACGCCGGGTGGAGGAACAGCCGTGGCGAGGGGTGAGTGAGGGGGGCACCCTGGCAAGATTTGAGGGGGGGTAGTGTTGGAGAGAAACACCCCCCCCCCAAATTTAGGATTAGGGTCAAGCAACTTGCTTGCAATGCCAAGGCACCATGCCCAAGAGTGCCCGATTGGCACGACGCTGAGATGGCAGACAAAGCCGATAGAAAGCCAACATGGCTTGATTTTGAGTGCTGCCCCATTCTAAGACCCCAATGCGTAGTTTTCCTCTTCTTCCCCCCCCCCCAAAATCATTCCCCCCTCCTTTTTCCCTCAACCACCCCTCTTCTTTGCGATACCCAATTCCTGAGGTTGGCTCAGAATCCATCCTGCAGAATTTGTACTCCGAGGAATTTGTCGGGAAGGGATATTGAGGTGTGTGTGTGTGTGTGTGTGTGTGTGTGTGTGTGTGTGTGTAAGGATTCAGAAAGGGAGGGGGGAATCTTCTCTTCTGGGGAAGAGATCTGATCTAGGATGATCTTGGTGCACCAGGAGAAGAAAGAAGAAAGAAAGAAGAAATAATATACATATTATTTTTAGAGATTGCGGCTTGGCCCACCGAGATTCAAATCAAGGGCCAGCGAGGCACGGTTGAATTTCTAGCCTGGTTTTTCCAAGATTTGCAAAGGATTTAAAACATCCACCATCCTTCTAGTCCTCAGTGTTTTAGGGAGAAAAGCATCCGAAGGTCGGTACGGGTTTTTTTCCCCTCCCCTTTCAAATTTCAGAGAATCGATAGTTGGCGTCCTTTTCTTCATCGTAATCGTTTCCGCTTTGTTGTTTCTTTTCCTTTGTAGCATTTTCTTTCAAGAGAGGCAGGGGGTGAAATCCAGAATACCGCTGAATCCGAAACGTATAATCTTCAGTTATTTGTTTTTCTTCCCCCATGAAAAATAACCAAACTAAAATGATTACTTAAAGGTTGGTTTGACCCAGCGTGTCGAATATCAGGTCAGGTCAACACCTAAGTACGGTGATATAATTTATTAACCCTGGTTAATCCATCCTGGTTTGTTTGGGGAAACAGCCTGTCTGCATTTTGTCTGCTCGGTTAATCGGTGGTAAAATGCCAGAATTTGTTTTCTAAGGTGGCCTGTTTATAATCTTGGTCTTTTTTTTTTTTTTTGCCTATTACCGTGTTTCCCTGAAAATAAGACCCTGTCTTATATTTTTCTGAACCCTGAAATAAGCACTTGGCCTTATTGCCATGCACTCAAAAGCCCAATTGGGCTTATTATCAGGGGATAATGTCTTATTTTTTGGGAAACAGGGTAGAAATGGGTAGCTTTAACTAACCAGGTTAAGAGGATTGTCTGAATGAAACTAAGAGGGAGCTAAATGCAGTGCTAGCGTGCAATAAGTCGAAGGGACAATGTAATTCAATTGGCAAAACCAAACTTTGTTTTATGCTTCTGGTGACCGTCAAAGCCATTTTGGAGACGGTAGCAATCATAAACAGAAGAGATCAAAGCTTGAGAACTATCTTTGTCAACCGTTTAACAGGGGGTGGACTTCGACTCCCAGAATTCCCCAGCCAGCCATAATTCTGGCTAGGGAATTCTGGGATGTTGAAGTCCACCCTTCTTAAAAGACCCACGGTTGACAAACACAGCCTTAGAAACTTCATTACTCTAAGCTGACGTGAAGGTGTAAATTTGGGGTTTTCAAAAAAAATTAAACCTGATTTATCCGAGGTCCATTTCCCTCCCTCCGCATCTCAATGTTTAAATATGCAAACGTGTTTTTCCTGGTGCTTCAAAGCGGCCTTGAAAGAGGCCGTTTAGCAAATCTCTGCCCGGGGTTTTGTAAAACGAGGATGATAGCATTAGAAAGCCGCCCGGCTGGGGCTGCTGGGCGTTGTAATCCCTCAATTGGTGTCTATGCAATCAGTGGGAGAGGCCTCGCTCGTCCTCCGCACTGCAAGCATTAAAAGCCGTAGGAGGAGGGCCTGTATTACGACCACAACTGATTTCCATTGCTAAGCGAGACGGCTATTCAGTGAGTTTTGGCCTCCTGTTACGATCTTTCTTGCCACTGTTGCTAAGGGAATCCCTGAAGTCGTTAAGTTAGCAACACCGTTGTTAAGCAAATCAGGCTTTGCTCATCAGAAGGTCACAAAAGGGAATCGCGTGAGCCCGAGATGCTGCAACCGTCATAAATATGAGTCAAGGGGTCTGGATTTTGTGAACATGGGGATGCTTGCAAATGAAAACATGAAAAATGATCCTAAGTCACTTCTTCCTTCCTTCCTTCCTTCCTTCCTTCCTTCCTTCCTTCCTTCCTTCCTTCCTTCCTTCCTTTTTTCAATCTTTCTCTTTCCTTCTTCCCTTCTTTCTTTTTTCCTTCCTTTTTTCCTTCCTTCCTTCCTTTTTTTCTTCCATCTTTCTTTCTTTCTCTTTCTTTCTTTCTCTCTTTCTCTCTTTCTTCCAAATGTTGAGGTTTAAATATCCCACTGGATCCTGACTAGATGGGCTTTGGAGGGAGTGTCTCACTGAAATGGGGATGAGTGAAAGATTTCAGCCAGACTGCCTACTGGACCCTGCTTCCAATTGGATAAATAAGCACCCCATTATTTAAAAAGTCTATTTGGAAGGGTGAAATATCTCTTGGCTGAAACATTAAAACCCACGCAGGATAGTTGAAAAAGCAAGCTGGACTCGGTTGGCAGAGAGGAAACTCACCAGGCTAATGTGTGGGTGCCTGCCCGTGCTGGTTTTCCTCCAGTGTTCAAATGCCCCAATTTCTCCCCACCCTTAATCTCGGCCGGATTAAACCTCAGCAGCCATTGAAATTTCGCCTCCCAAAATGGGCACAAGCACAAGGTCTTCCTCCCAGAAACAGATGGTCAAGGCGAAAAGATCAATCGCGAAAACTGCACCTTCGGTATCATTTGGAGGATAAAAAGACTTGTGAGCTGTGCTCTTAAGTGCCGTCAAAAACCTGCCCGGATCCGAAAAGCTTTGGGTGGGAAAAGCATTCTTGGCTGTCCTAAGACGCTGAGGACTAGCCACATGCGGTGTGGCTGCATGACTCAAAAAAAAAAAAAAAAAAAAACCACGGGCTTTCTGTTCCCAGGGGTTGGCATCGTCCCACCCAGCATCTTTTCAATTACTTTGGGAATTAATTTTGCAAGATTTCTCTCCCTCACCAAACTAGCGAAATCGCAGACGGAATAGGCTGTGCAATTTCCACCAGACTTTTGTCTCCCCCCACCCCCAAAAATTTTTTCCCTCTTTTCCTTTCCCAGACTTAGGGTCCTTCTTACCCCAAGGAAAAACTTGCATGCTCTCCTAATCCTGTCCGGGCATGCGATTTTCCCACCCACAACTTGCCTGGCAGATGGTGCCCCCCTTTTCCCTGGGGCCCTTGCAACAGAGGGATTTATGGGCGGTGAAGGAAAAGCACACCCCATTCCAGTTTGGCATGCTAATGCCCCGGTGATACCATCTCTCTCTGCGCCCTGTGCCCCATTTTGATGCCAGTTGGGTAGCGTTCTCAGCAAGACTGCCCCTGTTTTCGTTGGGCATCCAACTTTAGGGATTTGGGGGAGGAGCAAAACCTTTGAACCCATTCCATCTCCTTTTCTGAATGCCACTTTCAGATTCAAAGAACTATCGGAATTGACAGGAGAGCAGGAGAAATATTAATTCAGTTTAGAAGGTGCAAGTTAAAAAAAAAAAACATCCCTCCATGTGCAGAGAAAAATTCACAAGTCCAATACACGTGTGTGCGGGAAGGGAAAAAAAATGTTTGTTTTTGTAAAAAAAAAGAAATTGACGCAATTGCAAGGTGAAATTGACGTATTTGCAAGGTGAAATTGACGCTTTTGCAAGGTGAAATTGACTAATCTTTGATCCCAAAGACCTGAGTTTCATTTCCTGGAGATTAGTAACTTCAAATCCTGGTTTGGATTTGTGATACTGTTGGGTGTATTTTTAGGAAAACTGTCCTCGCTGTCCGTAAGACGTAGTTTAAGGCTGTGAATTTAACAACTCTAGCTAGGTCAACAATTTTACTCTTCTTGTGTTTGACCCTGTCTGCTTCTCAGAGATGGCTTGGATCAGTCTTTGGGCCATTTTTTTCAAAAGCGGTTTGCCATTGCTTCCTTCTTAGGGCTGAGAGAAAGGGGCTGGCCCAAGGTCTCCCAGCTGGTTTTGTGTCTAAGGTGGGACTAGAACTCAGGTCTTCTGCTTTCTAGCTTGACGCCTTAACCACTCCATCAAACTGCCTCTCGTCAACAAATTGCTGTATCCTTAAAAGCACTGATTAATCATCTAAATCTCTCCATTTTACTTTCCTTGAAAAGCACGTTGATAAAAGAGGCAAAATAGATCTCGTCCAATTCCCAAAAATTATAAGAACGTTTTGGTGTTTCGTTTACAACCTCCAGATCTAGAAAAACCAATTTCTAGGTCTCTTAAGTCAAAGGGTTGTTTAGCACACCGTTAGGGTAAAAAAAAAAAAACCCGACCGTCCTTCATGAGATCCGGCAGCATGTCCCGCCGAAAAGGACACACAAAAAAACCGAGTGAGAACACATCACGCTTCCTGAGAGGCATGGATTGCATTGTGCTTGCACAGCAAAACACCAGAGTTGTGAGTTCCTGCCTTCGCCCCCATCGCAAAATTCATCCGCGTGGTTTGCAAAAGTCGGCTCAAAAATACAAAATTTGAATGGTTTAGGTTGAGATCCGAAAAAGGGGGAAATGGTCTTTCCCTAACCAGGTTTTTTTTGGGGATTCGGCTTTGCAAAATCTTTATTGCAATCCATGATTCTGGGTGTGCATTGACCCACTTCCTTGCGAGGTAGGCCCCCGCAAGTTCCTTTTTAGGGGTTTCGAAGTAGAAACCGAATCAGAAAATTCACGCCCGAGGTTTGGTGACGAGGCAAACTCTGCTGGCGGCTCAATTCAATTTCCCAGGAATTTTTCTCTCCCCCCCTCCCCTTAATTAACTTGGCGGGCTCTTCTCGGCAATCCTCCTCCGTGCCAAACTTGTGCTGGAACAAAAGGTTCGTCTCTTCCTGCCTTCCCAGAGACACCCCAAAAGACCCAGCCCAAGTCAGCAAAAACACACGTGCCTGGGTTATAAGGGTCTGGAGGGCTCTTGAGGACTAGAAACTTGGAGAACAAGCTCCGCAGCCTACAGCTCAACCGATCCGCACAAAAGTTGCAAAGTTGCCTTTGGGACATTTCTCTGGCTAAGGGGGTCCCCTCAAAAATCCCTCTTCTCCCCCAAATTATCTCCTGACTTCCCACCCAGCCAAAAATTTGCTTTATGAATAACTGGCCTCCTTATAAACCAAGTTTTCTTGCTTCTTGAATCTTTTAGGAAGTGGGGAGGAAAACGGTCGGGCTTCTGGTATGTTGTGGAACATGGCCGATAGAGACCTCTGGACCCCCCCCCCTTCTAATGCGCCCCCTCCCCAATTTGGAAAACAGGCCACCGCAAAGGGCTGGATTAGGAGGGCTTTTTTTTCAGGGCTTCCCCAAACCATGATGCATCTTATGTGGCTCCAAGGGACTCGGAAGAGACCCTCAATGGAGGGAAAGGAGGAGAGGGGGATTTTTCAGAGGTGCAACTTTGGGTGACAAATCAGAGCATAGAAAGTCCCCATGTATTTATGTATTTCCCGTAAACGTCTCGTGTACAGTTTTCTCGGCTCCCCTCTTCGGCGGTGTTGGAGGCCTTTATCTTGTCACAGCATCTCCTTGGGGGTGGAAGAAAAAATCCCCCACCTCCCATCCCCACATCCATTTTTCCACCCCCACCCCTCCCTTTTAAATTTCAACGTCTCCGTCACAACCTCTGTGGCTCCCACCGGCTGTATTTTAGGAAGAGGGGAGAGAGAAAAAAGCCATTGGCACATGCTCTGGAGCACCAAGGCATTGCCTCTTCCCCCCCGGGACATACTGCTCTCGGTTGCGAGCGAGCCCTGCTTCATTGACACCGTGTTTCCTAGATTTAACCGGTTGTCGGCGAGGCATGCCGCTAGTCCCCATCGAGGAGGCTGCCCATTTTCATCGGTCGCCTCCCTGCAGTTCTGGGTTGGATGCTGGCAATATTGAGGTCTTTGATCAGGGCGTGAGATGCCTCCCCCCCCCACCCCCGGGCTGGCACACCCACCATTTTTGATGCCTCGTTTTACAGCCGGTTTGTCACCATCTCGAAATCTTTTGCAGAAAACAGGAAAAGATGCTCGAAGCCACATTGAAAGGATGAGTGTGGGAGGGAAATAAATCTAATTTGGAAATCGCTTAGAGATGCCTTGTCTAAATTTCCTGTTTGCTACCTTCGTTCAATTTAAGATTCCTTGGCGGTTTTCTTCAAGATGGTTAGCCCAGGGATTGAACTAACCCAGTTTGGGGTTCAAGCTACCCAAAAATGACATTCAGAGCGATGCTGGTTTGTTTGCAGTTTTTTTTTTTTAGCCGTAAAATATTTCTCCCTTCTTTTTCATGGGAAATTCTTTCTCTTTTCAAATACTTTTTTCCTTGCCATGTGAATCAAGAGGGATTTTGAGACCGGAGGAGAAATGGAAATAAACTTGGATGCAATGTAGGTTTCTTTTTCCTACATTTTTATTTCGGCCAAATTGCTGGCAAGAAAAACGCAGGAAAAAGAGGGGAGGGAAAACCTCCATCATTTTAGGTTTCTCAAGAGACGGCATGCCAAAACACGAAAGGCATGTGGCATGCTCCCACCCCGGACTAACCAAGATAAATACAAACCAAGTTTAGTGTCTCCTCCTTGCTTTTTTAAAATTCACTGTCGTGATTTCCCCCCTTGTGCGACGACAGCTCCCGAGGTTGTAAAAAAAAAATTTAAAATTGACATATATTCGTGGGGAACTCCAGTAGCTAACTTGACATCCTGAATTTCCTGGCTTCCTTTTGTTCCCGTGCAAGTCGTCCTTGATTTACGGCCAACAATTGGCAACAGAATTTCTGTCGTTCAGCCGGTTCTTTGCAAACCGACTTCGGTTTGAAACGGCACGGGCTTTCCTTGTCCCGAGCAGGGTGGGGTTGGACTAGATGATCTCCAAGGTCCCTTCCAACCCGGGGATTCCATGTTAATGTCAAACAAGGCGGTTGTTCGGGGAGCTGCAGCCTATTTTACAACCTGGTTGTTAAGCAAATCACAGCAGTCGTTAAACAAATCCAGCGTTCCCTGTTGAATTTCCTTGTCGGCAGCCGGCTGCGAAGGTCGCAAAAGACACCACGTGACCTCAGGATGTTGCAACTATCATGGGTCCATGCCAGTTTCCCAGCGTACGATTTCTGATCACGTGACCATGGGGATTCCATAAGAGGGTTGTAAGTGCGAGGAACAGCTATAAATCACCTTTATAACCTTTATAACTAAGTTACACCTAAGTTGTAAATTAGGCTGGTCACTAAACAAATGACTGTAAATCGAGGATGACCTGTGCCCCTCCCACCCTGAGCACTCAGCCTTCCCAACAACCTGGCGAGGGAGGCTCAACCCAAAACCTGAAATGAGCTTTTTTTAAATTATTTTTATTTTTTTAATGACAGGTAGTCCTCGACTTATAACCAAAACTGAGCCTGCCATTTCTGTCGCGACACGAAACATTCGTTCAGTGAGGTTTGCCCCGTTTTTTCTCGCCGTAGTCGTTAGGCTTTTTTTGCT
Organism: Masticophis lateralis; assembly: GCA_030761175.1. Lineage (NCBI taxonomy): Eukaryota > Metazoa > Chordata > Lepidosauria > Squamata > Colubridae > Masticophis > Masticophis lateralis. Next base: position 10,584,139 of record JAUDYJ010000017.1, on the reverse strand, counting down.
GCAGTTGTTAAGCGAGTCCCACGGTCGTTCAGCGAATCCCTGTTGACTCTCGCTTGTCAGATGGTCGCAAAAGGGGATCAACCTGACCCCGGCCGTCGTAAATACGAGTCGTTGCCAAGCATCTTGAGTTTGGATCACACAACCCCCGGGGATGCTGCGACGGTCGTAAAATGTGAAAAGCAGTCCCCCGAACGGTCACAAAACAGGTTATTGTAAGTTAAGGACTACCAATTCTTTAACGCGATGTGTGCATTAGCCAATGCTGGTTTAATTTTAGGAAACTTCTGGCAATTTGTCCCAGGGCAATTCAGGAAAACAATTCAAGCCAGATCTGGATTTACTGCAAAGTGAAGGCTTGGGATCTGAGGCGTTTATGCCAACCAGGCAGATATTCAGCAGGAAAAAGTCTCCTTTTTTAGGGGGGAAAAAAAATGGAACCAATTTTGATTTTGTAGATGGTTTCTCCCGGACGCTCCAAAACGTGTTTGGAGATGTTCCCGACTTCATTCTTTTAATCTTTCTTGCTAGACGAAAACGGGGTCCGGATTTAATTCTTCCTAGCCCAGGGATCAGCATCTTGTGGCTCTTTCACCCCTCGGCGGCGGCTCCCTATCACTCAAAATATGCATCACAACCGCCAATGTGCGACACTCACCGACACGCGATTTAGTGAGCTTTTCGACCCCCGATAGGCCAACCATGGATAAATCCAAGAAAAGAAAAGTTTCAGAAGGAAACAGAACGTTTAATTCAACGACATACGCTAGTTTTGTGGCCGCTCGAGAAATAGTCAGGCACGGGAAGGGTTTTGTGGCTCCCGGTGTTTTCTTTTCTGTGGGAAACGGGTCCAAATGGCTCTTTGAGTCTTTAAGGTTGCAGACCCCTGGCCTAGCCAAACTTTCCAGTCGCAAAAAACACAGGAAAAAAAACCCCAATTTCCTGGAAATTCTGCAAAAAGGCCCTTGGTTTTATAGGCCCTTTTCCTTTGCAGAACTCAAGGCAGGGATTCCAAAGTCCGCAGAGCGGCGGAGCCAAACCTAACCAAAGCCAGGCCACCCTTCCACCGGAGTAAGCTGGCTTTTTGGGCGCCAGAGACGCACATACACACGGGAAAGGGGTGCGGGGAGTGGGTGGGTGAATCTCTGGCGCGTTTCTTTTCTTGTTAATTCTGCAAAACTGGGCTGAGCCGGCGCGAGTTTGTGCCAGCTTGCGCCTCGGGTTTCCGAACGGTACGCCTTGTGCGGGAAAAAGAAAAAGCCCACAATCTCACACAGGATTAAACTCGGGGGGGAAAAGCCAAGGACGGGCACGCAATGCCCGAGGGCTGCCAGGGCGGGTGCCAACGGTGGGAAAAGAGTGGGACAGTCAGCTCACGGGCTGCCGAGAGGCTAGTCTCAAAGTCTGAGAGGACTTGGATAAAAGTTTCCCCTTTTGGTTCCGTGCCCAGCGAGGGCTGCCAGGCTGAGCTGGCATAGCTGGGGGTGTCAACCCTGCTGGGTGCCGCACCTAAACCTTGGGTCAGAATGCCCTAGCTTCCCCACCACGCCCGGCACCTAGCCTGCCCACCTCTTGCTCAGCCGGTCGAGCCTGCTTGGCAGAGAACGGAGGGCGGCCCCCACCGAAGCCCGTTCCTGCCCCCACCTACCCACCCACCCCTTTTTCCCTCTGTCCTGGCAAAGGCAAACAGACCTCCTGGCGGGCACCCAAATGCCAGGGAGTGGCCACCGCCCAGACCTAGCTGGCTCTCCCCCCCCCCTCGGGCGAGAAGGGGCATGCCTCAGTTTCTCCTCCTTCCTGCTCCTCTGCCCCCCATAACTCTGCCCCACCTCTCTCTCTCTCTCTCCTCTCCGCATCCTCGCCCAGGGCACCTGAACAAACTGGGCAAAGGGTGGCGAGAGAAGACAGGTGAGCCAGTGAACTTGGGGGATTCCTATCTTTTGCCAAACCGGGCCATCCTCTCGGGTGGGTTCGCCGCGGCGCTAAGAGCGCCTCTGAGCATGGGCAAAGAGCGAGAGGGGTCGCCGAGGCGGGCTGCGGGTTTAATAAATGGCAGTGGTGTGGGTTTTTTTTCTGTCCCTCTCTGCCAGCCCTTTCGATTTGATTTATATTTTGTAAGGTAATATATTTTAGAATTTGGAATGATTGGGAATTGGAGGAGGGCGGAATGCCGGCTTTACGGCTTTGGGTTCTGGGCGTTGGGAAGGAAGGAGGGAGGGAGGGAAGGAGGGAGGGAAAAAAAGTGGATCTCAACACAGGTGTCGCCTTTTCAGGATCTGAAAGGGAGGATCCACTTGCGTCTTGGCCTCCTCTCAATGAACCAATGCTAACTCAGATCGGACGTACGTTTAATAGTTTGGTATTTTAATAGGATTTTCATAGTCAGCTGGGAGTTGAATGGGAGTTGAAGTCCACCCCTCTTAAAGCAGGTTGGCGGGGGGATTCTGGGACTTGAAGCCCACCCCTCTTAAAGTTGCCAAGGCTGAGTAACCCTGTCTTAGCTCCTCCTCCTTAATGACGCCATCCCACCTCTACTCTCGGTGCTCAGTCCAGGCAGGTCAGATCCTGACACAACTGGGCAAAGGTTATCCTGTCGAAGCCCGGAGAACTCTCTCTCTCTCTCTCTCTCTCTCTCTCTCTCTCTCCCATCTTCCCCAGCCCCTTCGAGGGGAAGAGAGGGAACTACATCTGAGTGCGTCAACCAGGGCCGCCTCCTACGTCTCTGCCCCCTTCGCCCAGCGAAGGTTCAAAGCTGACTGCCTCCCCCAGAGACACCCAAGGCGCAGCGGCTGGCATGCGGCACCTGAGTTATCTTTCCTAGGAAATCTGCTCGATTGAGTAGTTATCAAGTACTTTGATCTCTGCCGCGTAACCTCCGGCGAAACCTCTTCCTCCTGCGCGGAGGTGCAGACTCTGACGGTACACACATCCTCCTTCACCCTCCTTTGCTCTTTTTCGTGGCAAGGCCAGGATCCAGTCCTCGTTCGCTGTCGGCCCCAGACAGACAGACAGAAAAGACAGACAGACAGCTCCAGCAGGAAACCCTGTAACATGTCAGACAAATTATTGTCCAATCTCTTCTTGAAAACCACCGGTGGTGAGGGAGGAAGGGCAGAAGGGAAGGAAGGAAGGAAGGAAGGAAGGAAGGAAGGAAGGAAGGAAGGAAGGAAGGAAGGAAGGAAAATAGAATAGTCCTTGGAGACCTTCTAATCCCATGATGGTGAACCTATGGCACGGGGTGCCACAGGTGGCACGCGGAGCCATTTCGGTGGGCACGCGAGCTCAGCTCCGGCACGCATGCGTATGCCAGCCAGCTGGTTTTCGGGCCTTCTGGGCCCACCAGAAGTCAGGAAACACACTGTTTCCGGCCTCCGGAGGGCCTCTGGGGGAATGGGGAAGGCCATTTTTGCCCTCCCCAGGCTCCTAGAAAGGCTCTGGAGCCTGGGGAGAGCAAAAAACGGGCCTACCGGGCCCACCGTGCCATCACGTGCCAAAAGTTGGGGGGACACGGGGGAGCGGGGTGCATAAAATGGATGAGGGCTCGTGTGCGTGTGACCCCAACACGCTCCCCCCACTTTTGGCACGTGATGGCAAAAAGGTTAGCCATCACTGTTCTAATCTAACCCTCTGCTCAGGCAGGAAACCTTATCCCATTTCAGACAAATGATCGTCCGATCTTTTCTTAAAAACTTCCAGGGATGGAGCACCCATAACTTTTGGTGGCAAGTTGTTCCATTGATCAATTGTTCTCACTGTCAGGAGACTAGCAGGACCTCCAACTCTGTTATTCTGTTATTCCTAGTCCAGCATCTTCTCCGCTGAACTGCCCCACTGATACCGCTGACTTTTTTCCCCTCGTACAGGTGAGGCAATGGGTAGCCCTGAAGATGATCTGATCGGCATACCTTTCCCGGAACACAGCAGCGAATTACTGGGTCGTCTGAATGAGCAACGTCGCCGAGGGATGCTGTGCGACGTCACCCTACGATCCCAGGGCTCCGAGTATCAGAGTCACCGGGCAGTATTGGCTGCCTGCAGCCGCTACTTCCAAAGGCTTTTCGCCGGCCCCTGCATGGCCGTGTGTGAGCTGGATTTCGTGGGGGCCGAAGCCTTGGGGGCCCTGCTGGACTTTGCCTATACCGCCACCCTGACCATCAGCACGGGCAGTCTCTGTGAGGTGCTGCGCGCCGCACGGATCTTGGAGATACCGTGCGTCATCGCGGCTTGTGTGGAGATCCTGCAAGGGAATGGCTTGGAGGCTCCCGTGCCAGATGATGCCGCTCGGGAACGCGCCCGGCGTTACCTGGAAGCTTTCGGCACAATGCCCAACATGGAAGGTGACCTAGCCGAGCCCCCCACATGTCCAGCTCCCCGCCGTAGCAAGAAAACACGGAAGTTCTTGCAAGCCAGAGGTTCGCGGCTAAACAACCACATCACGGCGGTTTCTCCTTCATTGTCTCCGTCCTCCACGGGAACTCAGGAACGCCCCAGTCCACCCAGCCAGGCGTCACCTGCCCCAGCGGTGGGCCACTCCCGTGAGGAGGAGGAGGAGGAGGTCATGGCCCCCTCTCGTACCTTCCCCTTCCCGTACGGTCTCTCCCCAGAAGATCTGGGTTCAGAAGACGAGACCATGGATCAGGACATCCTATCCTATATGCGTCGGCTAAACCAGGAGGGGCTGTCTGTGGGTCTTGATCCCCCAGACAAACTGGTACGCAAACGGCGTTCGCAGATGCCCCAGGAATGTCCTGTCTGTCACAAGATCATCCATGGGGCAGGCAAGCTACCTCGTCACATGCGGACCCACACCGGAGAGAAGCCGTTCGCCTGTGATGTGTGTGGCGTCCGTTTTACCAGGTAAGAGTAGATCTTGACTCAGAAGGGGCTATTGCATCCCAGACCGTTCCCCAAATTAATCCCAGCTGGGTATCAAGTATTGGTTTTTGGATAGACAAAAGATTCCCCATTCAGAGATAATTTTGGGAGGGAGGAAGGAAGAAAAGAAAGGAGAGGAAGGAAAAGGAGGGGAGAAGGAGGAAGGAAGGAAGGGGAAAAGAGGAAAAGGGAAAGAGGGAGGGGAAAAAAGGGGGAACTGGAAAGAGAGAGGAAGGAAGGATGGAAAGAAGGAAAAGGGGAAGGAGGGAGAAAGGAAAGGAAAGGAAAGAGGGAAGGAGGAAAGGATAGAGAGGCAAGAAAGGTAGTAAAATAGGGACAAACTCACTTAACAAATGTTTCACTTAGCAACATAAATTTTAGCCTCAATTGTGATCGTAACTTGAGGGTTACCTGTCATTGGATCTCCTTGCTCACTCCATTTTCCTGGCTTCCTTTCCATCATTCTAAGGACTGAGTTAAGTGTCAAACACCTAGCAATGCCCCCTCCCTCAAATTACACCCGTGTTCCTCATCTCTCCCCAGGAATGACAAACTCAAGATCCACATGCGGAAACACACTGGTGAGCGCCCCTATTCGTGTCCCCACTGCACAGCTCGCTTCCTGCACAGCTACGATCTGAAAAACCATCTTCACTTGCACACAGGCGCCCGTCCCTATGAGTGCTGCCTTTGTCACAAAGCCTTTGCCAAGGACGACCATCTCCAGCGCCACCTGAAAGGCCAGAACTGTCTGGAAGTCCGGACCAGGCGCCGGCGGAGGGGCCCCGATCCGGAGACCGATTCCCTGGTACCTACCGGCATCGCTTTGGCCTCCGCTCAACTCGGCTTGACCAACGGGCGCGTGGAGGAGCTACACAACTACTGGCCTGCTGGGGCGGCTGCCAGGTCACCCGCCCCCAAAGAGGAAGAGGAGGAGGAAGAGGAAGAAGGAGCTGTAGAGGGGGTGCAGAAGGATGGCCCAAAGGCAGCTGGCCCAACGGCAGCTGTCCAAACAGCGTAACTTCCTCGGACAGCCATCATCACAAAACTCGTTTGTGCACTATCTCTATTCATTCGCTCAGACAGACCGTTGATGGCGAGATGATATAGCATTCCCCAGACATTGTCACTGAATGCACTAGGTCATTGTCAGACCAAATGCACTAGGACCCCCCCTTCTCCACTCTCCCAATTCCGTGCCTTAAGCAGCCTATAAAGCCAAGGAGAGTGGGGTCAAATGGACAGGGGGTGGACGGTGAGCATCAAGGGACAATCGGTGCATGTTTGCTCAGGGTGTCTCAAGTAAGCATATATTTGCAGGGAGGGAAGTATAGTCGAGTTTTGCTTCCCCAGCTGATGAAAAACGAATGGGTTGTGGGGCAGGGAGGAGCAGCACTCAGGGTGGGGGCTATTTGGGGGGGGCATTGCTTCACATTAGGAAGGAGAAAAGTGTAAGAATGGGGGCAATTTCTTCTTTCCCTTCTCTGTTAAGGATATCGTTTTAGGATCAGGAAGGGAGAGGAGAGGCTGATTCTTTTTCCTGTTCATGGTGCAGAAATTCAATTCTAAACAAATTTTCTTGCTCAGAAGGCCCGGGATCCACTTGGATGACATGTCAGGGCTCAATTGCTGCATTTTGGGTCCCTCCCGCCATTTCAGGAAGTTAAAAAAAGAATAAAATGTCTTCCCACCACCACCACCACCAGATCATTCCAAACAGGCTCTCTACAGAACAGGGGGCCTGACCTGGCCTCCTGCTCTCAGTCCCATCATGCACAGACTTGCTGAATAGGGGAGATAGGAGCGGTAACCTTGTTCCCCGCCCCTGAGTATCTTGCAGATAGTCCTCAACTTATAAGAATTCATTTAGTGACTGTTCAAAGTTACAACAGCACTGAAAAAAAATGAACTTTTCACACTTAACGGCCGTTGCAGCATCCCTGGTGGGCACATGATAAAAAATTCAGACATTTGGTTCATTCTTATGACGGTCGCAGCATCCTGGGTGGAGGAGGGGGGGTCACATGATCCCCTTTTGTGACGGTCTGACACGGGGGAAGACAGCTTCACTTAACAAGTCTGCTGTGAACTTAGCAATTGCAGTGATTCACTTAACAAGAACGGTCGTTAAAAACGGGGCAAAAATTTCCTTCTCGCTTAGCGATAGACATTTTGGTCATAAGATGAGGACTATCTGTATCCCTTAAGCTTGGGCCACGCATGCTGCATCCAGTCAGGCATGCGGACCCAGCCCAGAGACTTCACACCAGGAGATTCCCGCCCGATCCCAGAAATCCAATTTAGGAAAATGGGATTCCTTTAATCACAAAATCCCCGGGCCTAAGCTTGGCTGCCCCCTGATGGCTGTCTTGCACAGTGCAGAGGGCTGTTCTCTGCACACTCCCTCGGATCCTTTATATAGCTTTGCCTCCCCCACCCTCCCTGCAATGAAGGGGTGGGGGCTGCAAGAAAACGTTCCCCCTTCCCCTTTCCTACATCCGCCCTCAGCTTGTTGCAAAACGATTAGCACATAAATATGGGACCAGGGGCTTCTCCCTGTAATCCCATCTCCCCCATTGCTCAAACCTGCCCCTCCCCCTCCTCAACCAAAGGTACCCCGAGGCAGTTTGCACAAAACGAATATTTTTTTTAATTATTATTTTTTTTTTTTTTAAAAAAAGAATGACACCCCCCTCCCTTAGAATTCTTTTGCATCCTTTTTCCTCGAATTTCCTGACTTGATTGCACTAAGATATGCGTTCACAGTGGGAATTTTCTCGCTCCTGTCTTTGTTTGCACACTTCTTTTTTTTTTTTTTGCATTTTCCTGGAGACCGAGAGATTAAAATTAGGGAGGGGTGTACATTTGTGTGTGTGTGTGTGTGTGTGTGTGTGTGAAAACCACAAGAAGCTCCTGCCCTCCAGAAGTATTTGCTGAGAGTTAATCTGTATTTAAGAGAGATAATATATTTTATCCCCCACCCCCTGTTTCCCACCCCCTTCAATGAATCCCCATCTCCCCTTCCAGGAAAAAAAGGAAATAACTGAATTTTCCTTAGCCTTAAAAGTGCCTTTGCGTTTAAACTTGAATTAGCTACTTGAAACTAAGAAAGGAGGAAGAGAGAGAGAGAGAAAGCAGGTTCCCAATTATTTTATGCAACGTTTCCAGTCTTATTTCCTCAGTTTCCCCGTTGGAAGATTTTTTTTTACGGTCTGTCGAGTAAACCTCTCCTTCTCTTACAGTGTCCTACCTGGCAGGGGTAGTGCTAGTCGAAGGGAGAGGGGTGGAAGAAAAAGCCTAGCTACTTGGACTGTGGAAAAAGGGGACTGATTGTTCCTGCTTTGGTTTTTATTTTTTTAAAAAACGATTGTTATTGTTGTTAGTGTGCTGGAATTCAAGGGGATTTTATTTTGGGGCTTAAGGCCAAGGGCTTAATAATAAAATGGAGAGCAGGGAACCGTTGTCGTATGCGGCGATGTGTGGGTGTATTCTTTTGCTCACTTTGTGCATGGCACGTCTGCATGGCAACTTTCAAGGAAATTGTTGATTTAAAAAAACCGAAAGAGGCATGGTGAATGTGTAGCTGTGTTTGGGATAAATCTCCCTGAGTTGCTAGATTTCTACCATAAGGTCCAATTCATCAAATGCCTTTTTGACTTTGGATGACAGGTTGAAGGACTCATCCTGAAAGCCACCACATCTGAACTCTAAAAGTAAAACGAGTTTCGGGCTAGTCAGTACCAAGAATGGGAGACCACCAAGTAATCTTCATGCTGTAAAACAGATCAGAAAGCTTTTTTTTCACAATGACGTCTGTGTTTTTGCCAAAACGTTTTGCCAATTCTAAAAGATCCTTGAAGTCCCGAAGAACACAAAGACTTGGGGGTGAGAATAATTCCATATTTTGCCTCGTTGAATCGCTCTGTTGAATAATATCAGGTAGATATCTTCTCTACGTAGAAGATCAGTTTACAGGAAAAGTCATTCTTTTCGGATTCTCTTTCCCGCTTTATCCAAGTGAAGTTTTTGGTCAGTTTTTACCTCTTCTAATTCCTCACCACTGCTTATCTCGGCCTCATTTTGGTAACTGAAGTCAAGATGGCTGAAGAGGAGAAAACACTTTTATTTTATATTTTATTTTAAATTTATTTTTTACTTTATTGCTGTGAGGTTGCAGCTCCTGCCTGATGGTCCCTAACTTGTAAAAAGAGTTTTAAAGCTAAATATTTTGGCCTTTTGTTGACTCAAAGGGAGCAAGGAAAGGGGAGAGAAATATGTTTTAAAAATATTTTTTTCTAAATATAGTTTCCTAATTTACCTTTACAAGCCGTGATGCAGCTTGTCGGGGTCCAGGCCAGCAAGTTTGAAACCCCCAGTAATTTGTAATTCTCTGTTTATGTTCCGGGGTCTCCAAACTTGACAACTTTAAGACTTAAGGACTTCAACTCCCAGAATTCCCCAGTCAGCATCGCTTTAAGACTTATGGACTTCAACCCATGCTGGCTGGGGAATTCTGGGAGTTGAAGTCCACAAGTCTTAAACTTGCTAAGTTTGGAGACCCCACTGTTCTAACTGGCGAACCCAACCCACTGGGGGCTTCTTTCCAGGATTAAGCCACCATTCAACCAATGACCCATGATTAAACCCTGATTCAGTCATGATTAAACCCCGATTCAAACAACTGTGTCACAGCACAATGTGGAAACCCCGCCGATATAGTTTGGCTGCACCATCTGCACTCTGGCTGGTTGATAGTACAGTACAGAGGGACACAACTTCCTTCACCTTTCCGTCCCTGCAGTGCGGGCCACTCGGTTGAAAACAGTATGGATCTATTGTGGGAACGGCCGATGGGGGGGTGGAATTCACTTCTCACCTTGTATCCGAACTCGACGTACTGCTCTCATCGTCTGAACTGGGGGATGACTCTTCCTCGCTTTCACTACCTTCCTCTTCCTCCTCCTCCTCCTCCTCCTCCTCCTCCTCCTCCTCCTCCTCCTCCTCCTCCTCCTCCTCCTCCTCCTCCTCCTCCTCCTCTTTCAATTGTGCCAAGATTTTCCTCGCCAGCTGTGCAGGTAACGCGCGGCACTCTCCTTCTCCTTTCACTGCCCGCATAATCCGTGTCTTCAACAACCGGCACTGCCTCTGTCGTTTCTCGTCCGGGACTCCGCGCAACGCATGAACTGCATTTGTCCAGAGCACCATGGCCTCTTCATCACTTGAATCTCTGAATGAAGGTTTAAAAAGAAAGTGCGTTTAATAGAACACATCCTTTCCTAGAGGGGTCTCTGATGTGAGGGGTTGCTGGGAAGAGGAGGGAGAGAGGGAGGAGGGAAGGGGAAGACTTGAAGGGGTCCTTGGTGTTCTCTAGCATGGTTGATTCCTGCAGACATTCATGACCCATCTAGGGAACATCATCAGTGCCGAAGGGAGTGAGGTTTGCCAAAAGGAGGAGGATGAGAAGAACGACTGGAGTACTTGATGCTCTCTAAGCTTGGTTGTTTCCTTGAAGACGTTATTTACTCAACTAAATAACATCATCAGTGCTAGAAGGGAATGAGTTTGCTGAAAAGAGGAGGAGGAGGAGGAGGAGGAGGTGGAGGTGGAGGTGGAGGAGGAGGAGGAGAAAAAGAAGGAGAAGAGGAGAAAAAGGAGAAGAGGAGAAGGAAGAGAAGGGAGGAGGAGAAGGAGAAGATGAAAAAGGAAAGGAGAAAAAGGAGAGGAGGAGGGAGAGGGAGAGGAGGAGGAGAAGGAGGAGGGGAAGGAGAAGAAAGAGGAGGAGGAGAAGGGGAAGGAGAAGGAGAAGAGGAGGAGGAGGAGGAGGAGGAGGAGGAGGAGGAGGAGGAGGAGGAGAAAAGAAAAGAAAAAGAAGAAGGAGAAGGAGAAGGAGAAGGAGAAGAAGAAGAAGAAAGGAAAGAGGAGGAGGGGAAAAGGAGGAGGAGGAGGAGGAGGAGGAGGAGAAGAAGAAGAAGAAGAAGAAGAAGAAGAAAGAGGAGGAGGGGAAAAGAGGAGGAGGAGGAGGAGGAGGAAGAGAAGAAGAAGAAGAAGAAGAAGAAGAAGAAGAAGAAGAAGAAGAAGAAGAAGAAGAAGAAGAAGAAGAAGAAGAAGACAATGACAAATGACAATGACTGTTGGATCCTTGGTGCTCTCAGGGCTGGGTGGATTCCTTGCAGAAGTTTCATGACCATCATCAGTGCTAGAAGGGAGTGGGGGTTTGCCAAGAGGAAGAGAATGAGACTGATTCACTTAACAATGGCCATAAGCTGCAGGCGCTTACATTTCCTCGTCTATGTCCCCCTGGTACGTGAGGGGGGCCATACAGATGGAGCAGGTGTTATTGAGAATCCTGTAGCATTCAGGGCAGTAGATCCCTGCGAAGGATTAAAAAAAAATATCAAATAACACGGGATCCCTTCGATTCCCCCACCCGTTGTCCTCCCTTCGTTCATTTCCAAACCTCGGCAGGCTGGTGTGATACACGTCACAAAATCCTCACTGCCTGCCCCTCTCTGGATCTTCCCACAACCCATGCAATACGCTTCGTGGACCCCCAACATCTTAACCAGCCACCGACACAGACGGAACCTGTGGCAGGAGACAAGCAGCACGTGTGCGTTTGGGAGAAAGCGTGTGAAAGAACGACACGCAAAAGGAAAAAGGAACAGAATCAGATTCTCGTGCGGCTTTTCCGTGAGTTCATCCACCGGGTTGTGATTTGCGGGCCTCTGGCCACTTCGCCACTATTGTGAGTCTCGTCATTTTGCCGTCCTGTGAGCAAAGATGTCTTTTTTTAAAAAAAAAACCAAAACTTCGGTACAGCTGGTCCTTGACTTATGACCGTTCGTTTAGTGTCCGTTCGAAGTTACGCCCACACTGGAAAAAAGGGGACCTAGGACCGTATTTCACACTCAGCTTCCCCAGGGGTGACATGATTTACATTCAGAAGCTTGGCCACTTTGTATTTATGATGGTCACAGCATCCCAGAGTTACATGATCCACCTTTTGACAAGCCAAATCTACAGGGAAACCCAGGTTCACTTAACGACTGAGTTATTAATTTAACAACTGCCAGCAATTCACTTAAGAAACGTGGCAAGAAAAGTCGTAAGGTGGGGCAGAACTCCCTTAAACGTCTCACTTTGCAACATAAATCTTGGGCTCAGTTGTGGTCGTAAGTCAAGCACTACCCATGTATGAAATTTGGAGATCTCGCATCTCGCTCCCAAAGCTTTGGGAGATGTACAGTTAAAATATTGGTTCATTCGTTCATTCGTTCATTCGTTTTACAAAATTGCGTGTCCCTATTAACTGCCCTGCAAATGTCTTACTTGGATGCAAAGACGAGTAAAATATTTTGGTGTCCTTCATCCGCCGAGTTTTGCCGTACAGCCCTAAGCACAGCGCTCAGAAGTTTGGTCCTTCGAGTCAAAATCGTATTGTAGAGGTAGCAAACCCGTTCCTAAATTGGGGGAGGCAAAGTTTTATTTTCTTTAAACCGCAGAGATTGACAGCTGCCAACATGATACGCGATGCAGATCTTGGTTGAACAGTTTACAGCTCGCCTTGAAGAGTTGGTGGCGACTTTAATTAAAGTTTTCCTATTTCTTTAGCTCGCACGCACACACAAAAACACCTTCCTGGTTACGAGGTAGGCCACAGGAGAAGGGAAAAATGTGGGGGATGACACTCACCCGTTCCCGTGATGGATAATACCACGCACAAAGAACCCGCCGCATACGTTGTATGTAGGTGCCAAAGATGGCACTGAATAAACAAATCCCGTACATGAGACCTGGAGAAGAAGCATGAAAAAGACGGGTGAACACACCCTCTCTGCCTCTAGCAGAGGGTTTGGAATAGATGACCTCTAAGGGCCCTCCCAACTTGACAATTCTGCAGTTGTCATTATGGCCGGAGAAACAGGCTTGGGTTTGGAAGCAAGAGAGGGAAGGAGCTAGGAAGTTTGGCTAAAAATTAGGAAAACTATCTTAAATACCAGGCCCGGTAGCTCAGCAGACTTAAAAGCATTGTGATTAACACCAGCTGTCTGCAATTACTGTAAGTTCAAATCTCACCAGACTCAAGGTTGATTCAGCCTTCCATCCTTTCTAAAGTAGGTAAAATGAGGACCCAGTTTGTGGGGGCAATAAGCTGACTTTGTATAAAATATACAAAAGTAGGAAGGCTATTGCTTAACGCATTGTAAGCCGCCCTGAGTCTTCAGAGAAGGGCGGCATATAAATCAATTTTTTTTAAAAAAACAGTTTGGTCAAACATTTAAGGATGGAAGTAAGCCCTGTGGATTTTTCCTCGCTCTTAAGACCATCCCATCATCACGTGATCAAAATTCCGACATCCAACTTGTATTTACCATGACTGCAGCATCCCAGGGTCACACGATCCCCATTTGAAACCCTGCCAGTCGGCTTCCCGTAAGCAAAATCAACGGGCCCGTTTAATGACGGCCTGATTCGCTTAACAACCGTGTCAAAAAAAAGGTTTGTGAAATCGGGGCCGCTCGCTGAATGGCCGCCTTGCTTGACGACAGGAAAAATCAGGTCCCAAACACAGTCGTAAATCAAAGACTCCCTTTCCAAACAAGTTTGCAGGTGTCACACCCTCCCTCCAGGGGTGGGCTGCTGGAGGTTCGCAGGGGTTCGGGAGAACCTCTAGCTAAGATTCTGTGCAATTCAGAGAACTCCCAAATCCCACTCCTGGCTGGCCCTGCCCACCCCTCCCAGGAGTCCACATGCAGCCCGTTTTGAATGCAGGGCGTGCGTAGATGCTCGGGGAGGGCAAAAAACGGGCCTGTTTTCGGCCTCCAGGGGGCTTCTGGAGCCTGGGGAGGCAGTTTTCGCCCTCGCGGAGACTCAAGAAAAGCGTCTGGAGCCTGGGGAGGGAAAAAATGCCCCCCTGCTGAGGTGCAGGAGACCGACTAGGCCACACCCAACATGGCCACACCCACCCAGCAACTGGGCACCCTTGCCTCCCTTGCCTGATTCTTCTTGGCTCCCCCAAGAACATGCCAGCGGGCATGATGGATACACACACACACACACACTGCTGAGGATGACGGATTACGGTGTCTCTTTCGATGCCTGGCCACTGCGTCTTATGACAGTCGCACCGCTTCCGTTCAAGTGGCCGCCGAGGGAGTTTTAAACGCAGCGAAATTGTGTCGCCGGAGTGCTTGAAAAACGGCCCATTTGTCATTTAAAGTACTTTTATGGCTCTCCAAAGGCAGATTTTTTTCTTCCTCGAACTCAAACGCCGTGACGGAATTAAGAGGTTTCTGCTTTTTAACGGCTGCCTCGTGCAGATAAGAAATATTTGCATTCAACCTCTTTGTGCTACCAGCTCCGCTGTTCATATAATCCCCAAAGCTTTTAAATCCATCCGTGTCTGCAGGGGATCTTTGATTTACGATCGCAAGGGAACCCAACATTTCAGGTGCCGAGCAAGAAATTGGTCCACTAAGTTTTGCTTCCCTTTTACGACCTTCCGGGCCACTATCGTTCAGCGAATCATAGTGGTTAAGTCTGCCCCCACGGTCGTAAAATGAATTTGTCTTTCCCCGTTGACATAGCTCATCGGAAGGCCGCAAAAGGGGATCATGTGACTTCAGGACCCTACAACCGTCGTAAAGATGAACCGGTTGTCAAGCATCTGAGTTTTGTGACCATGGGGATGCTGCAACAGTCATTAAGTGTGAAAAACGGTCATAAGTCACCTTTTTATTCCGTGCCGTTGTAACTTTGAACAGTCACTAAATGAGCTGTCGGAAGTCGAGGACTACCTATAAGCCCCAAAGTCTCTCTCTTTTAAACCCATAACCGTCGGCTTCTTTCTATCCCCATTTACTGCTTTTTATCTTTTTTTAAAATTCTCCCCCCAACTCATTTTTGGGGGAAAACCGACTTGCAGGCAGAGTATCCGGTCAGTTTCACTGAAGACCGGGAAAGGAAATTCAGTGAAACTGGCAGGGTCTCTTCCTTGGTGAGCAGGAACGGAAGGAATGCCTGAAGTCCAGCTACCGATCACGAGGTAACCGTTGTAGTCGGGCTCCGATGGGTGCAGGCGGCATTTTGGGGATACCACGCTGATATTCCCCTCCTGGAGCACGTCGAAGGAGGAGACCAAGTCGCGGTACAGTTCACTGGTGTAGCCAGAGCCATTCACACTGATTCTGGTCAGCACTGGAGCTGCAGAGGAGGAGAAGATGTATGTCCACTAGGGGCACCTCTCTTTCTTTCTTTTGGGGATCATAGAGTATGGAGAGTTTGAAGGGTTTTTTTATCCACTTTTCCTTCCTTTCCTTTCCCTTCCCTCTTTCTCCTTTCTTTTCTTTTTCTTTCCTTGTTCCTTCCTTCCTCTTTCCCCTCCTCTCTCCATTCTTCCCTTCTTACTTTCACTTTCACTTTCTCCTCTTTCCCTTTCCTTTCCCTCTTCCTTCCCTTTCTCCCCCTTCCTCCCCTAAACTTCCCTCCCTCCATCCGCCTCTCTTACTTTCACTTTCCTCTCCTCTCCCCTTTCCATTCCCCTTTCCTCCGTCTCTCTTCCCTTCCCCTTTAAACCTTTCTCCCTCTCTTCCCCGCTTACTTTCACTTTCACTTCACTTTGTTTGCCTCTTTTTTTTTTTTTTTCAATTTGATTTATATGCCAACCTTCTCCTGAGACTCAGGGCGGCTTACAATGCATTTACAATTTATACAAAGTCAGCTTATTGCACCTACAAACTGGGTCCTCAATTTAGAAAGGATGGAAGGCTGAGTCAACCTTGAGCCTGGTGAGATTCGAACTTACAGTAATTGCAGACAGCTGGTGTTAATCACAATGCTTTTAGTCTGCTGAGCTATCCAGGCTCTTCCTTCCACCCTTTCCTTTCTCCCCCTCCCTCTCCTTTTCTTTCCTTCTCTCCTTCGTTCCTTTCTTTCTTTCTTTCCCATTTCCTTCTCCCTTTCCTTTTCTTTCCTCCCCCCTCCCTCTTTTCCTTCCCTGCAATGACCCTACGAGGTAGGCCGATCAGGGAGAAAGCCACCAGGCCCCAAGCTGCCGAAGCATGCACCCTGATGAAATCCAGTACAAGAAACGCCCTTCCTTCCTCTCTCCGGCCCCTCCATCTTACCTCTCGCGGTGATCTCGCCCACCAGATGGTAGCGCACCAAGTCGAAAAGCCAGTAGACGGAGAAATCCGCCACGATGAGCAAAATCACCAGGATAAATTGGCGGCAGATACGAGCCAGGGCCAGAGCGTAGGCGATCTGCTCCTTGCGTGGTAACATCAGGGAGGCTGTGAAACAAGGTGTAATAAACTCATCCTTGCTATCAACAAGCCGAGGACTCCCTGGAGTTTGTGACATCCACACCCCTGAGACACAACCGCACACCACACCACACGTACTTGGCCGGATGTATTTGGTGCTTTCCTTCGGCGATAAGGGCAGCACGGATGGACGCTTATTTTTCCGCCGAATGGCGTCCATTTCGAGAAAGGATTTGGTGATATAAATATTGTCGAAACTGTCCTCGTGTAGATAATGTTTTCGGTACAGGAGAGCCCTGAAGAAGTGAAGAATGCCTCGTGGGGGAAAGGAGACCCACAACAACAAGATCAAATTTCCCCTTCCTTCATCTCTGGGGGTCCATCTTCCCCAGAAGGACCCCACTCCTCACATTCTGTAAAGGATTGGAAGCTAAAACATGAATTTCTGAAACGGGGTATGTCTAGTTTAATGAAGAAAAGGGACCAGAGGCTGATGTGATGGCAGTGTTCCAATATTTCGGGGGCTGCCCCAAAGAAGAGAGAAGAGAAGCAGTGATGAAATCCAAATTATTTTACTGCCGGTTCTGTGGGTGTGGCTCGGTGGACATGGCTTGGTGGGCATGGCAGGGGAAGGACACTGCAAAATCCCCATTCCCTCCCCACTCTGGGGCCAGCCAGAGGTGGCATTTGCTGGTTCTCTGAACTATTCAAAATTTCCACTACCGGTTCTCCAGAACCTGTCAGAACCTGCTGGATTTCACCCCTGGAGAGAAGCAACCTAGAACTAAGGAGAAAATCCCTGAAAGTGAGAACAATTAACCAGTGGAATGCCTTGCCACCAGAAGCTGTGGGTGCTCCATCATCATTGGAGGTTTTTAAGAAGAGACTGGGCAGCCATTTGCTTGGAATGAGCATAGGGTCTCCTGCTTGACAGTGGGGTTGGACTAGAAGACCTCCGAGGTGTCCCTTCCATCCCCTGTTATTCTGCACCTCCCCAGCTCACCCGAGGTACATGTAGAGCATAACCAGAGTGGACATGTAGCCGAAAAGTCCCACCGCTTCCCGCACTGGTTGGAGACGCTCGGACACTTCCTCCATGATGTCGAAGGCCACCTCCGAGAGCTTCTTGCTGGCATTGATGCTCACCTCGTACTGGTGGATGGTGGTGATGTTGAATTCGAACTCGGCCCGCACGCGATTCAGCATGGCCACGACAGCTTGGAGCGGGAGAATGAGAGAGAGAGAGAGAGTTTGGAAAATATCAGGAAGGCTGAGGAATCATTTTTCCCCTTCCTTTCCAGGACCACCTACCCTCCCAGGTAGGAACACCCGGTGGGTGGGGCCTGTAAGAAAGGTAGGTGGGGCCTAAAGAGGGTTTGGGGACACATAGAAAGGGGCAGAGCCAATCCTCTTTTGGAAGTGTTTGGCTGGCCGTGGCGAGAGGCGGAATATTGAAATGGAAAGGAAGAGGAGGAGGAGGAGGAGGATGCCGATGCCGCTCTGCGCTTACGTTCTGCAACTCTGCGACGCAGAAACGGCACGATGTACTGCGGGATGATGCAGAAAACCAGAAGGACTGTGGAAAGAATGAGAAAAACCCGAGGAGAGCGTGGTTGGCATGGTGTGGGGAAGGCGGATCACCCAAGAACAGCCAAAATTTCCTGAACTCGGCTGTTTCCTTGCAGATGTTCCATTACCTAGCACTGATGGGGTTACCTAATTGGGTTGTGAAATGTCTGGAAGAAAACAGCCACGTTCAGAGAGCACCAAGGACCCTCCTCCTCCTCCTCCCCTAAACCTTTATCCCAGGGGTGGGTTTCAAATTTTTTCACTACCGGTTCTGTGGGTGTGGCTTGGTGGGCGTGGTGTGGGTGTGGCAGGGGAAGGATACTGCGAAATCTCCATTCCCACCCCACTCCAGGGGAAGGATACTGCAAAATCCCCATTTCCTCCCGATCAGCTGGGACTCGGGAGGCAGAGAATAGATGGGGGCAGGGCCAGTCAGAGGTGGCATTTACTGGTTCTCTGAACTACTCAAAATTTCCGCTACCGGTTCTCCAGAACTGGTCAGAACTTGCTGAAACCCACCTCTGCCTTATCCCTTCTAGCACTGATGATGTTGCCTACTTTGGTAATGAAACGTCTGTGAGAAAGTTCAGAGACCACCAAGGACCCCCTCTGCCCCTCCTTTCAACCCTGAGCTACCAAATCTTCTTTATTGGAGCCAACGTTCCCTCTGCGGCCAGTAAAATTGAGCACGATCGTGTCGTGGCTCACTTAGCAACACGATTGGATCGAGGACTTGTGTTTGGATCTTTGGGAGGAAAAAAATAACTGAATCGTCCCTGATCACACAGATCTAGGAAGCGAGCCAGTGGTGGGATTCAGTTCAGGTGAATTGGTAGTTAAATTGCTGGCTGGCCCCTCCCCTCCCCACCCTGCCCCTTCCAAAAATCCCCAAACACCCCATTTTGGCTCCCAGGTAAGTGCAGGGAGGCCTCCTAGGCCCAAAACAGGGAGGGGGTGCAGTGCGCCCCCTCTGCAGCCTGTTTCCGCTCCCCGGAAGCTGCAAGGAGACCTACTAGGCCTCCTTGCAGCTAGGGTATGCCTCCCACCTTGGGGTGGGAGGCATACCCCCCCGGGCCCATTTTTGGTCCCGAGGGGATTGCAGGTGGCTGAGTGCTGCCTGTCACACTCCCTGGACAGCCCCATAATTTATCCCCTTCTTTTCTCCGCACCCGCAAAAGTCCAAGCTAAGCACCAGTGGTGGGATTAAGCCGGTTTAGGCTGGTTCGGGAGAATTGCTAGTTAAATTGCAGACTAACTCCTCCCCTCCTCTCCCCGGAGTCCCCTGGTGGTCTGTGTTTGCTCCCCAGAGGCTGCAGGGTTGCTTACTAGGCCCAAAACGGGAAGCGGGGGGGCGGAGATGCATCCCCCTGGCCCATTTTTGCTCCCAAAGGGATTGCAGAAGGCCAAATGCTGCCTGTCACACGCCCCTAGCCACACCCACCATGGCCACGCCCATCCAGCTGGTCATGAGGGCAAAGAACCGGTTGTTCCATTATTTGAATCCCACCCCTGACTCGGCGAGCTCACTGTTAGCCAATCCGCAGAGGTACTTGAAGAGAAGGACGATGTGGCAGAGAAAGGAAAGGAAAGGGATGGCGCGTTCACACCGGTCCTTGGCACTGTCAAAGATGCGGGCACATTTCTGATACGGCCGGCCCATCTCCTCGTTGCAAACGTCGCCCATGTGGAGAAGGAAGTACCAAATGTTGCGCATGCAGTGAGCTGCAAGACAAAAAGAAACGGCGCGTATGGGCCGTCCTCAAATGTATGTGAAACATTTGTGTGCCCCGTTTTACAACTTCGCTTGCCACAGGTTTTTTTTTAAGCGAGTCACAACCGTTGTTAAGTTAACCTCACCGTTTTTTTTTTTTTTTTTTAAAAAAAAGTAATTTTTATTAAAATTTTTAAAAAACAAAAAACACAGAAGCAAACAAAAACAGATATTTACATCTTCTTTTCAACATCTTCGCATGAGTAATCCATATTTATACATTTTCTCTTTCTTATCTTAATTTATCTTTTATACATATCTTTCTAGTATATCGTATCTATACCGTCATAATATATTCTCTTAATCTAAATATTTTATTTACATTTAACGTACACAGGTACCTAATTTCCTTTCCACAATTTATATCTTCCCATTTGTTTCCATATTCCTCCACCTAATTTAACCATTGTTTAGTTTTCTTTTGCTGTTGTGGCCTGTCAGCGGCCTGTGCAGCTGGTAGCTGATTCCGACAGCGAGGAGGCTGGTGTGGTGCTGCGCCAGCAGCCTGTGCAGCTGGCACTCGAGTCGGACAGTGAGGAGGCTGGAGAAGATATGGTGCCAGAGGCGGGGATTCAGCCAGGGCCTTCAGAACCGCCAATAAGTGAAGAGGACGAAGAGGAGGAGCCTCTTCTCGCTGCACGGGGCGCACAGAGCTGTCAAAAGGCAGGAGTGGCTCCTCAGGAGGAGGTCTCCTCGAGAGTAAGGCTTGAGGCTAATTGGCTACTCCCTTAACCTATTTAAGGAAGAACACCAATCGAAGCAATTTGCAGGGAACAACTTCGTTCACTTTCCTTCGCGTTTTGATCTTAGTTCTCTTATCAGTTTCCTGCAAATTGCTTCTGGGTTTTCTGCCAACCATAGTAAGATTATGATGATTTATTCTTTGGATTTTTGTAGGCTGTTAAGAAAGTTAATTAACAGCCTTTGTTTGAAAAAGACTGATTGAATTTAGTAAACTAAGGTTTGTACAGACTTTGTGTGTGCTGCGTTCTTCGGGGTCCGTAGCTGGGACAGAACAATGAACTGTTGTAAATCGAGGACCACCTATCTCATAAAGATCCATGTAAATCGAGTTTCACTCCTCAAAAATCAAACAGCGTCACTGGTGGTCGTAACCGGTAATGCCAGGTAATAAAGTGTCATCTCAGCACATTTGTCCGATAAAGTTAGGAATGTGATTAGATGATGGGGAGCAATGTTTCCCCATCAGACATTGCAGACATGGACCATGCTGGCTGGGGAAGATGGGGACTGTGGTCTCAAAGAAGCAGTGAAAGGAATCGCAGCTTTTGGAAATCCCCCTTTTCTTTAAATGTTTAACTTGCAAAAATCTTCCCTCACTCACCGACATGCCGCACCGCATCCATGACAGACCGGAAAAGTTTTCGGACACGGTCTCCAACCACTTTGGCTTTTCTGGCAATATCCTTGATTTTCTTTAAGGCATCTAGGCAGAAGTGGGGAGGGGGAGAGGACAGGAGCTGAACATGCCTTCTTGGGACACCTCACTGGGCAAAGCCAAACGCTGAACTCCCGATTATTCCTGGGAAATAAATAAAAGAGGATTTTCCTGGATATCTGCGCATCGTACGGGCTACGTTTTCTGCAGTACAGTTCATAGCTCCCAGCAATTCTAGAATGGAATTCTACATTCTACATTCCATTTTATATTCTATACTCCTTATTCTTCATTTGTTCTACAGGTATATTCTATTCTATTCTATATTTTATTCTATCCTGCATTCTATATTCTATTCTACATCCTATATCCGTGATGGCGAATCTATGTGTGCTACTGCTCCACTGCGTGTGCCTCCCGCCAGCCAGCTGTTTTTCAGGATGCACAGGGGGTAGGAGACCCGCAAACATGCGCAGGAGAATCGCTTTACTACCGGTTCTATAAAACCAGTGCGAACCGGGGCCGACCCACCACTGATGCATGCGCTGGGCGTGCGGCGTGTATGTTGCAGAACTGTGGAAATGGACCCATTTCATGCCTCCGGAGGGCCTCCGGAACCCGGGGGAAGCCATTTTCGCCTTCCCAGAGGCTCAAGAAAAGCCTCTGGAGCCTGGGGAGGGCGAAAAACAGATTTACCGCAATTACTGGAAGTCCGAAAACGGGCCCGTTTCTGGCCTCTTGGAGCTCGGGGAAAGCCATTTTCGCCCTCCCAGAGGCTGAAGGAAAGCCTCTGGAGCCTGGGGAGGGCGAAAAACAGACCTACCAGAATTACCGGAAGTCTGAAAACGGGCCCGTTTCTGGCCTCTGGAACACGGGAGAAGCCGTTTTCGCCCTCCCGGAGGCTCGAGCATAACCTCCAGAGTCATGTGAGCATGCGGGGGGGCTCCCCGCTTTGCAATAAGGGTGCCGGTGCATGCGCTTTTGGTGCAGGAAGAGAAAAAGGTTAGCCATCACAGTTCTATATTGTATTCTACGTTCCACATTCTATTCTGCATTCTGTATTGTATTCATTCAGCTGGGCAGGTCCTCTCACTGATCAGAGGTTCGCGAGCTCGCTGCAGCATTTCCGCCGTCTGGTTGAGAGCCAGCTCGGCCCCACACGAGACGGTGTCGGCGCTCCGGTAGAAATTCCGGACGATGTTGGCAAAGGGTCCTTCCATAGCCATTCCGAACGCCAGGAGTATCAGCACCATCTTCCCCTCTTCTGTCGGAGGAGAGAAATAAGCAAAACGTTGCAGAGTTTTGAATCTATTTCTGGATTCACATTTGCTCCCCCCGCCCTAAAACCATTTCAAGCCCCCTGAAATGGGCACCCCAATTGGTTGGGGGCCTCCTATAAATCAGCCCCCCCCCCAAGTGTCTTATTCTGGGGTTCGACAAACTTTCAGACTGCAAGGTGTCACTGTGACACCTCCGATTATCGTCCAATATATCATCCAAATATTCTTGCTTTCTCGCTGGCAATTTTGGGAAGACGCGATTCAGAGAATCCTAATACCGGATTCTCCTCAGATTGGGAATTTAGCATTCGGGCCTTGCTCCTTCAGTGAGGAAGCCTTCCATTTTGTTTTTCTTTTTCATTACAGGTCGTCCTCGACTTACAGTGCTTCGTTTAGTGACCGCTCAAAGTCACCACAGCACTGAAAAAAAAGTGACTTGCGATTTTTTTCCCCCACACACAAAGATTGCAAAACATTCCCCACGGTTACGTGATCAAAATTCAATCACGTGGCCAGTGACTCGTCTAGATTAACGGTCGCAGTGTCCTGGGGGGGGTCACGAGATCCGCTTTTGCAGCCATCTTAACACACTTAACAACCGTGTGTGTAACGGAGCACCACAGAGATTCTACTTTAACAACGATCTGGCGAGAAAGATCGGCCAACGACGGGACAAAATTGAACGGTCTCGCTTAGCAGCGGGAATCTGGGGCTCGATTCTGGTTGTTAAGTCAAGGACTGCCCGTATTTCTTTTCAGGAGGTGGTGTTGGGGGGCACTTACTCGAAAAAAATTGAGGAAGCATGAGAAGGACGGTCACTCGGACTTTGAAGGAAAACGCCATGCCGAGGCCAAGGACGATGGCCAGGGTGATGGTGGAGAGCAGGCAGTACCAGATGCTGTAGCCTTGGCCAAAAATAACCAAGGCCCCATAGGCTGCAGAGAGGGACATCCCCAGGACGAAGCCCCCCAAACTACGGACCGTAGCCCGGCCAAAAGTGTCCTCTTGAACCTGCACAGCTCGTCGTTTCTTCTTGCTCCGAGTTTTCCCTTTCTTCTGACCCTTTCCCAGCCATCGAAGGAAAAAATGTGGCCAGGAGCCCATGGTGGCTCAGCTAAGGGCACAGTTGAGCTCCAGAAACAAGCCAAGGGGCACCCAGAGGGCACGTAGACGGGTTGAATGAAGGAGGGAGAAAACCTAGGATTTAAATGTTGTCTCTTTTCCGACCCGCTTGGCAAAACTAGGTCGTCATTGGGAGTTGGAAATGCCAGTTAACTTCAGATTCTATCAGCTTCCGGCCGGCTTCTAGCCCCACCCCTTAATCTGCCTCTGTTTTGCATTGACTCCACCTACCGGTTGCTAGATTGATTTTTCTCTGGGCCTGTTAGCCCCACCCATATTTGTTCTGGCTCCGCCCCTCAGCGGAGTCTTTCTTAGCTCTGTTCTAGCCCCACCCACAGCCCTCCCTGGCTCCTCCCATCACCTGCTCCAACAGGCTCCTCCCCTTTTCTACCTTCACTTCTTTGACGCCGGGCTTGTGCCCCAAATTTGGACCCTCGTTGCCCCCCTCCTCACTGCCCCGAAGTCTGACACATTCAACGCTGCAAGTGTCACAGCATTAGTCAAAAGCGTTCGCCCTTATAGAGTCTCTCGCTTGTGGCAGGGGGTCCAAATTTGGATCCTCTAGTCCAGGGGGTTGGACTAGAAGACCTCCAAGGTCCCTTCTAACTCTGCCCCACTTGGAAAATGCTTTTTTAGTACTAGATTTCAGCACAAAGTGGATCCGTGGCTGCCCTGCCCTCTTAATCAAGTCAAATCCATCAACTCTTTGCTACTTGAATGGGAGAGAAAGGGATGGGAGATCTCTGGGTGGTGCCCCTTCCACATTTATTCCTCCTCCCCGCATGATGAAATGTAGCAGATCAGGCTAAACAGCTCCTTTCCCTGACATGCTAGCTTTCTCGCTGCAGGGAACTGGGCCTATTTTGATAAAGCAGCTCCTTACATGCTCCAAGGACAATCTAAAACATCTTCATATTATCTATTGCTTCTGTGACATCAGCCTTCTAATAAAGACTTTGCCGGAATTTATCTGGTTTTCTAGAATGTTTTGAAGGTGAATTTGAATTTCTGGCTTTGTGGGGGCTTTGAATTGGTCCAGCTGGCTTTCGGGGCAACCTTCGAACCCCAGATATGGGAGGGAAATATCGGAGGCTGAAAAGAGGGAAAAAGAAGCATTTCAAGCCGCCCAACACGAGTGAGTCGAGAGAGAGAACAAAATCTTATTTCACAGACCCGGTTTAGCAGGGAAGATCGGTTTGAAAACCGGCCTCCAAGGCTCTAGTCCTCAAGAGAACATTGAGTAGCAGATCCAACCTTCACGGGGGTCAAAAGGAAACGAAATACGGTGATTGTAAACAGTGGTAGTTAGCTAGGGATGGTGTCCTTTGACAGGCCAATTATGGCTTCCCTCCCTAACATTTTATAAACCAAGATTAATGTTTTTTAAAAAAAAACGTTTAACTTTAAAACTTCAAAAAGAAAATGTTTAAACACAGAGCTGGAAATCAGGTAAGATGGCAAGAGGAGCCCCATGCGCCCTAAAATAATAAGACCTCCCTGAAAATAAGGCTGAGTGCTTATTTCGGGGTTCAAAAAAAATAAGAGAGGGTCTTATTTTGGGGGAAACACAGTAGATAGATATAGATGAGAGAAATGATAGATAGATAGATATAGATGATAGATAGATAGATAGATAGATAGATAGATAGATAGATAGATAGATAGATAGATAGATAGATAGACAGATATAGATAGATGAGAGATGAGAGATATATAGATGATAGATAGATATAGAGAGATGAGAGAAATGAGAGATATATAGATGTAGATGAGAGATAGATATAGATGATAGATAGATAGATAGATAGATAGATAGATAGATAGATAGATAGACAGACAGACAGACAGACAGACAGACAGATATAGATAGATGAGAGAGAGATGAGAGATATATAGATATAGATGAGAGAGAGAGAGAGAGAGAGAGAGATTTAGCAATAGATGATTGAGAGAGAGAGATGATAGATGATAGGTGATATATATATAGATATAGATATAGATATATAGATCTCTGTAATGGTAGTTTAATATTCTGACCATGTCAACAGAAGGCTGACGAAGGTTTAGTAGAATAAAATTTTAATTATTTTAGTTCCAGAGTTTGAAGGATGTCGGTTTCTTTCTTTACAAGTATACCTGGAACTCGTATTTTTAGAATAGTTTGTAAAGAGATATAGATATAGATATAGATATAGACAGTGGTGGGATTCAAGTAATTTAACAAC
Organism: Masticophis lateralis; assembly: GCA_030761175.1. NCBI lineage: Eukaryota > Metazoa > Chordata > Lepidosauria > Squamata > Colubridae > Masticophis > Masticophis lateralis. The sequence continues at coordinate 10,558,637 of JAUDYJ010000017.1, read as the reverse complement.
CGGTTCTCTGTCCTAATGATTTCTTCCAACCACCAGTTTGCTAAACTGTTCAGACAGTTAACAAAGCTGAATCCCACCACTGGATATAGATATAGATGAGAGATGATAGAGAAAGATGATAGTTAGAAGATAGAAAGAAAGAAAGAAAGAAAAAGAAAGAAAGAAAGAAAGAAAGAAAGAAAGAAAGAAAGAAAGAAAGAAAGAAAGAAAGAAAGAAAGAAAGAAAGAAAGAAATGCATTCCACACTCTGCTCAAATATGCACCTAATCTCCAACGTAAAGAGAATCTGGATAAATGTTAAATACTGTTTTAAATCTGCCTACTGATGGTATCATTTTCCCCCCCCCCCTTCTGCTCAGCCCTGAAGCGCTTCCTGAATTCTTTCTTACCCCAAATCTTCGTTTCCTTCCTGTGGAGTGAACCTAATGAATTTCGCCCTACCAAGTTTTTTCTCGGGGCCGGATTCGGGATATTATTTGCGTTGAGTAAGTCCCAGAACCGTGGCGAGCCGGGAGAGAAAATACACACGCACCAAGAAAAAAAACCCCCAAACCCCCAGGTTGATGCCCGTATAGAAAACAGTCGAATCTATCGCTCAATTGCTGGAATTCTCAATAAATCTTGTTAAAGAAAACCCCGAGAATCTGGTTTGGAAGAGAATCATTTTGAAGCTGCTGGGCATTTTGAAGCAGGTGTCCGATAAAATCGGACACCTGCTGCCTTTCTCCCCCCACTCAAGGATCTTTCTTAAAATCTAGAATTCTTGTTCGCCAGGTCTTGCCAAAATCCTGATTTTTCCCATGACCATCAGAGAACAGACGAAAATCGAATTGGTGGCAGGCATGGCAGGTAAGAACTTTGGAAGAGAAAGCAAGATCCCAGCAGAGAGAGAAAAAGTAGGGTGGAAGTTTTCCTCACCCCTCCTCGCCTGTTTTTACAGATTAACAAAAGTTGGGAGGGACCTTGGAGGTCATCTAGTCCAGTAATGGCTAACCTTTTTGCCTCCCCCATCACTGGGGAGTGGGGGGGGGGTTCATGCGCATTCGTGCCCACCCCCATAATTCAATGCACCCCACCCCCTGTGCTCCCCACTCTTTTGGCACGCGATAGCACAGTAGGCCTATTTTTTTGCCCTCCCCAGGCTCCCGAGGCTTTCTTGGAGGCCGGGGAGGGCAAAAACTACCTTCCCCAGACTCCCGGAGGCCCTCCAGACGCTGGAAACGGCCTGTTTCCCGACTTCCGGTGGGCCCGGAAGGCCAGGAAATTAGCTGGCCGGCACGTGGAGCTGAGCGAGGGCGAAGCTTGCATGCCCACCGATAAGTCTCTGGGTGCCACCTGTGGGCATTTGACACAGGCTTAAGATGCGTTTCCCACCCATCCACCCCTTCCCCTTCTTTCTTTCCACAGTCCATTTTCCTCTCTAGTCTATCAGATATTTTACGGGAAAACCAGGGCTGAAATCCAACAGGTTCTGACAGGTTGGTGCCCTCTTTTCTCCAGGCGTAGCGGCCGTTGGATGGGGCGTCTCTCCGCAATTCCGTTGCGCCAGCCTCTTGGTGGTTCCCAAATTCTTGGGGAAGGAAGGACGGCTTTATATTCTCACGTACATGTTAGCCACGGTCTATGACGGTACCGAGATTTTGATTCACTTTATGGGATGATGTCCTGCCTTTGTGGTTTTTTTAACTAACTCAAAAGCGACAAACATACCTAACTCTCCTTCCTCCTCCTATTTTCCCCTCCTACAATAACACTAGAACTCACCATTACCTGGTGATTGGCCCAAAGTCACCCAACTGTCTTTCATGCCTAAGGCAGGACTAGAACTCCCAGTCTCCTGGTGATTGGCCCAAAGTCACCCAGCCGGCTTTCATGTCTAAGGCAGAACTAGAACTCCCCGTCTCCTGGTGATCGGCCCAGAGTCACCCAACCGGCTTTCATGCCTAAGGCGGGACTAGAACTCCCAGTCCCCTGATGATTGGCCCAAAGTCACCCAGTTGGCTTTCATGCCTAAGGCAGGACTAGAACTCCCAGTCTCCTGGTGATTGGCCCGAAGTCACCCAGTTGGCTTTCATGCCTACGGCGGGACTAGAACTCCCAGTCTCCTGGTGATGGGGCCAAAGTCACCCAGTTGGCTTTCATGCCTAAGGTGGGACTAGAACTCCCAGTCTCCTGGTGATTGGCCCAAAGTCACCCAGCCGGCTTTCATGCCTAAGGCGGGACTAGAACTCCCCGTCTCCTGGTGATTGCCCAAAGTCACCCAGCCGGCTTTCATGCCTAAGGCGGGACTAGAACTCCCAGTCTCCTGGTGATTGGCCCAAAGTCACCCAGCCGGCTTTCATGCCTAAGGCGGGACTAGAACTCCCAGTCTCCTGGTGATTGGCCCAGAGTCACTCAGCTTGATTCTTAAAACGATGAAAACAGACTTTCTTTAAGATGGATTTGCTGCACAGAAACTGATCAGAATTGTGAAGTCTATTTTATATATTCATTTTCTTTTTTTCTCTTTCTGTCCTTCTGGTCCTAAACGGGGAAAAAGATTTTAAAAGGGAAAAAAACCCCAAGGAGGAAAATTTCCACATTAAATGCCGAAGACCATTTATCCTGCAACGTGTATCGCCCTCTGAAATTGTACCTCTCTATGCAAACGTCAGATATAAATAGAGAAGGACACTCAGTTCTAAAAAAAGAATATTATAACATGCCATATTTTTATGAGCGTTCTCTTTAAGCTGCGATTGCCGGATCGAGCCACTAGAGGGCAGCATTAAACTCCCTCCTTTGGGATGTTTTAATATTGTTTTTCCGTTTTTTGGTGACATACTTCCACGCTCAGCCACCAGAGGGCAGCATCTCCTCACTTTTGAAAATAGTATGGCTGCAAATTTTTTCCCTTCTCTTTTCAGCTTCAATTGCCAATGTGGACTAGCGCCTTTTCTGTCCCTCAACTTGGAAAATTTGGAACCTATGTTCCCCCTACTCTATCATCTTCTTTTTCTCTATCCCCCTTGGGCAGGCCCGGTGGCAAATATTCGCCACAATCTAGGTGAAGTGGTGCGATCCATCAGTTGCACGGTGGAATTACAGATCGAAAACTCCAAAAAAGCGTGGAAAATCTCTTTGGCACCGATGCGGAAAATCCTCAGAGACATGGTGGTGAGAATAACACGGCGTTGAGGCTTGCCAAGGCGCTAGTCCTCTTGAGGGGCGGATTATTAAAAGGCCGGAAGAGAATTGTAATTCAACGAAAGAGTTTTAACGCCATTTCCGTAAATTGTGGCTCATCTTTAAATTTCAAAATGATGTAGTAGATTAGACTTGATTAATTGGAAGGGATCTTGTAGGTCATCTAGTCCAACCCCCTCAATAATAAATAGTAGTAAATAGTAAATCCGTTGGTACCCATTTAGCTGCCCGGTTATGGGTTTCGGAGTTCCATCTGCTATTAAAATGCTGTTTGGAGGCTCATTTTAAGTGCATTGTAGATTAAATAAAATCCAGTATTAATTTCCCTTTTTATGGTAAAAGGACACATTAAAGAATTAACATCTTGATTTTTGATTATTATCTGCCCAGCATGCTCGGTGGGCCAAGTATACTTCCTTTATATCTGCATGATTTAACATGTTATTTCAACCTTAGCAACTTTAAGATGAGTGGACTTCAACTCCCAGAATCCCCCAGCCACCACGCCGACAGGGGAATTCTGGGAAATGAAGTCTACCCATCTTAAAGTTTTGCCAAGGTTAAGGAACATGGGATGCATCAACGCCAGTCGTGCGAAGAGGCAACGCAGGGAGAAAGATCTTCCCAGCGTAGGTTTCTAGTCCTCATGAAATTACTCGGCTCTGCTTTGGCCCTCACGGCTGTTTTCCAACGGCAGAGAAGTGGGACGACTTTGAGAAGCGAGTCCCAAAATATCTCACGGTCCTTCACGGAGCTGAACAAGCAAGTGGCGAGCCGAGCCGGCACGGAGAGCCGATTGGTGCGCGAAGCCGAAGGGAGCGCCTCGACGCAGGAAGTCTACGAGGCGAAGACACGGATGCGTTGCAAAAGTAAGAAGTTTGAGCGGAGATTTCAAACCCCAGAGCTGGAATCTCATTGGCAGCTTTAAGACTCCCGTCTCCTGGTGATTGGCCCCGAGTCACCTGGCTTTTGTGCCTAAGGTGGGACTGGAACTCCCAGTCTCCTGGTGATTGGCCCCGAGTCACCTGGCTTTCGTGCCTAAGGTGGGACTAGAACTCCCAGTCTCCTGGTGATTGGCCCTGAGTCACCTGGCTTTCGTGCCTAAGGTGGGACTGGAACTCCCAGTCTCCTGGTGATTGGCCAAAAGTCACCTGGCTTTCGTGCCTAAGGCGGGACTAGAACTCCCAGTCTCCTGGTGATTGGCCAAAAGTCACCTGGCTTTCGTGCCTAAGGCGGGACTAGAACTCCCAATCTCCTGGTGATTGGCCCAAAGTCACCTGGCTTTCCTGCCTAAGGTGGGACTAGAACTCCCAATCTCCTGGTGATTGGCCCAAAGTCACCCAGTCGGCTTTCGTGTCTAAAGCTGGACTAGAAGGGAATGGGTTTTCCTGCGCTTGGAGAGATTTGAACCCTCAAATTCTTGGGGGAAAATGTGGGAATCCCTCCTTCCTTGCAGGCATCATCCAGCAGGCGGTGAAACGTTGTCAAACGTGGTTCCAGACCAAACATCAGTCTTGCATGAAGACGATCGCCGTGCCCTTGGTCAACTACCTGCTCTGCATTCCCATGAAATTCAGCTTCCTTTGCCATTTGGCCAAAGGCGAGTGACTTCCCCGCAGCTAGAAAGCTAGCTTTGCGAGGAAAAATCACTCATCAGGAATTCCTTCCCTAGCTTTCGACCTGCAAGGACCTTGGAAACAGGCGTGAAGCCATCCGGTCAAGCGGTACAGTCTTACCCAGACTCCCCTCCCTCCCTTGAAATATATATATATATATGTAGGTCTTTGGTTATTCGGGTCTTCTTCCGCGTAAAATTGGAAGTATCTTGGTGACGTTTCGACAAAGTCTCATTCGTCATCTTCAGGCTGGTGTTCTCGGCTTCGTGCTTCCAGGAGCAATGTGAGATCGCAGCTGTCTCTTCCTTTTAAAGAGGAAGAGACAGTTAAAAGGAAGAAACAGCTGCGATCTCACATTGCTCCTGGAAGCACGAAGCCGAGAACACCAGCCTGAAGATCACGAAGGAGACTTCGTCGAAACGTCGCCAATATTTGCAACCTGGCTCGCTTGCTCGATCTCATCATTCCCCTCCCTTCTCTCTCTCTCTCTTCTGCAGTGATGAACACGTGGTGCCGGGACAAGATCCCCGTGGAAGGCAACTTTGGGCAAACGTACGACCGGGTGAACGGCTCGGTGGAAAATTTAAACCAAGATTTCACAGCCAGCGTTGTCATCCAGGTCTGTCGGATAGATCAAGGTTTCTTGAACCTGGTCTGAGCAATTCGTGATGTATCTCATTCGGGGTGGGGGGAAGGGCAACATACAGGCCAGCAGTCGTAAGTCGAGGACTACCTGTAAGGGAACCCCTCCCACCGTTTCCTTCTCCCCCGCCCCCACTCCCCAGGAAGAGCAGCAAGAGATGCTGGTGGGGGTGAACTTGTCTTCCCACAAACACCTGGTGGATAACGTCAACGAGCAGCTCTACCAGAGTGGCAAAGAGCTGGGCACGGCCCTCACCCTCACGCGGGTTCTTCTCTCCTGCATGTTCATCCTGGTTTTCGCCTCGTGAGTTTTGCCCTGCATTCTCTCTCCCTCTCTCTCCCTCTCTCTCTCTCTTTCTATCTCTCTCTCTCTCTTTCTCTCTCTCTCTCTTTCTATCTCTCTCTCTCTCTCTCCATCTCTCTCTCTCTCTCTCCATATCTATATATCTATCTCCATATTTCTCTCATTCCATATCTATCTATCTATCTATCTATCTATCTATCTATCTATCTATCTATCTATCTATCTATCTTTGTCTCTCTATCTACATCTATCTGTCTATCTCCTTCTTTCTTTCTCTTCCTTCCTTCCTCCATCCCTCCCTCTTTCACCTCCCTCCCTCCCCTCCTTTTATTTCCTTCCTTCCTACCTCCATCCTTCCTCCCTCCCCTCCCTCTTTCCTTGCTTGCTTCTCTGTCCTTCTTCCTTCCTTCCTTCCTTTCTTTTTCTTCCTTCCTTCCTTCCTTTTTTCTTCTTTCTTCGTTCTTCATTCTTCCTTTCTTTCTCCTCCCTCCCTCCCTTATTTCCTTTCTTTTTCTTTTCTTCCTTTCTTCTTTATTTTTTCTTACTTTCTTTCTTTCTTTCTCTTTTTTTCCTTTCTTCTTTCCTTTCTTTTTTCTCTTCTTCCTTCCTTCCTTCTTTCTTTTTCTTTCTTTCTTTCTTTCTTTCTTTCTTTCTTTCTTTCTTTCCTTTTTTTTCTTGCTTGCTTCCTTCCTTCCTTTTTTCCCCCTTCTTGTTTCTTTTCCTTGCTGAGAAAAGTTTCCACACATCCCTCCTTCTCTTTCCCAGGGCTTATTCCTACACCAACAAATACAACGAAGACATCCGTTTCGATAACCTCTATGTCTCCCGTTACTTCCGGCAGATTGACGCAAGGCGCCGCAAACAGGTGAATGAGGCTGGGGGGGGTGGATAGAGTGGGGGTGGGGGGGGGGGGAAGGGGGAGACGTTAGAGAAGTGGGCCAAGAGTTCCAGACACCCCTGTAGGTGTGTTGGTTGGGAGGGATGCATCCATCCCTCTAATGGAACCTCTAGCACCAGCGGCAGTCTATCTTGAAGTCTCCGATGCAGAAAGGCTGGCGGCGAAAAGAGTTTTTGTAGTTTTGTAGTTCAGCCTCAGGGGGGGGGGCTCTGTGTCCCTTCTCCCCCCCCCCACCCCAAATGTGCAGAAAAAGCGGAGCCTTCTGCCCCTGCGCCGTGCGGAGGAGAGCCGGATCATCGACCCCCTGCGCCTGGCCTTCCAACCAGCGGAGACCAAGAGTGTGGTTAGTGCCAGAGGGAGGGGGGCACAGGGCAGCTGGGGGGAGGGGGGGAGGTGGAGAGGGCGAGGGGGAAGGGAGTAGGTGGGGGGGGGTCCCTGATGACCCTATGGGTGAGAGCCAAGGCCAGGGTCAACCAGATATTCAGCGAAAGCCTGAGATCACTCTCTGCCTTCATTCACGGTGTTCATAATTTCAGATCTCAGCTGACTATTCATCCCCTCCCTCCCTTTCTTCCTTTCCTTTACTTCTTTCTTCCATCCTTTCCTTTCTCCTTTCCTTCCTTCCTTCCTTTCCTCCCTCCCTCTCTCCCTCCCTTCCTTTCCTTTACTTCTTTCTTCCATCCTTTCCTTTCTCTTTTCCTTCCTTCCTTCCTTTCCTCCCTCCCTCTCTCCCTCCCTTCCTTTCCTTTACTTCTTTCTTCCATCCTTTCCTTTCTCTTTTCCTTCCTTCCTTCCTTCCTCCTTCCTCCCTTCCCTTTACTTTCTTCCATCTTTTCCTTTCTCTTTTCCTTCCTTCCTTCCTTCCTCCTTCCTCCCTTCCCTTTCCTTTTTCTTTCCATCCACTTTTCTCTTTTCCTCTTTTCCTTCTTCCCTCTCATTCCTTCCTTACTCACTCACTCACTTTATTTTTCCCTTCTTTCCTTCTTCCTTTTACTTTTCCTCCTATCCTTTCCTTTTTCTTGTTACTTTTCCTTCCATTCCTTCCTTCCTTCCTCCCACTCTTCACTTTTTCCTTCCTTCCTTCCTCCTTTTCACTTGTTCTATTTTTTCCTCCTTCCTTCCTTCCTTGCCTCCCTTTCCTTTTTCTTTCCATCCTCTTTTTTCTTTTCCTTCTTCCCTCTCATTCCTTCCTTACTCATTCCTTCGCTTTATTTTTCCCTTCTTTCCTTCTACTTTTCCTCCTATCCTTTCCTTTTTCTTGCTTCCTTCCTTCCTTTCCTTCCTCCTTTCCCTCCTTTTCCCTTTGTCTTTTCCCCCCTCCCTGTACTTTTTCTTTTTTTCCTTCCTCCTTTTCACTTGTTCCTCCTATTTTTTCCCTCCTTCCTTCCTTGCCTCCTTCCCTGTCCTTCCATTCCTCCCTCTTTCTCTTTCTCTCTCTTCCCTTTCTTCTCTGCCATATCTGCTCTTTCCAACCCACTCACCCCCTCCCCAGTTACTGGAGCTGCTGGGCTGCCTGCCCCCCCTGATCTTCCTTCTGATGGCCTGTGCCCTGGATTCCTTGCTCTACACCATCTTCAGCACCATCCGGAACCATTCCTTCATCCAGTACTCCTTCCGCAGTGAGTGCCGACCTCTGACCTCTGCCCCACCCTCCTTGGATGAATCCGCACCCTGGTCCGGAAGGGCAGCCGGTTCCCCTCTTCCCCACCCACCCCGCCCCACTCCAATGGCCCAGCCCTCAGTCCTTGGGCACAGGAGGAATTGAATTCACACCCAAGGGCGGCGGATGAAATGAATTGAGATCAGTGGGCAAGGTAGAGCAGCTGGGAGGGACCTCAGAGGTCATTTAGTCCAACCACATGCCCAGGCAGGAAATCTTTGACCGTTTCAGATAAATTATTGCCCAGTTACTGGGCAATAATCCACCAGAAGGAAAGAAGGAAGGGAGGGAGGGGGGGAGGGAGGGAGGGAGGGAGGAAGGAAGGAAGGAAGGAGGAAGGAAGGAAGGAAGGAAGGAAGGAAGGAAGGAAGGAAGGAAGGAAGGAAGGAGACAGAGGAGGGAGGGAGAAAAGAAGGAAGAATAGCAGATTAATGGAATTGGGAGGCCTTCTAGTCCACCTCCTAGGAGGGAGGGAGGGAGGGAGGGAGGGGAGGGGAGGGAAGGGGAGGGAGGGACGGAGGGAGGGAGGAAAGAAGTAAGAAAGGAGACAGAGGAAGGAGGGAGAAAAGAAGGAAGAATAGCAAATTCATGGAATTGGAAGGGACCTCGGAGGCCTTCTAGTCCAACCCCCTGGGAGGGAGGGAAGGAAGGAACAAGAAAGAAAGAAATTTAATACAATTTAAATTGTTTTTAAATTTTGTATTATATGTTGTTTTTACTATGGCTGTACACCGCCCTGAGTCACTCAAGAGAAGGGCAGTATAAAAATGTAAATAATAAATAATAAATAAAGAACATAAAGAATATAAGGAAGGAAGGAAGAGAAAGAAAGAAAGAAAGAAAGAAAGAAAGAAAGAAAGAAAGAAAGAAAGAAAGAAAGAAAGAAAGAAAGAAAGAAAATAACAGAGTTGGGAGGGTCATCAGAGATCTAGAAAACCTCCAGTCTCGAAAATCTTCCAGTGTTGGAAAGTGTCAGACTTGGAGACCCAAATTCAAATCCCACCCCCCTCCACTCAACTCTAGGGATGACTTTGAGTCCAGGCTGAGAAATCCTGGTTTAACCAAAGCTGGCTGAACCAAACCTTCCCCTGCCTTCCACGCAGGCAGTCACCACTTGGAAGTCAAGGTTGGAGGACAAACCATGATGGCCCGTCTCCTCCGGAGCACCATTGGAGCCCTGAACACGTCCTCCGAAATGGTGATGGAGACCAACAACCTGCGTAAGGGGGGGGGGGGGGTGGGGGGGGGGTAAAGAGGTGGCAAACGGGGAGGGGAGGGGGGGTCACCTGGCCCCAGAGGGAGGAAGGGGACGGCTTCTGTTCAGCCAATCAGATGTTTTCGAGGGTGGGTTTATAGACCGCTATTTGATCTCTGCATTTTGCTGCTAGACTTCCTCTGCTGCTGGAGGCTCTACAACGAGCGTTCTCAACCCTGGCATTTTTGAGAGGGGTGGACTTCAATTGCCAGAACTCCTTAATCAGCATGGGAGGACTCCAACACCCAGAATCCCCCCCACCAACATGGGCAGTTTCAATTCCCCAAATTCCCAGGCCAGAATGAAAGGACTCCCAACTCCCAGAATCCCCCAGCCAGCATGGCAGGACTCCAACTCCCAGAATCCCCCAGCCAGCATGGCAGGACTCCCAACTCCCAGAATCCCCCAGCCAGCATGGCAGGACTCCAACTCCCAGAATCCCTCAGCCAGCATGGCAGGACTCCAACTCCCAGAATCCCCCAGCCCACATGGGAGAATTCCAACTCCTATACTAGCTGAGAAATTCTGGGAGTTGAAGTCCACCCCCTCTTAAAACGGCCAAGATTGAGAAACAGACCATGTTGGGTGACCATGATTGACCATGATTCTTGTTTGTATTCCTCGGTTGAAGGAACTGCAGCCCGGCCGGGGGCCGCGAGCAGCCCCCCTCCCTCCCCAAAGAGGAAACCGGTGGGAAGCCGGGACCCCCGACCCGCTCTGTGCTTTGTCCTGCCCTTCCCAGAATGTCTGCCAGAACCGCGTGGCATGAGCCAGGATGAGTACATGAAGACCGCCATCCCGCTAGGCGCCCTGGTGATGCTATGTTTCCTGCAAGTCTACGTTTTCCGTCTCCGGAGGGTCATCGCCGCCTTTTATTTCCCCAAGGTGGGAGGGGCGAATAGATGGGGGGGTCGCCCTCCATCCCTCCCATGTTTGCCCCTCAAAGCCCCCTCCCCCCAAAAAGGGGGAAGGGCCCGACTGGAGCAGACAGGCCGAAAGGACGGGATGCTGGGTGCAAAATGGGTGCTGAGAATTGAAGGTTGCAAAATGACGTCCATCGGAGTCTGCCTGCCTTTGAGCTCTAAGAGGGGGCAGAGGTCAACTCCCAGAATCCCCCGTTTCACCATTCGGTTCCCAGAATCCCCACGCCAGCACAGGTGGATTTCAACTCCCAGAATCCCCCACCCAATGTGAGTGAACTACAACTCCCAGAATCCCCCACCCAGTGTGAGTGGACTACAACTCCCAGACTCTCCGTGCAAGCATTGGGTGGCCTACAACTCCCAGAATCCCCCACCCAATGTGAGTGGACTACAACTCCCAAAATTCCCCACCCAGTGTGAGTGGACTACAACTCCCAGACGCTCCGTGGAAGCATTGGGTGGCCTACAACTCCCAGAATCCCCCATTCAGTCTGAGTAGACTATAACTCCCAGAATCCCCACCCAGTGTGAGTGAACTACAACTCTCAGAATCCCCCATCCAACGTGAGTGGACTACAACTCCCAGACTCTCCGTGCAAGCATTGGGTGGCCTACAACTCCGGAATCTTGCAGCTAGCATAGTGGAACTACAACTCCCAAAACATCCAGTCAGCCTGAATGGACTACAAGTCCCAGAATCCCCCAGCTAGTATGGGTGGACTACAACGCCAGTATTCCCCAGCCAGCACAGGTGGACTACAACTCCCCAAAATCCCCCAGCCAGCATGCGTGAACTAGAACTCCCAGAGTCCCCTACCTTAGATTTGATCTGAGTTTTTCTCCCTTTTTGACAGCGCGAGAAGAAGCGAATTATCTACCTCTACAACGAGATGTTGCGCCAGCGCATGGCTTTCGTCATTGTGCAACGCAAACGCATCATTTTGCGAGCTCGGCGGCGCAAGAGAGTGGTGAGTAAACCGGCCCTTTGAGGTAGGCCAGGTGAGGAAACTGACCCGAGAAGAAATATCCATATTTTTTTTTCTTTTAAAGTGATTCACTCAACAATTCCAACAAGGAAGTTTGTAAAGCTGGACAGAACTCACTTAACAATGATCTCCCTCAACCACAAAAATTGTGGGCTCCACTGCGGTCGTAAATTGAGGACCACCTATCAGGTAGTCCTCGACTTACGACGATTCATTTAGCGACCGTTCGAAGTTAGAACGGCGCTGGAAAAAAGTGAGTTAGAGCCGTTTTTCACCGTTGTAGCATCCCCGCGGTCACGTGGTCCAAATTCAGACGCTTGGCCACTGACTCGTATTTATGACGGTCGCAGGAGTCCCCCCGTGAATCCCCTTTTGGCGATGAGCAAAGCCACCACGGCGGGGGGAAGGGAGGGGGGAGGACACGCCGGATTCACTTAACAACCGTTTGACTAACTTTTAGCAAGTGCTCGTGATTCACTTTAAGAACGGGGACGAGAACGGTCGTAAAGCGGAACAAAACCCTGACCAAGCATCTCACTAAGCCACGGAAACTGGGGCTCCCTTACGGCCTGTACTCTGTCTAACAGCCCCGAATTGACGCTGAGCCAGACCTGTTGACCTTCCGCCCAGTTATTTCCGGATGAATTACTGCTTCTGCAAATATTTTTGGCACGTGGAGTTCGACTTCCAGCACGGAGTGGCATTCGAACTCCCCACCCCGCCCTATTCACTGGCAGGCGGGGTTTTTTCCCCCCTCCCCTTCCTTTCTCCTTCGGGGCACTCCACCCTGGGCAGCCCCAGCCCCAGGACGGATGGGTGTCTCCCTCCTTCGGTCCCCGCAGGGTTGGTTTTCGTGGCCCACCCAAGCATTTGGCATTCACGCCCAAATCTGGTTGATTTGACACCGGTTGTCAATTTTCCTGCCCAATTTTCTTTTCTGGGCCAGTTTAGTCCTTGGGTCACTTTCCAGGCAACTGACTCATACTTACGACGGTGGCAGTGTCCCAGTGGGGGATAGGTCACATTATTCCTTTTGCGACCTTCTGCTCAGCCAAATCAGCGAGGAAACCTGATTCATGATTCACTTTAACGACCGCGGTAAAATGGGGGCCAAACTCCCTTGGGACCTGTCTCGCTTAGCAACAGGCTCCATTGTGGTCGTAAATCGAGCAATTCCCCTGTCCCATTTTTTTTTACAAAACGGAAATCCGGAAATGTTATTTTTGACGGCTTTAAACAAAATCACCGCTATTTTATTTTTGCAAAGAAGGACCAATTTGCTTCCGGGAGACCAACGATATCAAATATTTATTTTTATTTTTGGCGGAAAAATTATGGGGGGATTTCAATACCGCCCCCCCTCCCCAAATTTGGTCTCCCTTTTTTTTAGAGAAAGCCGCTGCTGAATCAGATCGGACGCTGGTGTCCCTTCTTGAAACGGTTCCTGATCCGGCGATGCATCCTTTGTAACCGGCCCGAATCCCGCCATTCGTTGATGTGTTCGAATGCCGACTGCGAGACCGTTTACTGCCGGATTTGCTGGAAGGATCTCGGCAAAACCTGTTTTGCCTGCCATCCGGACAATTTGGTTTCGGACGACGAGAGCAGCGACGGAGAAACGGGCTACGCCGATTAAATTGTGGTTTAAATTTTGGGGTTTTTTGCCTTTTGGTATTAAATGGAGGGTGGTTTTTTTTTTTTTTAAAGGTCGGCAGTCCGGGCAGATTTGAATCCCTCTCGAAATAACAACAAGAGAGTTGGAAGGGATCTTCGAGGTCATTTAAACTGACCCCGCCTGCTCACGCAGGAAACCTACAGGGATTCGATCCGCCGACCTTTCTGATCGATAAACTCAGCCTCTTAGTCCCTGAGCCACCTAGGGAGCCCCGGATGAGCAGGGGGTTGGACTAGATGACCTCCAAGGTCCAACTCTGTTACTGTTAAATAGGAAAGTCCCTGTTTAGGGTCTTATATTAAGTTCAGCGACGGCTTATATAAATTGAGGATTTTTTTTATAGTTGCAGTGATATCGAAAATGTCATTTTATTTATCGATTTAGGAAATTTATATCGCCGCTGATTCAACCCAAGGTGACTTACAAGAATATAAAAACCTCATATAGATTAAAAAAAAACCTAATAAAAGAGAGAATTGTATAATAAATTAATAAAATAATAAAATATTTTGTCGCCCCTCCACCGGCGACAACCCATCACACGAGCCGTTTTATGGGCTCCGTCCCGCTCTGCGACCAATTCCTTGCAGGAATGACCTTCAAGGGCCTGTCAAGCAAAAGGATGGCTGGAGTCAGATCGTAAGCACGACCACGGCTTCGCTTAGAGATGGTTTCGCTTAACGGCCACGTGGCTAATCTCCGCCATGGTTTGCTAAATGCAAGGATGAGCTGTGTTTTAAGTAACTTCATGCAAATACCCCAGAGATTTGGGGGGAATGTAGAAGTTGTGGGGCCCCCAACCATGGAGGTTTTTAAGAAGAGAGTGGACAGCCGTTTTGTCTGAAATGGTATAATTTCCTGCCTGAGCAAGGGGTTGGAATAGAAGACCTCTAGGGTCCCTATTCTCTTAAGATCTCCAAATAGCCACAATACAATTAAAATTAAATTCCAAGGCAGGAAAGCAGGAATAGAGGAGAAAGGGGAGGGGGAGAGAGAGAAAGGATTAGAGGGAAAGGGGAGAGAGGGAGAGTGGGAAGGAAGGAATGGAATAGGAAAGAGAAAGAGGGGAAAATAGAGAAGGGAGAGAGGGAGGGAGTAGAGAAGGGAGGGAAAGAGGGAAAGAAAGAAAAAGGAAGGAAGAAAGGAAAAGAGATGGAGGATGGGAAGGAAGGAAAGAAGGAAGGAATAGGGAGGGAGAGTGGGAAGCAAGGAAAGGAGGAAGGGAGAAAAAAGACATGGAAGAATGGAAGGGCGAGAGGAAAAAGGGAAGGAAGGAAGGAATAGCGAAGAGGGAAGAATAGAGAAGGGTGAGAGGGAAGGAGTAGAGAAGGAAGGGAAAGAAAGAAAAAGGAAGGAAGGAAAAGAGATGGAGGGAGGGAAGGAAGGAAAGAAGGAAGGAATAGGGAGGGAGAGTGGGAAGCAAGGAAAGGAGGAAGGAAGAAAAAAGACATGGAAGAATGGAAGGGCGAGAGGAAAAAGGGAAGGAAGGAAAGGAAAGGAAGGAAGGAAGAAATAGAGAAAAGGGAAGAATAGAGAAGGGCGAGAGGGAAGGAGTAGAGAAGGAAGGGAAAGAAAGGAAAAGGAAGGAAGGAAAAGAGATGGAGGGAAGGAAGGAAAGAAGGAAGGAATAGGAAGGGGAGGAATGAAGCAGGGAAGCAAGGACAGGAGGAAGGGAGAAAACACATGGAAGAATGGAAGGGAGAGAGGAGAAAGGGAAGAAAGGAAGAGAGAAGAGGGAAGAATAGAGAAGGGAGGGAAAGAAAGAAAGAAAGAAAGAAAGAAAGAAAGAAAGAAAGAAAGAAAGAAAGAAAGAGAAAAAAAGGAAGGCAGGCTCTGCTTTTCCCAGATCCACGGGCGCTCGTGACAACCCCTCCCCCTTTTGCCAGGATCCCCCTCCCCTCCCCAATCTCCCCCCTCCCCAATTCCCTCCCCCCACCCCCAAATCCAGCCTTCCCAAGGGCGCAGCGCAGGAACAGCGCCAACCTTCCCTCCCCTTCCTCTCTTCTCGTCCAGGACCCCCTCCCCTCAATTCCCCTCGGAGGGGGGGGCAAGGGGAAACCCCTTCCCCTCCCACCCCTTACACACACACACACACACACACACACACAGAGACACACACAAGCGCGCGTGCCGAGGCGGCTGCTGGCTCTTTGCCCCCGCGGCCGGCCGAAGGGGAAGGGGGCTGCCCGGGCAGCTGACTGAGCCAGCGCCGGGCGGAGGCCGGGGAAGGGCGGCCGGCAGGAAGTTCCCGTTCTCGGGCGGGCCCTGCAGCTGCAGCGCCGTTGCAATGCGAGGCGGAGGCGGCGGCAGCCGGAGGAGGAGGAGGAGGAAGAGGCGGCGGGTTGCAAAGGCTCAAGAGCCGCCTCCTGCGCTCGCTGCGGCTCCGGACGCCGACTGAGCCGCAGCCCGCTACGGAGCGCCCCCTTCCCGGCTTAGACCGAGAGAGAGAGACCCCCGTGGCTCTTCTCCGGGGTCTCGAACGCGCGTGGAGTGGCGCTGTCCGAGCATGGCGTTGCTGCTGTTGCTGCTGGTGGTCTGGGCGTCCTGGGGCTGCCTGGCAGGTGAGACGCCGGGCGAGGGGAGGGAGACCCCCGAGAGGGGTGGGGGATAGGGGGGCACCCCGCTGCAGACTGGGGAGGGGGCCAGGAGAGGAAAGGAGCAGCCTGCGCAACAGCCCGGCCGGGTGGATTGGGTGCTGGAAGGGGCGAAGGACCATCGGAGGCACGGAATTGGGTCGGGGGGCGTCGGGGTCGGGGGCAGAGCGTTCCCACCGTGGCAGCTCGCTTAGAGACATGGGATAGGGTCTGGGGTCGTGGGCAGAGTCTCCTTCCCGCGTGACAGCTCCCTCGGAGGCACGGAATGGGGTGGGGGCGTCGGGAAGCACGGAATTGGGTCGGGGGGCGTCGGGGGCAGAGCGTCCCCACCGTGGCAGCTCGCTTAGAGACATGGGATAGGGTCTGGGGTCGTGGGCAGAGTCTCCTTCCCGCGTGACAGCTCCCTCGGAGGCACGGAATGGGGTGGGGGCGTCGGGAAGCACGGAATTGGGTCGGGGGGCGTCGGGGGCAGAGCGTCCCCACCGTGGCAGCTCGCTTAGAGACATGGGATAGGGTCTGGGGTCGTGGGCAGAGTCTCCTTCCCGCGTGACAGCTCCCTCGGAGGCACGGAATGGGGTGGGGGCGTCGGGAAGCACGGAATTGGGTCGGGGGGCGTCGGGGTCGGGGGCAGAGCGTCCCCACCGTGGTAGCTCGCTTAGAGACATGGGATAGGGTCTGGGGTCGTGGGCAGAGTCTCCTTCCCGCGTGACAGCTCCCTCGGAGGCACGGAATGGGGTGGGGGCGTCGGGAAGCACGGAATTGGGTCGGGGGGCGTCGGGGTCGGGGGCAGAGCGTCCCCACCGTGGTAGCTCGCTTAGAGACATGGGATAGGGTCTGGGGTCGTGGGCAGAGTCTCCTTCCCGCGTGACAGCTCGCTCAGAGGCACGGAATGGGGTGGGGGCGTCGGGAGGCAGGGAATTGGGTCGAGGGGCGTCGGGGTCGTAGGCAAAGTCTCCTTCCCCCATGACAGCTCCCTCGGAGGCACGGAATGGGGTAGGGGCGTCGGGGGCAAAGCTTCCCGCCCCATACAGTGGGCTTGGAAGCACGAAATAGGGTCTGGGGGCGTTGGGGTCAGGGGCAAAGTCTTCCCCCCCCCCCAAAGTCTGAAGCTTCAGAGGCTCCAGTACTGTTTTCTCCCTGGTTTAGCCAGCAGGCAGCTCAACCCTGAAGGTAGAAAGACAGGTGATGTTCCCGTGCCTCTGAGCATGTGCAGAGAGCGTTAGGCCTCTCTGCGAAGTAGTGGAGCTATTCCCATCCCTGTCAAAAACTAGTTTAGGGGCCTTTCTTCAACATGGACTACATCTCCCATCAGACCCACCAGTTGTGCAGGCTGGAACCAAAGCTGCGGAAAAATTGGGGTAGGTAATAGAAATATTCAAACCCAAACTCCGGTGTCATCCATCCCTGTCGGACTACAACTCCCATCGTCAAAAGAAAGGGCTCCTTTGCTGGTTTAAAAGAACCTGTTCTGGGCTAAGGGCCTTCTTCTGTTTCTAGTCCTTAAGATTTGGTGAAAATCTCAGGAGTTGAATCCTAATACCTAAATCAGTGTTTCTCAATCTTAGCAACTTTAAGATGTGTGAAAACTATAGATATATGGGGGGAAATGGATTTTCATGAGGACTAGCACCCTACAGGCAAAGTTTTGGTGGCTTCCAGAGCAAATAAATAGGGTGCGGGGAAATAGATTGGCTCCCCAAGTGAGATGCATGAAATATAATGTGCCTCCAACAGTGGTATTTGATGAAAAGCATGCTGGCTGGGGGATTCTGGGAGTTGAAGTCCATCTATCTTAAATCTTGTTGGTTGAGGAATTCTGGGAGTTGAAGTCCACCTATCTTATAATTGTTCAGCCTGAGAAAACTCTGACCCAGATCTCGTGAAAATCAAAATTATTGCAGGAACGGATTTGCGAGAACGTATTTCTTTTGGGGGGGGGCACAGATTTATACTTCACCCCACATCGAGAGACTCCTCCCCCCATGTGGAAATCCAACTTCTGGGGCACAGGAGAAGACCCCCAACCCCTTAAAAGAATTTTAAAATACCCACCCACCCCTTTAAAACTAACATTATTTTTCACCTTTGCAGATGCTTCCAGCCTACAACCCTGGAGCTGGGACCCCCTATGTTCGTGGCCTGTCACCCCGAGAATCGTGCAGGCCGCTCGGCCGGTTGAGTTGCCGGTAGCATCGTTGGTAAGGCTGTCCCCCCCAACAATTTTTGGCTGCTTTGGCAAAACAAGGCAAGGCGTAAATGACGAGCCAGTTTCGACAACTGCCGGTTTGACCGGTTGGATGAGCTCATCTCCTCTGTCTCACACCCACCCACTCACCCACCCCTGCCACGGTGTGCCCCCCCCCTCACCCCACCCTGTGCCACGGATGTCGGGAGTCTCCGGAACATTTCCGTCTATTACTGTAGTCCAGGAAAGCCTTGGGTGGAGCAGGGAAGGGAATGAGGCAGATACCCTCTGCAGATGTTGGCAGAGATCCCCACCCTACCCCAGCCGGGGGTGGGTGTGTGCATGGATTCCCAAGTACCCTGCTCCAAAATTGGGGTCTTATTTTTATTCCCCCCCCCCAATTCTCTTCTTTTTTAGGGTCCCCACAGCTTCCCCGCTCGGCTGCAGCTTGCTTTCGAGGTGGAAGGGGAGGGTCTGCTTCTGGATTTGGCACAGAATCGGTGAGTCGGGGGAAGGGGAGGGGGTGGTCCCAGAGTCTGGGGTGAGGTGGGGAGGGGTGTCTCCCCGTTGGATGCCCCCCCCAAAATCCTACTCGAGAAGGTCAGCCTAAAACGAACCCAGAAAAAAAAATGGTTAAAATCATAAGTTATTCAAAGTCCTTGAATGGGGAGACCTGCCCTGAGCTGGGGGTGGGGGGTGGGGTTGGGCTGGATGACCTCAAGGGACCCTCTGATTCTGGGGTTCTGTATGCAAATATAAATTCAGATTCAGGTTTTTTTTAATTGAAAAAAAAAACCACACACACACACACACACACACACAGAATCTCTGCCTAAAGAAAAGAGAAAGCCACAGGCACTGATGCACCAGGGAAGCTCCATCCTGGCCCTGAGCATTCAGTAGAGCTTCCCTAGGCAGGAGCAGTCTGTCTTAAACCACCCTGGAAGAAGGAGTTTGAAGGAGATAAAAGCGGTATTTTTTTTTTTTAAAAAACGCTTTACTCTGCCGTGAGGTAACAGTAGCAAAGTGGGAAGGGACCTTGTAGGCCATCTAGTCCAACCCCCTGCTGACTAGGGATTTGAACCGCCAAACTGCCGATCTTTCTGACTGACAAGCTCGGTCTCTTAAGCCATTGACCCACAGAAATAGGAACGGATCTGGAGAGGCCCAGCTGAGCAAAGACCCAACATAGCAAAGCTTGCCGTTAACGGCATTTCCGTTCGGTGTTGGCTTGTTTTTCCTTCGCAGGGAACTGATGATGGGCAGCTCAGGGTTAATTTACTACCTGCCAAACGGGACAAGAACGGTGCATCCAACCAGTCCGGAGGTAAGACTCACCTTTAATTTTCTCGGTCCAGAGGTAGACTGTTCCTGGAGCTGAAGGTTCTACTGAGTTGTCTTAATAGCCAAAATATGGAGGGTTTGTTGAATTCATTTGCAGCAGATGTTTTAGCATAAAAAGCCCCCATTGAGATGCCTCAGAAATTGGGTACCCCTTTGAAGATGTGGGGTGGGGGGTCACAGTTGAAACCCCCTCCCCCAAAAGCTCCTTATTCTGACGGGAGGGGTAGCATTCAGCAGACCTGGGAGTTAAACCTTGGCTTCTCCTCTCATTCTGCCCTGCCCTGATAGAATTCAAGCCTCTGGATCCCATCAATTCAACGGTGGCTTGCTTCGATGTTCTAAATTGCAAAAGAGGAATTTCATGCTTTCTTTCGGCTGAATTAAGATTTAAGCTCTTTGTTCTGTTTGGTTCTTTTTCGTTCGTTTTTTTTTTTTAGGGCAACTGCTGTTATCGGGGTAGCATTCAAGGGTACCCCGACTCTTGGGCCAGTGTCTGCGTTTGTTCGGGTTTAAGGTAAGGACGGGTAAAATCGGGGCAGCATCGCACTCTCCTCTCCTCCCGCTTCCACTTTCTCCTTCCTCCTTGCTCATCTTCACTTTTCTTTCATCCTTCCCTTTGCTTCCCCTCCCTTCACTTTTGCTTTTGCTTTCACTTTCATTTTATCATTCCCTTTACTTCCTCTCCCTTTACTTTCACTTTCACTTTATCCTCCTTCTCTTCCATGTTCGTTTTCACTTTTGTTTTATCCTTCCCTTTACTTCCTCTCCCTTTACTTTCACTTTCACTTTCTCCTTCTCCTCCATGTTCGTTTTCACTTTTGTTTTATCCTTCCCTTTACTTCCTCTCCCTTTCACTTTCTCCTCCTTCTCCATGTTCGTTTTCACTTTCATTTTATCCTTCCCTTTACTTCCCCTCCCCTCCCCTCCCTTTGCTTTCACTTTCTCCTTCCTCTCTCCATGTTCGTTTTCACTTCCATTTTATTCTTCCCCTTACTTCCTCTCCATTTACTTTCACTTTCACTTTCACTTTCTCCTCCTTCTTCACGTTCGTTTTCACTTTCGTTTTATCCTTCCCTTTATTTCCCCTCCCCTCCCTTTGCTTTCACTTTCTCCTTCCTCTCTCCGTGTTCGTTTTCACTTCCATTTTATTCTTCCCTTTACTTCCCCTCCCTTTGCTTTCACTTTCACTTTCACTTTCTCCTCCTTCTTCATGTTCGTTTTCACTTTCATTTTATCCTTCCCATTACTCCTCCTCACTTCACTTTCACTTTCTCCTTCCTCTCTCCATGTTCGTTTTCACTTCCATTTTATTCTTCCCTTTACTTCCCCTCCCTTTGCTTTCACTTTCACTTTCTCCTCCTTCTCCATATTTGTTTTCAGTTTCATTTTATCCTTCCCTTCCCTCTCCTGTCGCTTTCACTTTCGCTTTCCCCTTTGCTTTCCCGAAGCATGGTGGTTCATTTTCACTTTCATTTTATCCCTTTACTTCCTCTCCCTTCACTTTCACTTTCACTTTCTCCTCCCTCTCCACGTTCGTTTCCACTTTCATGCTATCCTTCCCTTCCCCCTCCCATCACTTTCACTTTTGCTTCCTCCTTTGCTTTCCTGAGGCCTGGTGGTCCCCCCTTTTGCTGATCTTCCAGGACTCCCGAGGACAACCCTACTGCAAATCCCATGATCCCCAACCAGCGGCCGTATCCTGCAGCGCTAACCTTAAGCCATCCAAAATAAACGCTTTGCCGAGACATCTGAGCTCGGCAAGCGTGAAACGGCCAGTTGCGATCAGACAGTGTTTCTTGATTTATTTAGAAGACTTTTTAAAAAAATAATAATCATACAAAGCAAAATTATTCCCAAGTCTTTCCATTCCGGCAGGCCCGAAAGGAAATGTGGGAAGGAGGGAAGAGGAAAACATTTAAACTGAGAGCCAAATTTGATGGAAAAGCATGCTTAAATTGCCCACTCTTGCCCATTCCTGAAAAACTGAAGCAAATTCACCATCCTGAATGCCAAAGAAATCCAAAATATGGCACTTTTTAACCCAACCTTCTCTCTCTTTCTCTCTCTCTCTTTCTCTTTCTTTTGATCACCTAGTGGTCTCCTTACCGTCTCCCGGTTTAGAAGCTACAGCTTGGAATCTACCCCAGACGGGCAGACGAGGGCCTACAGACTGCATCCAGCAAACGGGATTTGCACACAGAGCCAACGTTTTCACCCACATCTGGTGTCAAAACGGGCACTGTTGCAACGGGTAGGGCTGGATCAAATTTTTAAATTGAAACTCCAAAATAGAGGTGGGAAGGCCTGCCCCCTCCCAAAAAAAACCCCCCGAAAAAATTGGGGGAGAAAAACACCGAATTGCTGCAGTCGCTAAGCGAGCCCCACGGTTGTTAAGTGAATCCGACCTCCCCGTTGTCTTGGCTCATCAAAAGGTCGAAAAATAGGATCACGTGACACCCTCCCACCCTCTCCCCCCTCCGGGCGCCCCAACCATCATAGATATGGGTCAGTTGTCAAGCGTCCAAATTTTGAATCACGTGATCGTCAGGATGTTGCAACGGTCGGTCGTAAATGTGAAAAATGGTTACAAAGTCCCTTTTTTCAGTGCCCTCGTAACTTCAGTCACTAAACAAATGGTCATAAATAGAGGACTGCCTGTATTTAGCCTTAAAAGTAAGAAAAAGGGGTATTTTTTTAGCTAGAATTTTGTTCTTTATTCATTTTCACCTGTATTTTTGTTGGATTTTTTTTTTATCCCATGCCGGACCTGGTCTTGAACCCAGCACTTCGGCCTCCTCTGTCTGACTCCTCTCTTTTTCCTCCCAGGTGAAGCGAGAAACAGAGGCCGAGCGTGGTTTTGTGGAGCTGGTGATAGTGGCCGACCACGCCGAGGTGAGGACTGTCTTCCCCCTTCCCAATTTGCCCCCTTCCCAATTTACCCAATTATATTTTGCAAGCTGATCAAGACAATTCCGGCAGAAATCTGCAGGGGGAAAAAAATAATTTGCAGGACCTGAGTGGAAGGGATAGTTAGTGTCATTTGAACTCTCATGTTGCTAGACCTCAGTGAGTAAGCCCTCCTTTCGTTCCCCCTCTGCTCGCCCGACTTTCTCACCAGTTTTGATTCCCTCAAAGCCTCAAGAATCCCATAGATCTAGTTAGGCCCTCCCACCCCCCGAAAGCTCTCTTTTGATCCCACGCTGATCCCACTGCTACCACCAATCTTTCTGCCGTTCAGTTCAAGCTGGATCCGAACCTCAACCGGACTCGAACACGGATCTTGGAAATCGCCAGCCACATGGATGGGGTGAGCCACGGTTCTGATATTCCTTTTTTTTTTTTCTTTCCTTGGCCTGAAACCCGGCCTATACCATTTCTGACAAGTGTGGCTGTCCAGTCTCTTCTTAAAAACCTCCGGGGATGGAGGACCCACCCCTTCTGGAGGCAAGCAGTTCCACTGGTGAATTGTTATCACTGTTTAGGAAGTTTTCCCATAATTCCAGGTTGCTTCTCTCCTTGATGAGTTTCCATTCAAGGAGAGGTTTAATCTAGAAATAAGGAAAATTTATTCTTCCTTCCTTCCTTCCTTCCTTCCTTCCTTCCTTCCTTCCTTCCTTCCTTCCTTCGCAGGGGGTTGGACTAAATGACCTCCAAGGTCCCTTCCAACTCTTACTTATCTAAGCAAACCCTGAATTCCATCTTACATACCTCTAGATTTAGCACCCAAATGGGAAAGGCCTGCCTGTAAATCTAATCTGGATGCCACCAAGGAGATTAAAAACTGTTTAAAGAGGGTTTTTAAAAATAATGAAATCATAGTTTAGCAGAATAGTTTCCTCTGGAGTAGCGTACATTATACAGTTTGTTCTCAACATACAACATCATTTGATGTCTACTCTGTGCAAAATCTTCTCCTTCTCCTTCTCCTTCTCCTTCTCCTTCTCCTTCTCCTCCTCCTCCTCCTCCTCCTCCTCCTCCTCCTTATTATTATTATTATTATTATTCCCCTTCCAGTTCTACAGGCTGCTGGGTCTCCGGGTGGCTCTGGTTGGTGCCGAAGTCTGGAATAACGGCAACCGAGTGTCGACAAACGGAAACACAAAAGAAATTCTCCGGCGGTTCCTGGCCTGGAGGGAGAAGGATTTGCTGCCCCAGATTCCCCACGACAACGCTCAGCTCATTGTGTAAGATGTCAGGTGCATGCAGGATCTTGAGTCAGCAAGTGGACTAGCAGCTTGAGTTTTTAAATATTTTTAATTAGCTAAGTGCAAAGAGGGGGGGAGAGAAAGACAGAAAGAGAAAGAGAGAGAGAGAAAGAGAGAGAGAGAGAGAGGAAGGAAGAGAGAGAAAGAGAGAGAGAGGGTGTGAGAGAGAGACAGAAAGAGAGAGGGAAAGAGAGAAAGAGAAAGACAGAGAAAGAGAAAGAAAGAGGAAGAGAGAGAGAGAGAGAGAAAGTGGAAGGCAGAGAGAAAGAGTGAGAGAGAGAGAAAGAGTGTGAGAGACAGAAAGAGAGGGAAAGAGACAGAAAGAGAAAGACAGAGAGAGAAAGAGAAAGAAAGAGAAAGAGAGAGAGAGAGAGAGAAAGAGGAAGGCAGAGAGAAAGAGTGAGAGAGAGAGAAAGAGTGTGAGAGAGAGACAGAAAGAGAGAGGGAAAGAGACAGAAAGAGAAAGACGGAGAAAGAGTTTTTCTTTCTTTCTTTCTTTCTTTCGTTTATTTATTTATTTATTTATTTATTTATTTATTTATTTATTTATTTATTTATTTATTTATTTGCATTTATTCGTGCAAACTCTCCCGGGTTCCTTTTCGGCCACAGTGGTCCTCCGTTTCCCGCCGGTGTTATTGGCGCGTCGACCCAAGGATCCATTTGCTCAAAAAGTTCCGGTGGGATCAGCATGGTGAGTTGAAGGGGTTTTTCGGAGCCTGGAAAACAGGGACAGGGGCTTACAAAAACATCGCAAGGGGCCAATTTTTTTTACTCCCTTCGGCCGCTTAAACCGGAGTCACCACGGCTGGTTAGCAAGAAGATCAAAGATTCCCAAAGATAAATTAGGTGCTAAATTTAGAGATTGCTCTTCCTTAATGCTTGCTCCCTTTCAATAAATCTGGTTAAAGAAAACTCCGAGAATCTTATCTTATCTTTCAGAATACAGGTCATTCTCAATTGACCATAGTGGCCAAAATTGTGGAAACCTTTTGGGAAAAAATGTATTTTTGAGGTTTGATGGCTGATAACACCACTTTTCTTTTGGGGAGTTTCAAGATCATCCTATTCCACTGCTGGGATGGCTGGGAATAGAATGGAAAATCGATGGAGCCGACTCAAGAAACTGGTTAGTCAGAAGCGACCCAGCAATCAAACCCGGTTAATAGAAGCCATCATTCCATCTTGGTTTCACATGATAACAGCTGCAGAATTAAAGGGCTTGGTTCCCTCCATGGGAAGACGTTGTAAGGCCGTCATTCATGCTAAAAGGTTACCCAACGAAGTATGAACTGACATGGTGAAAATTTATGCATATCTTGTTTTTTCTACGGGGATATTTTTTGTCTATCTCGTTTTTTCTACGTGTTCCACTTTTCTTCTTTATACTGTTCACTGCTATTCTAATAGCAAATCCTTCCTAAAAGTTACGGCATTACATTCTGGATTAAATTATCTTTCCATGGATATCTAATTTTATGGTGCTATTCACCCCCCAAAAAGTGGTATTACTAGCTGGTTTTAGAAAATACACTTTTCCCAAAAGCTTTTCACAATTTTGGCCACTACTGTGCAACCATTCCTTTAAGCATCCATTCCAAGTTACAAGGCGCTTGAAAAGGGGGCATTACGACCGATCCTCACACTTACGACCGTCGCAACATTCTCCCCCCCCCGCCATTTTAATCAGGTGATTAAAATTATAGAAACTTGGCCACTGGCACGAATCGAGGACAGTTACAGCATCCCAAGGATGGTGTGATCCCCACTGACATTTAAATGTACTTACATGAAACGTAATTAAACTTACATTAAACGGTTTCTGAATGATGACCCTGTGGCCGTGAGAATGCCGCGATGGTCGTAAGTACGAGGAACGGTCGTAAGTCACTTATTAGTGCTGCTGTTAACTTCGAATGGTTGTTAAATGAATTGTTATAAATCAGGGCCTTTAGGAATTAGTTATTTTTATAGGGTTGGATGCGCGCAATTCCCTTTTCCCGAATCCTGGTTTGTTTTCCCATCCAGGGCCACTCCGTCAGCTCTTTAATCATGGCTTCCACTCTTTCACATCAACTTGGCCACAATCTCGGTCTCGCCCACGACAGCGACGGCTGTGGCTGCAACAGTTCCATCCGTCCCCAGAGCCGGAAGTGCATCATGGAAGCACCGACGGGGTGAGCACGCAGATGTCTTCGGGCTCCGTCCGTTTTTCTGCTTCGTTATCTCCGATTCTGTATTCTGAGCAGGGGGTCAGTCTAGAAGACCTCCGAGGTCCCTTCCAACTCTGCTGGTCCGTCATTCTGAATAGTGACGCAAAGATCCACACCCTCACCTCCCTTCCCCACAACCTTGTAAGTCAGGATTGTCCTGAAAAAAACCCTCCCTTCTTTCCATCGCTAGGATTATGCCCGGTTTGAGTTTTAGCACCTGCAGCCAACGACGCATTCAAGAAATCCTCCGGAGCAACCAAGTCGGCTGCCTCCTCGATCAGCCCGAACCAAGCCGCTTGGTGAAGTCCCGTTGCGGGAACCACCTGGTAGAACCTGGAGAACAGTGTGATTGCGGCCTCTTTTTGGTAAGAAATACCGAAAGACCACAATTTCTTTTCTCGTTTCGGGCCTAACGGTTTTTTTCCTCACCACGAGCACAAAGTCCAGAAATGGTTTCCAAGCAGCAGCTAAACCCGAATTGCATTCTTTTCTTTCATCGCAAGCCGTCGATTTGATCAAATGATGATTACTGGTATTTCCCCGTTTGTGGTGTGGCGGCCTAGGGGCGGAGCTCTCGCCTCACAATCAGGAGGCTGCGAGTTCGATCCTAGGTCGAGGCGAGTAAAACAGCGGAGGCTGTGGCGATCCGCTCTGCCATGCCGATCGGCTCGGCTTCAAACGGAGGAAATATAGATCAGTAGAGCGCAGAGGCGGGTGGGATTCAGGCAGTTCGCACCACTCCAGGAGAACCGGTTGTCAACTTTCTGAGCAGTGTGGTGAACTGAATTGTTGGAAGAAATCATTAGGGTAGAGAACCGGTTGTTAAATTATTTGAATGTCACCACTGGGCGGGCCCACCTGATTGCCGGAGCGAACCGGTTCGCTCTCAGTCAGCTGATCGTCGGAGCTACCAGTTTGCCAGAACCGATCTAAATCGGCTGAATCCCACCCCTGTTTCTCTCTCTGGACACAATGAGAATATATCTGCTGGAAAAAAAAAAACTCCGTACTGGCAACAGGAAGGGCATCCGGCCAGTAAAACACTCAGTTCAGTTGCCCAGACGCCACCACGGCAAGGGATTATGGGGGTCGTTAAAAGAAGATTATTATTATTGTTGTTGTTGTTGTTATTATTATTATTTCCCCTTTCCATTTTCTCCTCCTTCCTTCTCCAGGAGTGTACGGATCCGTGTTGTAATGCAACCACCTGCCAATTAATTCCAGGAGCTCAATGTGCCACCGGACAATCTTGCTGTCACCAATGCAAGGTAAGGTGCCCCCTCCCCCCAAAAATGCAGGGGAAACCCCTTCCTTTTATCCTGAAACCCCTTCCGATGCAAACCAGGATCCTGCCAGGAACTCTGTTCGTTCCCCAATCCCGTTATCCCAAAGAATCCGAGATTCTGTTCCCACTCTCCATCCTCAATTGAAGCTTTGTAACTCCTTCCTCATTTATCACACCTCCCACATTCACATTCACATTAATTTTATAATAAATTCAGTACATTACACATTTAAATATTGTAAAACGCCCCAGTTCCTTCTTAGCATCTTTCAATAATAACACCGTCTTAACATCCAATATCGTTATTCTCTTCATACACATACTAACATACAAATACACGTTTTCATCTTATTTATAACTCTTTCTTAATATATTTTCTGCTTATTTTTGGTCTCCTTCATTTCCAAACTCCGTTTTTATTCCCCAACCATTGATAAAATACTTCATCCCATCCCATATCATACAATATTCAGTTTGCTCTTTCTCTTTAATTGCCAACGTTAATCTATTCATTTCTGCACATCCTAATATTTCCCTTATCACCTTCTCTTCAATAGGAAGCTCTCCACTTTTCCAATGTGGTGCAAATACAATTCTAGCTGCAGTTAATAGAGCGGCCAAACTAGTTTTCAATAGTTTATCCAAGTATAACATTCAAAGAAAGAGGAAAATAAGGGGAAGAGGAAAGGAGGAAAAAGGGAAGAGGAAAAAGAAAGAATTTTTTTTTAGCACAGTAGAATAAGGAAATTAACACGCAGCTTCGATTTTTTTTTTTTTTTACTTTTGCAAAATAATATATACTAGCCGTTTCTACGAGAAATCAGCAAAACCCCAAATTAAAGTTTTGGAGTCCCCCCCCTCTCCCCCCACTTCAAGCGTAATGTCCAGAAGCGGTTTCCCACTAGAAACGAAATTCCCCAGGTAGTCCTCATCTTAGGACCACAATGTCTGTCGCTCAGCGAGACAGGCATTAAGGGAGCTTTGCCTCATGTTGCAACGGCTACCGTTGTTCAGTGAATAACTGCCGTCGTTAAGTGTGTGAAAAATGGTGCATTTTTTCCAGTGCTGTTGCAAGTTCGGACGGTCACTAAACGAACTGTTGTAAGTCAGTTGGTAATTTCCCCCTCCTCTCTTCTGTTCCCCCCTTGGGTAGCTACGCAGTGCTGGACATACATGCCGTCCAGTCCAGAACGAATGCGACCTGCCCGAATTCTGCGACGGGACTTCCCCACTCTGCCCTTCGAACGTCTACAAGCAAGACGGCAGCTTATGCGAAGGAGGCAAGGCTGTGTGCCACGGAGGCATCTGCCCCACATACTTAAGCCAGTGCCAAGCCCGTTGGGGTCCCGGTAAGCTGAGGTTCCATCCCCCTGCATTAGATACAGGCATTCCTCAACATACGACTACAACTGGAAGCGGTATTTCCGTTGCGTTAGTCGAGGGAATCGCGGCTGACTTTCTTTGCGTCCTTTTCCGTCACGGTGGTGAAGCAAATTGTGCCGTTGTTAAATGGATCGCATGGTTGAGGTCGAAGAGGACTGCCTGTGGAAATTAAACAGGTTCATCTTTGATTAGGCTGCTAGGACTCCCTGTCTCCTGGTGATTGGCCCGAAGCCATCCAGCCGGCTTTCATGCCTAACGCAGGACTAGAACTCACCATCTCCTGGTGATAAAGTCACTCAATCAGCTTTCATGCTTAAGTCAGGACTAGAACTCCCCGTCTCCTGGTGATTGGCCCAAAGTCATCCAGCCGGCTCTCACGCCTACGTTGGGAGTAGAATTCACTTATCGCCCAGTGATTGCGACTAGAACTCACTGCCACCTGGTGATTGGCCGAAAGCCATCCTATCAGTCTTCAGGCCTAAGGCAAGGTAGAATCCACCATCTCCCAGTGATTGGCCGAAAGCCACCCAATCAGCTTTCACACCTAATTTGGAACTAGAACTCCCACTTTCGTGGCGATTGGCCGAAAGCCACCCAATCAACTTTCACGCCTAATTTGGAACTAGAACTCCCACTCTCGTGGCGATTGGCCGAAAGCCACCCAATCAACTTTCACGCCTAATTTAGAACTAGAACTCCCACTCTCGTGGCGATTGGCCGAAAGCCACCCAATCAGCTTTCACGCCTAATTTGGAACTAGAACTCCCACTCTCGTGGCGATTGGCCGAAAGCCACCCAATCAACTTTCACGCCTAATTTGGAACTAGATCTCCCACTCTCGTGGCGATTGGCCGAAAGCCACCCAATCAGCTTTCACGCCTAATTTGAAACTAGAACTCCCACTCTCGTCCCGATTGGCCGAAAGCCACCCAATCGGCTTTCACGCCTAATTTGGAACTAGAACTCCCACTCTCGTGGCGATTGGCCGAAAGCCACCCAATCAGCTTTCATGTCTTAAATTGAAACTAGAACTCGCCAGCTCCCACTTTCTTAACCCCTGGAGCAAAACTAACTGACTGTTTTTTGTTTACCCTAATTAACTGATGACACTTTATTCTATCTTAGGTGAACCCTGTAGTTGGATCTCATTTATTGGCAGTAATTCCTTTATTTTTTCTTTTTTTAATTTTTAATTTTTTTTCCCAGATGCGATTCCCACGTCGGAAAGCTGCGTGGCGTCTCTGAATCAGAGGGGAGATGCCCGCGGAAACTGTGGGCAGAATCCCGACGGATCCTACATTTCCTGTGCTAAGAGGTAAGCGCAGGCACCCGGCCTCAAAAAACGTGGCTAAATAGGACGGCATTACAGGTCACTGCTACCCGGTGGTGAAATGTAAAATTTGTTACTACCGGTTCTGTGGGCATGGCGTGCTGGTGGTGGGGGTAATATGACTGAGTGGGCATGGCCAACTTTTTTTTTTTTTAAACTTTTAAAAGCATTTTTTCTACAACCTCTTCGGTTGTAAGTACCGTCTCGCTTACTCACAGAAATTCTGGGCTTAATTTTGGCCGTAAATCGAGGACTCTCCAAATAAATAAATAGATAAGTACCGTCTCGCTTACTCACAGAAGTTCTGGGCTTAATTTTGGCCGTAAATCGAGGACTCTCCAAATAAATAAATAGATAAGTACCGTCTCGCTTACTCACAGAAGTTCTGGGCTTAATTTTGGCCGTAAATCGAGGACTCTCCAAATAAATAAATAGATAAGTACCGTCTCGCTTACTCACAGAAGTTCTGGGCTTAATTTTGGCCGTAAATCGAGGACTCTCCAAATAAATAAATAGATAAGTACCGTCTCGCTTACTCACAGAAATTCTGTGCTTAATTTTGGCCGTAAATCGAGGACTCTCTAAATAAATAAATAGACAAGTACCGTCTCGACAGTGATTAAAACTCTAAAAGTAAGATGAATGTTGGTGGGAATGCAGGATTTTGAAGCGGGTGGGGCCCGGAGGCCTGGCCTGGCCTTCTTTTAAAAATAAAATAAAAAAACTGAGGACTAGAAACACGAAGGGACGCAAGCAGAAATGACTCCCATCTCTTTCCCCACAGCGACATCCGGTGTGGTCAGCTGCAGTGCGAGAAAAAACGGAACGGAACAGTTAGGACTTCGAACTGCCTGCGTGACGCTCTGAAATTTGTCGTTGCAACCGACGTCGTGGATGAGGCCTGGGTGTTATCCGGGACAAATTGTGGTCCTAACAAAGTGAGTGAGTCTCAGATGGACTTTTGTGGCTGAGATTTTGGGGGTTTCGGTCAGAGAGAATTGCTTCCCTGCCTTAATGAAAGGCCGCTCGCGAAGTCCTCAAATTATGAATTTTAATCCCTTGACTGTGGGGGAAATCCTTCCACGGTCGTAAGTGCGAGGACTAGCCATAGGTCACTTTTTCAGCATCGTCGTAACTTCAAACGGTCATTAAACGAACGGTCGTAAGTTGAAGACGACCCACATATTTTTTTGTTCCTAGGTTTGTATCAACCAGCGATGCCAGGAAGTTTCCTCATTAAAATTACCCATATGCCAGTGCAACGGACGTGGGGTAAATATAATATATATATATTTCCCCCGCCTCTCTCTTTCTTAAAAACTGTTTTTCCAACATCAGAAGACCCCAAAGAAATGTAGGCTAAAACACTGGCTAATTTTCCCCCTTTCCCCCCCCCCCCCAACACTTTTATGCAAAGAAGTTTCTGGTCTTCAGCAAAAAGTATTGAGGACTAGAAACTTGCGAGAAAGGGAGAAGGCGGGGGGGGGGGCGGGGGTGAGTGTGGGAGATCTGCCTTGCAAGATATCCACCCAAACACATATCTAAATCAATAATCCGTTAAGGGAAGAGCAATTTACAAAGGAGTGGCATGGCTGAAAACTGAGGACTAGAATCTTGAAAAGGGGAGGGGGGGGGAATCAAAGAAAGGAGACCTAAACTAGGAAACTAGTGAGTTCTAGCGTTAGGCATGAAAGCGCTAGGTGTCTAGCTCCCCGTGCGAGATCTTGTCCCCTCTTATCCTGCCTGGACTCTCTAAGATTTTTTCTTTTCAACCTACAGCTCTGTAACAGCAAAGGGCACTGCCATTGCGAGCCCGGGTGGGCGCCCCCTCACTGCCAGGCGGGTGGCCTTGGGGGCAGTGTGGACAGTGGCCCCCCCGCCCCGGGGGAAGGTAAGTCGAGTGAGAGTGGGCACAGTCCCCTTACCCCCACAAGGTGATCCCCCCTTTTTCTGTTCCAGCTGCCTTTTGGTGGCTTGCAACCTGTGTCAATTCCGCAGCAAATTTCACCCAGCCGTTAGTTTTCCCATCAAGGGGAGCTTTTTGCAGACAGGCAGGCTGGGGTCATCAGCGGCTCTCCCTGGCAAAGAGAGGCTGGGGTCTCAAGAACTCAGAGCATCTTAACGGTTTAAGGAGGGGAGGGGGAAAGATTGCAACCCCAGCCCCCAGCGCTGTGGTGGTCTGGAAGAGAGGCCACAGGGAAGGAAGACGGGATGGGGAGAGGAGGAGATAGATAGATAGATAGATAGATAGATAGATAGATAGATAGATAGATAGATAGACAGACAGACAGACAGACAGACAGACAGACAGACAGACAGACAGACAGACAGACAGACGGTTGGATGGATGGATGAATGGATGAGTGGATGGATAATAGAGATATACAAATAGATAGATAGACAGACAGACAGATAGTTGGATGGATGGATGGATGGATGGATGGATGGATAACAGAGATATACAAAGAGAGAGAGAGAGAGAGAGAGATTAGATGAATGGATGGATGGATGGATGGATGGATAGATATAGATAGATGATAAATGATAGATAGATGAATGAATATTAGATGGATAATAGTGATATACAAATAGATAGATATAGATAGATGATAAATGATAGATGGATGAATATTAGATGATAATAGAGATATACAAATGGATGGATGGATGGATGGATGGATAGATATAGATAGATGATAAATGATAGATAGATGGATGAATATTAGATGGATAATAGTGATATACAAATAGATAGATATAGATAGATGATAAATGATAGATGGATGAATATTAGATAATAATAGAGATATACAAATGGATGGATGGATGGATGGATGGATGGATGGATGGATGGATCGTAGATGGATAACAGAGATATACAAATAGATAGATAGATAGATAGATAGATAAATAGATAGATAGATAGATAGACAGATAGATAATGATAGATGATATATATATAGAGAGATATAGAAGATAGGGATAGATGATTGCTGGATGGATGGATGAATATTAAATGGATTATATAGAGATAAATAGTTGGATGGATGGATGATATTAGATGGATAATAGAGATAGATAAATAGACAGATAGATAGATGGATGGATGATGGATGCTTGCATGGATGGACGGATAGATTGGAGGAAGGGACAGACCTACAGTGCGATGGATGGGTGGGTGGATGGATGGATGGATATAGGTAGCTGGACAGACAGACAGACAGATGATGGACAGATAGCTAGATAGACAGAGAGATAAGATGATAGATAGATAGATGGATTCTGATTTGCATACATGGCAATAATCCAGGGCTGAATTTCACCTCTCCACCCCCCACACCCGAAAAGCAACGCTAGATTCAAACTAACGGCGATCGGCGAACACCCAAAAAGTCAGCGGGGCGCACGCCCTTGGCCATCCTCCTGGCCCAGCGCCTTCCCTCTCGCCAGCTCGGGTGTGATCTCTTTCTATAACTCCCCTGCATTTACTTAAAGACAGGCCATTTTTCCCCCCTCCAAGGGAGGCACAGGCCCCGGGTGTTGTGAAAAACGGGGTTGTTACGGGATACCAAACAAGGCCTCCTTTGTGTTAGCGCGATGCCCGGCTGCCCTCGGCCCCCCCCCACCGTTCACCATGCGCCGTTCCGCCTTGGCATGCCATGGGTGGAGTGTGAGGGGAGTAACACTCGTTGGCTTTGTCCTTTTGCAGCCAGCCGGGCGACCTCGACGGCGTTGGTGGTGATCGCGCTACTCCTGGCGGCGTTGCTGGTTGTGGGTCTGTGTTGTGCCAGACGCCTGGGTCTTCACAAGCGTCTCTGCCAATTCGGCAAGGGCACAAGTTGCCAGTACAGGTAAGCCCTCTTCTTCCTCCTCTTCCTCGCCGCCCCACTCCGAGGAGTTTATCTTTCCCGACCAGACCTGGCTAATTTAATTTATTTAGGAAATTTACCGGCCGGCCGTCACCTGACTAGGTGGCTAAGACACTGAGCTTGTCGACGGTCAGAAAAGTCGGCGGTTCGAATCCCTAGTAAATGGGTGAGCAGGGGGGTTGGAGTAGATGACCTCTGAAGTCCCTTTGAGGTCCAACTCTGTTACTGTATCCAGTGACTCCGGGCACCTTCCGGAGTATAAGACATTAAAGCAGGGGGGAAATATATATATTACAATCAACAGTCATGACACACAGCGGAACATAGAAGGTGGTCGGAGTTGGAAGGGACCTCGGAGATCATCTAGTCCAACCCCATATTTCAGAAAAAGGGCTGTCCTGTCTCTTCTTTAAAAAGGTTCCAGTAATGGAGAAGGGAGGGAAGAAGGAAGGTTAGATAGATAAATAGGTGCATGGGGAGAGGGAGGGAGGGAGGGAGGAAGGAAAGGAAGGAAGGAAGGAAGGAAGGAAGGAAGGAAGGAAGGAAGGAAGGAAGGAAGGAAGGAAGAAAGGAAGAAAGGAAGAAAGGAAGGAAGGAAAGCAGAATAACAGAATTGGAAGGGAGGGACGGAAGGAAGGAAGGAAGGAAGGAAGGAAGGAAGGAAGGAAGGAAGGAAGGAAGGAAGGAAAGCAGAATAACAGAATTGGAAGGGAGGGAAGGAAGGAAGGAAGGAAGGAAGGAAGGAAGGAAGGAAGGAAGGAAAGCAGAATAACAGAATTGGAAGGGAGGGACGGAAGGAAGGAAGGAAGGAAGGAAGGAAGGAAAGCAGAATAACAGAATTGGAAGGGAGGGACGGAAGGAAGGAAGGAAGGAAGGAAGGAAGGAAGGAAGGAAGGAAGGAAAGCAGAATAACAGAATTGGAAGGGAGGGACGGAAGGAAGGAAGGAAGGAAGGAAGGAAGGAAAGCCAAATAACAGAATTGGAAGGAAGGAAGGAAGGAAGGAAGGAAAGCCAAATAACAGAATTGGAAGGAAGGAAGGAAGGAAGGAAGGAAGGAAGGAAGGAAGGAAGGAAGGAAGGAAAGCCAAATAACAGAATTGGAAGGAAGGAAGGAAGGAAGGAAAGCAGAATAACAGAATTGGAAGGGAGGGACAGAAGGAAGGAAAGAAGGAAGGAAGGGAGGGAGGGAGGAAGGTTAGATAGACAAATAGGTGGATGTGGAGGGAGGGAGGGAGGGAGGGAGTGAGGAAGGAAAAAAGCATAGCAAAATAACAGAATTGGAAGGGACCTTGGAGGTCTCCTAATCCAACCCCCTACTCGATCAGAAGACCCATTTCAGACAATTAAAAACCTCCAGGGATGGAGCACCCTCAACTTTCTAGTGGCAAGCCGTTCCGCTGGTTAATCGTCCTCATCGTTAGGAAGTTTCTCGGTTGCTTCTCTCCTTGGTTAGTTTCCATCCGTTGCTTCTCGTCCTGCCTTCTGGTGTTTTGCAGAATAGTTGGAACCCCCCCCCCCAAGTCCCTCTCCTTTGGGGCAGCCCCTCAAATATTGAAAAGATGCTATCACATCCCTCCTGGTCCTCCTTTTCGTTAAACTAGATCTCCCCAATTATAAACGAACTAAATTCCCGGAGAGTATCCGGGACGAGCTGTTTAGGGAAAAAAGGAAAAAGAGACAAGCCTTGTTTTGTAAATTCACTCTGCAACCCTTCCTCTTTAGGACTGAGCCCGAGTCACAGGTGCAATTCCTTCACCCAGCCGAAAGGTGCGGGGGATTATGGGTTTCGGGGTACATGCGCCCCTCGCTCTGCATGTGAAAAGTTTGGGGGTCTTTCTCGGTCGCAGGGGCTGGTTGTCTCTTGGCTCTGGAACGGCGACAGTGCTGTTTGGGGTGGGGGTGGGGGTTTAGGGTCTGCAAGTAGTCCTCGACTTACAACGGTTCAAAGGGGCTGGAAAAAAAACGACTTATTACCATTCCTCGCACTTATAACCATTTGCGGCATTCCCTACGGTCACGGTGTCGAAATTCAACTTTTCGTGACAATTGTAGCATCCTGTGGTCTCCACTTGCGACCTTCCCCACGAGAGAGGTCAACGGGGTGAGATGGGGGAGAGCCGGATTCACTTAATGACCCCCTCCTGATCCGTTTAACGACCGCAGCCATTTGCTTCACGAACCGTGGTTTTTACAAAGCTTGTAAAATCAAGAGGAGGAGGCTTCCCGAGCAAACCCGGCTTGCTCGGCGGGATGTAAAATTTTATTTATTTATTTATTTATTTATTTATTTATTTATTTATTTATTTATTTATTTATTTATTTATTATTAGACTTATATACCGCCCTTCTCCTTACGGACTCAGGGCGGTGAACAGCCGAATAAAAACCAGTACATAAAAGTTAAAATAATTATAATATAAATTTGGCTGAAAATTTAAAACAGATAAGTATTAAAATAGATCAAATCTAAAAAAACTCTAAAAGATTTTAAAATTAGAAGGGATCAGGCTAGACCGATTCTGGTGCCCAAAGCCGTTGTAAGTCGAGGACTACCTCCGAATCCTTCCTGGCGCCAGATCGTGCCCTGTCGTTGGCATGCTGCCATCCTAGAGATCGGCGCTCAATTTCTTGCAAACTTTCTGCAGGAAAAAAAAAAAAATCAAGGGGATGGGAAGGCCCTTTAACGTGGCAACCAGAAACGTGGCTTGCGGCCCCCGGGGGGCTGGTGGTGAAGGCCCCCAAACGGTGGTTTTCCTGGTTGCTTAAGCTTCTTTTCCTGCCCGGATTGGCACTCTGCAAAACCTACCCCTCCGCTTTCTTAAAAAGTTGTGGTGTTTTTTTTTTCTGTTGTGCTTTTTTGATTTTTTTTTGCTCTCTGGGTTTGGTTCCCTCCGAGTTTGGCCAGCTATGGCTTCCTCGATCATGGCTTAAAACGCTCTCTTGAATCCTTGGCTTAGCCGAACCTCTTCCGGGCATAATCAGATTCGGAAACAGCTCGGAAGGAGGCCGCGTGGCATGGATCGCTTGCATTGGGGTGTTTTTGATTTTCCAGGCGGCGGGCAGGGTCTCCTCCGAGCTCACCCCGAAACCGGGATTAAAATTGTGTCCTCCAACCCCCATTTCTCCAGGATCACCCAACCGGAACCCCGAAGTTACAGCAAAGCACCCCCAAACCGTCCTCGGCCCCCACAGTGGAAATCAAGCACGGAACTTCAACTCATGCCAACGTCTAAGGTAAATGGGGGGGGGGAGGAAGGACTGAAAAAAAGCACACACACACCCCATTTTTGTAATCTTTGGCTCATTCCCCCCACCCCAAAAGCCAATATTTCTTTCCGCAGAACCGGACAGAAGTTCCTTCAAGGAAAGATTTTATAATTTAAAATGTTTTAAAAAGCCGCGGCACCCAGTGTTTGGAAAACGAGAACAATTGTTGCGAAAGAGAGAGAGAGAGAGAATTTTCTTTCTCTTGCCCCATTGTAATTTTGGGGCCCACACAAAGATTTAATATTGAGGAATTTGGGGGGGGGGGCTCCCGAAAAGAAAGGAAAAACGAAACCCCGAAGGAAGAACAGCCCACACGGAGATATTTGATCTCTTTTCTAAGCTTTGGAATGTGGTGATTTGAATTTCTAAAGATGCAGAACAGAAGTAGGGGGAAAATCAGTCTATCCGTATTTTTCGGACTATGAGACGCACCTAAATTTGCAGGAGGAAAACAAGGGGGAAAAAATAGCTTTTGGGCCCCCAAGCCCTCCACGCGTCGTGTTTGGGCCCTCCCAGAAGCACTCGGCAGTGCTCCGCACGGCCCGTTTTTTAGCCAAAACGGGTCTGTTTTTGGCCTGCAAGACCGTGCTTCTTACGCCGTCTCTTTTTTGAGTCTGAGGAACTAGAGACAGTTGCTTTCTCCACCCCTTAGGCAGCCGTGGGCTCAGCCGTCTCTTATCTAACTGTTCTCTAGGCAGCATTTTTTTCACTTAAGGTGTTTTGGCCCAGCTCCTCAAACACGACAAACGCTCTGACGTGAATTCAAAAGATTCCTTTATTAGGAATGCCGGAAGCCCCGGCAAAAAGTTTATCTCGCAGGCTAACAAATCCTTCTGGCCGGAAGAGGAATAGTTGTCCGGCACACCTATTCATCTCTGCCCCCTGACTTTTATCCCCAGAGCTAGGGTGGGGCCTTGCTAGCAGCGTCGCTCTTCCGTCCCAAAGACCGGCCCATAGATTTCCACTGCTCTCCTCTCCTCTGCCTTCTGCGCATCCGTGCGTCAGGCACTGGACCCAGCTGTTCCTCCTCTTCCTCATCAGCCAACTCCAGACCTGGGGACTGTTGACTCTCCATCTGAGGGCTGACGGACGGCCGAGAGGCCACAACAGGGAGTCTTTTTCCACACACCGTTTTGTTCGTCCTTTCTTCGGCTCGCCGTGAGCGACCTGTGGCCGACTTGTCCAAGAGACAAAGCAGAGAAAACAGGGCGACACAAGTCAAGACCCCTGACCTCCCCCGTAAAATTTGGCTCGCTCCCCTGTGTGTGTCTGTCTGTCTGTCTTTACCGTCTCTTGCCAGTTCGGTGCATGGTGCATGGCAGCCCCAACGACGCATGGCGTTGTCCGACTTTAACTTCCAGCATGTCGCCAGTCCACGTTTTTAGCCTCCTTCTCCATTCTTTCTCTTTCTTTTCTTCCCGTCTCTCCGGGCGCCTCCTTTTTCTGTCTCTCGCTGCAGCGACCCGCTGCGCTGAGTGCCACGCGGCCTGAGCCACCCTCCAAGCCGTTGCCGCCTGACCCGATCCCGAAGGATCCACAGGTAACCGAGCCGGGAGAAGGATGGGGAAGGGGTGGGGGGCAACCTTTGTATGTTCCTGGAAGCTGTGGCATGCGCCTTGCATGAATACGCATGAAAGGATGACGCAGGAGACACCCCCCCACACACCCAAAAATAACACTCCACTTCACGTGGTACCCCGCTATTTCTACTCTGGATTAGAATGAATTGGAGACAACGGACGCCACATGGGATTCTCACACGCCAGGAGAGAATCCGCTCTGCATGCGTTTCACTCTTTCTGGAAGTCCCCTAAACTTTGAGGAAGATTTAATAAACAGGTAGTCCTCGGTTTACAACGCTCCGCTTAGTGACCGTTCAAAGTTACAACGGCACTGGTGGGAAAAGGGGGATTTAGGGCTGTTTTGCACAGCCCTGCGGTCACGTGATCGAAATTCTTGGCAACGGACTCATATTTATGACGGTCGCAGTGTCCCGGGCGATCCTCTTTGGCGACCTTCTGACGAGCCAAGTCCGTGGGGAAGCCAGATTCGTTTAACAATCGTGTTGCTCATTTAACGACCGCAGCAACGTTGGCGAGAAAGGCCAGAAAAAGCGGGCAGCGCTGACTGAACAAATGTCTCGCTTAGCAACAGAAATGTGGGGGCTCCGTTGTGGTTGTAAATCGAGGACTACTTGTATCATGTCTGTTAAGCCTAGCAACAAATCCCCTTTTTTTCCCCTTAAGATAGCTGATGTTTCTTCTCAATAAATTACCATTTCTTATCTCTTTTCTGGAAAACAATAACCCTTCTTCAACTTTGCATGTTCTTCTTTGCTATCTGAACTTTTTCTGCCCAGGAGTCCGCTGGGGAACGACCGGGCCCTCCTATACGCCCGTTGCCTCCTGACCCTATTCCCAAAATCCAGGTAATGGTGGAAGGGACTCCATTTGCAAATGGAAACACGGGGAGAACAGCCAGAATAGACTTTCACAATTTTGGCAGCTTTAAGATGGGTGGAATTCAACTCCCAGAATTCCTCAGCTAGCATGGCTTCAGATAGATGGACTTCAAATCCCAGAATTCCCCAGTCAGCACGGTTTAAGATAAATGGACTTCAACTCCCAGAATTCCCTAGCCATATGTTTTAAGATAGGTGGACTTCGACTCCCAGAATTCACCAGCCAGCCTGCTTTAAGATAGATGGACTTCAACTCCCAGAATTCCCTAGCCATATATTTTAAAATAGGTGGACTTCAACTCCCAGAATTCCCCAGCCAGCCTGCTTTAAGATAAATAGACTTCAACTCCCAGAATTCCCTAGCCATGTTTTAAAATAGGTGGACTTCAACTCCCAGAATTCCCCAGCCAGCATGGCTTAAGATAGATGGAGTTCAAATCCCAGAATTCCCCAGCCAGCATGGCTTAAGATAAATGGACTTCAACTCCCAGAATTCCCTAGCCATATGTTTTAAGATACGTGAACTTCGACTCCCAGAATTCACCAGCCAGCCTGCTTTAAGATAGATGGACTTCAACTCCCAGAATTCCCTAGCCACATGTTTTAAGATAAATGGACTTCAACTCCCAGAATTCCCTAGCCATATGTTTTAAAATAGGTGGACTTCAACTCCCAGAATTCCCCAGCCAGCCTGCTTTAAGATAGATGGACTTCGACTCCCAGAATTCCCCAGCCAGCATGGCTTAAGATAAATGGGACTTCAAATCCCAGACAGGTGGACTTCAAATCCCAGAATTCCCTAGCCAACCTGCTTTAAGATAGGTGGACCAACTCCCAGAATTCCCCAGCCGCATGGTCTTAAGATAGGTGGACTTCAAATCCCAGAATTCCCTAGCCAGTATGGTTTAAGACAGGTGGACTTCAACTCCCAGAATTCAGCGTCCTTCTACACACAGGGCACAGCACCCTATCTTATGTCCATCCTTCTAAGATGGCCTCCAATTCACGAAGCAAAACCTGGTTGGGGGATTCTGGGAGTTGAAGTCCACCCATCTTTGAATCACGAAGATTGAGAAACTCTCTCCCCCAGACTTGTTTGCCTGGAGGAACTATTTGAGGGGTGGGTCCTGCTTTGATTGACTGCCTTCTGTCAATGCAATTTCGGCTCTTTTTCCTCCTAGTCCCCGGGCCCCACCAAGCCTCCCCCTCCCCAGAAGCCACTGCCTCTGGATCCGCCCCATGCCACGCCCAGCTGTGACCCCGAGATCCAGATGTTGCCATCCAGGTGAGACTAAAGGTTGGAAAAGAGGCGTTTTGGAGTGGGGGGTTTTTGCAGAAAAAAACAACGTAAATATTGCTTTCCTGCAAAACATTGCGGTGATATGACCGCAGGATAATAATGTCCGTCGTAAATGTGGGTCAGTTGCCAAAAACTCAGCCATGTGACCACAAGTTACAATGACCGAAGTTACAATGAAGCTGAAAGGTGACCGAAGTTACAATGAAGCTGAAAGGTGACTTATAACCGATTTTTCACATTTAACGTCGCTTGCAGCCTTCTGGTGATCAAAATTCAGACACTCGGTCACTGACTCGTATTTACGACGGTCGCAATGTCAGGTGATTTCTCCCCCCCCCCCCCAATTTGTCGACCTTCTGGCAAGCCAGATTCGCTTAACGACAGTGCGACTATCTTCCAAGTCGCAGGGATTCGGCAAGGAAGGTTGTACAACGGAGCGAAATTCCCTTCATAAACGTCTCGCTTAGCAACAGAAATTGTGGTCGTAAATCGAAAACTCCCTCTCTTTTCTTTCTCGGCTTTTCTTCCAGACCAGCTCCTCCACCCCCTCCGACGCTGGCCGGCTTTTCGGGACACCCTCACGAAATATAACTTGGCTC
The DNA here is from genome assembly GCA_030761175.1 of Masticophis lateralis. Classification (NCBI taxonomy): domain Eukaryota; kingdom Metazoa; phylum Chordata; class Lepidosauria; order Squamata; family Colubridae; genus Masticophis; species Masticophis lateralis. The sequence continues at coordinate 10,517,457 of JAUDYJ010000017.1, read as the reverse complement.
GCTCGCACCGAGAGCTCTTATCAACCTTGCACAAGGCACTTCTCGCGGGAAGGACCCTCCGCCATCTTCCCCGTCGCTCGCTTGGCTGTAGATTTTGCTTCCCCTCTCCATCCGTCGTAAGCTCGGGGCAGCGATGGGGACTCGTCCGAGATGGACACGAGGTCCCTAGGGACATTTGGAGATTAGCCGCCGGAAGTCCTAAACGTGGCTAAAGGGAGGCCATTTTGACTGTCTCCTGCTTTAAATCCCTCTCTGGGGGAATTCTGGGAAAAATATTTGCACTAGCAAGGCGAACTCTCCGTGGTGCCCCCTGGAGATGCAGATGTGGACGTGTGCAATGGGAATTACACACCTACGGGTGTGCAAGAGGACAGCTATTCTCCAACGGAAGGGGACTCATCGTCACTGGAATCGATCCACCCAATTGGCTGGGACGCCATTTTTTTTTAATTAATAAAAAAAGACGGACTCCCTTGATTTTGGGGGCAAATTCTCTGGTTTTTGGAACAAGAAAGGGTTGACCAACGGTCCTCAATTTATAACTGTTCGTTTAGTGACCGGTTGAAGTGACCGCGGCCCGGAAAAAAGTGACTTAACGGCCATTTTTCACACTTAATGACCCTTTGCAGCATCCCCGTGATCCGAATTCAGACGCTGGGCAACTGACTCGTACTTATGACGGACTTGTGATTGCCCTTTTGGTGACCTTCTGACAAGCCCAGTCCATAGAGAAGCCAGATCCGCTTAACGACCTGATTTAACAATGGAAAGCGATTCACGTAAAACGAACGGGGCGAGAAAAGTCGTAACGTGGGGGCAAACCTCACTCATGACAAATGTCTCGCTTAGCGACATAAATTCGGGGCTCCATTGTGGTCGTAAATTGAGGACTGCCTGTAATCTTTTTTTCCCCTCCTTCCCACTCTCTGCGTCATTTGTCCACTAGATGGCGCCTCAGTCCACTTTCTCCTCCTCTCCCAAACCTTACTTTTTAAATTATAATTTAATTTGATTTATTAAACGAGTGGAAAAAAGGGGGAGCAGCCATGATCCAAAGATGAAGCGAAAGAGAAGCAGAAGGAAATTTTGGCACCTGAAATTTTGCCCCGTTTTGCGACCGTCGTAAAGCGAATCATTGCAGTCGTTAAGTCAGTCACATCGTTGTTCAGCGAATCCAGATTCCCCCTTGACTCGGCTGGTCAGAAGGTCGCAAACGGGGTATCGCGTGACCCTGTGAGGGACACCATGGCAACCGTCATAAATATGAGTCAGGTTGCCGAGTGTCTGAATTTTGATCACGTGGCTGCGACGGTCGTTAAGTGTGGAAAACGGTCCTAAGTGTCACTTTTTTCAGTGCCATTATAAATTTGAACAGTCACTAAGTGGAACGGTCGTAGGCCCAGGACTTACCTGTGCGGGGGCACTGAGGCACCGTGAGGTCAAAAATGGTGAACGGGATGTTGGGTAGGTCTAATGAGAAATTTCCAGGTAGTCCTTGACTCACGACCATTCATTTAGTGACGGAAGTTAACAATGGCACTGAAAAGAAGCTATTTGCGGCCGGTTCTCGCACTTACGACCGTCGCAGCATTCCCCCACAATCACGGGACCGAAATTTGGGCGCTGGGCAACAGTTGCATTTTGAGGTCACACGCTGCAATCTTCCCAGCTGGCAAAACCGGGGGTGGGGTGGGGTGGGAGCCAGATTCACTTAACGACGCATTTGCTCCACAAGTGTGGCCCTCCAAAAAAAGTGCTAAAATCGGTTGTGATTCGTTTAACAGCTGCCTTGCTTTTACAACCTTTTCCAGCGCTGTCGTGAGCTTCTAAGGGTCGCCAAACGAATGTTTTGTCAACAACAGATAATATCGCGAGGTGTTGATGACACCTCAGTTTCGCCCAGATAGACTGCCTTTGGAGTTGGAGGTTCTGGTGGATCCAGCTAGGCAACTCCTCGCCTTGCAGGTGACACCTGGCCAGCTCTGAAGCAGGTGGCACTTATCTAGGTAGATAAAACTGTATAAATAAACATTTATTTATCTGTTAAATTTATTTGCCGTCTGCCTTGTCGTAAAGACTACTCCGGGCTCTGTCATCCCGTCATTTGAGCCCAGGGGGTTGGATTAGATGACCTCCGAGGTCCCTTCCCGCTCTGTTATTCCATCTTTTGGAGCCAGGTGATCTGTCTTTTTCAGCGGGTTGGACTAGATGACCTCCAGGGACCCCGCTCTATTCTGATGATTGAAGAGGAGCAGGAAGGAATGTTGGCCAGCCCCTTCCCCCACTGCCCCCCTCCCCAATTCCCCAGCTCTGATATTCTGTCCTTTTGAGCCAGGGGGTTGGACTAGATGACCTCCAAAGGTCCCGCTCTATTCTGATTGCCTGAAGAGGAGCAGAAGCAGGAGGGAATGTTGGCCACCCTCTCCCCCCACTGCCCCCCTCCCCAATTCCCCAGCTCTGATATTCTGTCCTTTTGAGCCAGGGGGTTGGTCTAGATGACCTCCAGGGACCCCCGCTCTATTCTGATTGATTGGAGAGGAGCAGAAGCAGGAGGGAATGTTGGCCGCCCCCTCCCCCTACTGTCCCCTCCCCCTCCCTCCCCTCGCCCCCTTTTAGCCGCCCGAATGAATGGAGGCAGCGCCCCCCCGAAGGGTTAACGCCGCTCCCGCCTCCATCCTCCGCTCCGAAGTTTGGCTCAAAGTTTTGTTTTTCTTTTGGGGCTCCATCGCGGCTCCTGATTGGTGGGAAAAGTTGAGAGCGAGGTGGGGGAGGAGGCGGGGCCGGGCTTTTTTTTTTTTTTAATTTTCCCCTCCCCTCCCGCCGCGAGTCCTCCGGCCGCCGCCAAGGCTGCACCCCCCTTTTCCCTCCCGACGGAGCGATGCGCCCCATTGAGGCGCTTCTGTCTTGCTGGGGGCTCGTCCTCTTGGGGGGCGCCCTCCTGGCCCGGCAGGTGAGAGGCCTCCGCCACAGCGTCTACTGGAACGCCAGCAACCCCAGGTAGAGAAAAGGAAGGGGGGGGGGAGAGAAATGGGAGGGGGGGCGCCTGGGTTCCTTCGCCCATCCTCCACTCTCAGGGCTCTGGAGTGGTCAACGCACCTCCTTCCTTCCTTCCTTCCTTCCTTCCTTCCTTTCTTCTCCCCTCTCATTCATCTTTCCTTCCTTCCTTCCTTCCCTCCCTCTCTAATCCTTCCTTCCTTCTTCCTTTCCTTCCTTCCCTCTCCCCCTCTAAGCCTTCCTTCCTTCTTTCCTTCCTTCCCTCTCCTCCAATCCTTCCTTCCTTCTCTCTCCCCCTCTAATCCTTCCTTCCCTTTCCCCCAATCCTTCCTTCTTTCCTTCCTTCCTTCCCTCTCCCCCTCTAAGCCTTCCTTCCTTCTTTCCTTCCTTCCCTCTCCTCCAATCCTTCCTTCCTTCTCTCTCCCCCTCTAACCCTTCCTTCCCTTTCCCCCAATCCTTCCTTCTTTCCTTCCTTCCTTCCCTCTCCCCCAATCCTTCCTTCGCTCCCCTCTCTAATCCTTCCTTCTTTCCTTCTTTCCTTCCTTTCCTCTCCTCCAATCCTTCCTTTGCTCCCCTCTCTAATCCTTCCTTCTTTCTTTCCTTCCTTCCTTTCCTCTCCTCCAATTCTTCCTTCCCTCTCCCCCCAATCCTTCCTTCCTTCCCTCTCCCCCCAACCCTTCCTTCATTCCCCTCTCTAATCCTTCCTTCCTTCTTTCCTTCCTTCCTTCCCTCTCCCCCTCTAATCCTTCCTTCATTCTCTCCTTCTTTCTTCCCCAATCCTTCCTTCACTTCCCCCTCTATTCCTTCCTTCCCTCTCCCCCCTAATTCTTTCTTCCACTCCCTCTCTAATCCATCCATCCTTCCTTCCTTCCTTTCCTTCCCGGGTGTGTGTGAACCCCCCCCCCCGTTTTCCCTCTCAGACCTTTGCAAGGGGCTTGCACCTCAGAGAGGTCTCTCCCTCACCCCCCTCCCCATATTGCTAAGACCCCCCCCCTCTCCAAAAACCCTCGCGCACAGGAGGACGGGCGCCCTTTGTCCGAGGGCAGGAAGAGAGCGCAAGAAAGGAAAAAAAGAAAGGAAAAAAAACCCCAAAAATTCTTTCCCCCTCCCCCTTCCAAAAAAACGGGGGGGCAGCCCTCCCAACTCAACCCCCCCTCCCTTCCCCCCGCCCCCACCCGCGTCTCTCCTTTAAAAAGAAAGTTGGCCAAACTTTGCTGGCGGGACAGGAAGGAGTTAAAGCGGCGGGCGGGGCGCGCGGGGGTGGGGGTCGCGGGGAGGAGATGTGGGCCGGGGGGCTTCGGCTGTGCCGGCTTCCATGTTGCGCGCTCAGCATCTTCTTTGTTTGAAGGCCGCCCAGGTGCCCTCGGCTCCCCCCTCCCCTTGGCTTGCCTCCCGTTTGGGAGTTCGCCTTTCCTTTTGATCTCCCCTTTTATTGGGGAAGGGGCTAACTGATATTTCCCCCCCCCTCCTCCTCCCTTGCGTCTGCTGCTCCACCATGGGGGAAAGGGGGCAAACCTCCCCACCTCTGCCAGTTTTGTTCCAAAAGAGCCATGGGCTGGGCAAGGCCTGGTTTGGGGAGTGGGTGGGTGGGCTGGCTGAGATACAGCTTTATAATTTTGGGGAGGGGGCCGGTAAGCAGGTTGCTGTTTGCATCACACACACACCCCTCCCTTCTCTTTTCCAAAATATGCCATTTTTCTTCCCCAATAGTTGAGTCTGGTTCCTATATCAATTCTTCTTAGTAACCAGTTGGCTGGATCTTTTATTCTTCTTTTATTCTTCTTTTCTTTTTCTTTTCTTCTTATTTCTCCTTCCTTTGGATACCTGTTTCTTTCCCCCATCTTGTTTTTCTGGTGGCTCCTGGTTCTTCTTACTAACCAGTTGGCTGATTCTTTTCTTCTTCTTTCATACTTCTTTTCTTCTTTCGTTCTTTTCTTCTCCTTTTCTTCTTCTTTTCTTCTTATTTCTCCTTCCTTTGGATACCTGTTTCTTTCCCCCATCTTGTTTTTCTGGTGATTATTTCTGTGATTGTCTCCTGTTTCTTCTTACTAAGACTGATTCTTTTCTTCTTCTTTCATTCTTCTTTTTTTCTTCTTTTCTTTTTCTTTTCTTCTTATTTCTCCTTCCTTTGGATACCTATTTCTTTTCCCCATCTTGTTTTTCTGGTGTCTCCTGGTTCTCTTCTTCTTTCATTCTTCTTTTCTTCTTTCATTCTTTTCTTCTTTCGTTCTTTTCTTCTTATTATTTCTCCTTCCTTTGGATACCTGTTTCTTTTTCCCATCTTGTTTTTCTGGTGATTATTTTTATGGTTGTCTCTGCTTTCTTCTTACTAACCAATTGGCTGGTTCTTTTCTTCTTCTTTTCTTCTTCTTTCATTCTTCTTTTCTCCTTTCCTTTGGATACCAATTTTCTTTTCCCCATCCTTTTTTTCCCTGGCGATGATTTCCGTTTAGCGTCCCTCCTTTTCATGGAGAAGGGTGTTCCCAGACACCTTTTGAAGGCAGTGGATTGCATTTCTTCAAACGAACCACGATAATTTCCTGAAGCTGGCTACAGAGGCTGCATTTAACCAGTTTTTTTTTCCTCCTGGGCTAAAGTAATTTTTAAAGAAATAATAATAATAATCCAGGATCTTGCCTCTGAACAAATCCAGGTTTACTTTCAGGGCAAAAAAAGAAAAAGTTTAAAACTTAGCAAAGGTGCAGAAAAACGAAAATTCACTACATCTCTTGTTTTTGTTTTTCCACAATTATTTCTCTGCCATTTATTATCTGTAAAAGGAATTGCAGAGGGGCGTGTTTTGGGGGGGGGGGAAACCTGCATTCCCCCCCCTAATCTCAGCAAAACCTTTGAAATTGAGGCGGGGGGGGGGGATAGAGAGAGAGAGAGATAGTGAGAGAAATTCATATTATATATAAAGATCAAAGATTTTTGGGTTCACCCGAGGCTAAATCCAACATCTGCAGCAAAAAGGCCCAGCTGTTTTCCTACTAAGCAGTCCTCGCCTTACAACCACAATTTGAGTCCAAGATTTACGTTGCTAAGCGAGACATTCCTTAAGTGCATTTCGCCCCGCTCTACGACCTTTCGGTTGTTAAGCGAATCGCCACTGCGGCGAAATCACTCCCGTGGTTGTTTTAGTGAATCTGGCTTCCCTTGACTGATTTTTTTCCAGAAGGTCACAAAACGTGAATCAAAGCGTGAACCGTCGTAAATACGAGTTGCTGAAAATGTCCCCGGTGCGGTTGTCACTTCGGTCACTAAACGAACTCTTGTCAAGTCGAGGATGATCTGATTACTCTGGGTGGGAAATTTGATCCGGGGCTATAAAAATTTTTAATTTTTTCTTATCCCCTCCTTTATTTATTTATTTAAAAAAAAAAACTTCCGGAAGCAACTACCTTGGTGGTTGGTTGGTTGGAGGGAGAAAGGTATGTGTTTGTGTGTCGATGAGAGGCAGTTGTGTTCCTGGGAGAGCCACACATTCCAGCTTGTTTTTGCTGTGCTCAGCGTGGGAGAAGAGAGTTGGCAGCAAATTTGAGGCCTGGTTAAACCCACACCAGAAGGACTGTGGGAAGAGCTAGCCGGCCCCTCCCGCTACCTCTCTAGGGAGGGGTTGACAGGTAAAAAAAAAAAAAAATCCTCCGCAAACAATTTGCTCCCCTTGCACAATCTCGGTCCTTTCCTCGCACCGAGAAATCTAGCCTCTCATATATATTATATCTTTAGCCAGGTTCTTCCTACGTAAACCAAGATTTTTCTGCAGTCCTAGTTGAGTGAAATCACAATCCACTAGTTTCTAGGCTTTTTTCCCCCCTGACAGCCAGAAAATCCTCTACTGCCCATTGGGAGACTAAGGAGACTAAGATAGATCTATTTCGGGCTTATAAACCCTCATCAGTTAGCCACACCCTCATCCCATGTATCTTCCCTGTAAAGCTACAGTATTTGTTTTCTTTCCTTTTCTTTCCTTTATGTGTATTTCTCTTTAGCCAGGTTCTACATACATACATACATACATACATACATACATACATACATACATACATATTCCAAAATAGATCTATCTTAGTCTCCTAATGGGCAGCAGAGGGTTTGCTGGCTGCCTGAAAAAACATAGCCTAGAAACTAGAGAATTGTGATTTCACTCAACTAGGGCTACAGAAAAACCTTGGTTTACGTAGGAAGAACCTGGCTAAAGAGAAATACACATAAAGCCTACGAAAAGGAAAGAAAACAAATTCTTTACCTTTACAGGGAAGATACATGGGATGAGGGTGTGGCTAACTGATGAGGGCTTATAAATCTGAAATAGATCTATTTTAGTCTCCTTAGTCTCCCAATGGGCAGCAGAGTGTTTGCTGGCTGCCAGGGAAAAAATGGCCTAGAAACTAGTGGATTGTGATTTCACTGAACTAAGGAAAAAATGAAAGCTTTCTCCCTGAGAGGCTAGATTTCTAGGTGCGGGGAAAGGGATGGATATTTTGCAGCAGGTTGCAAATATGTTGTCTTTTTTTAAAAAATTTAGGCGCATCGATTCGTGGCTCAAAGGCTCAGCAGCGTGCAATCGAATGCACAACCTTAAAATAAAACGTTAAGGTTTCATTATGGCTATAATAAAATTATAACTATTTTAAAAATGGTAATAAAATTATTATGAAGGTTACATTATTATTTATTGTACTTTATTCTAACCTTTTATTAAGGTTAGAATAAAAGCACGCAGGAGAATGCAAATGTTAAAACCAGAAACATAGTTCAAAAAGATACAATAGAAACATTGAAAAGCCCGCAAGAGGACGCGGAATTAAAATAGAAACATGATTCCAAACCACAGAAGGGAAACATTAAAAGAAAAGCATGGCGATGGGATGCAAACATTAAAATAGAAACATGGTTCCGAATAACAGAATCCCAAGTTAAACTACATTATCGGATGCAAAAAATAAATAAATAAATTTGGGGACAATGTTGCTTTTCTCTCCAGAAAACCAGTAAAACTCTCTTTTCAGTTTTAATGTCTGTGGCCAAACAGCAATTTTATTCCTTCCTTCCATTTCTACAATGATGCCGCGATCCTAAACTTAATTACGATTGTTTTTCCCCAGATTTTTTTTTAAAAAAAAAACGCCTGCCAGGGGTTTTCAAATCTCCATCGCTTGGGCAATACAGAAATCTCCAGAAAAAGTTTGCGCTTTGCATGTCTCCGCGACATGGTTTCAAAATTTGCAGAAAGAGGATGAAAAGTGACATTTGCTGGAAGTTTTGCAGAGCACGGTGTTGTATATATGTGTGTGTGAGAAAATGGAGGAGAGGCTGCAAACCATAATTTGCAGGCTTGAAAAGTCCGTTCTGCCACCGAGAAACATTTCTCGTTCTTTAAAATGTCCAGTTGCCAAAGGAAATTTATGGAGTGCATCTTAAGTTTTTTTGGGGGGTGAGGGAATCAAGGTTTAACACTGTCCATTTGGGTTCCAGATTTTGGAGTGTTCTTTGGCCAGGCTGATTCCAGACAGAAAGACGAGGCCCAAAGTTTTAAATCTCAGCAAATCTGATGTGTCTGTCCCAAATAATTTTTTTTTTAATTTGATTTATATGCCGCCTTTCTCCGGAGACTCAGGGCGGCTTACAATGCGTTAAGCAATAGCCTTCCTACTTTTGTATATTTATACAAAGTCAGCTTATTGCCCCCACAAACTGGGTCCTCAATTGACCTACCTTAGAAAGGATGGAAGGCTGAGTCAACCTTATATTTGAAGTACTCAAATATCTTTAAAACATCTCCCCAAATTTCCTCTTTTAAGATGGAGGAAACCGAAACGGATCGAAATGAATCAGGAGCATTCAATAATATTGTTTTGATTTTTTTAAAAAGGGGGGGGGGGGCTGGTGGCTCAGCAGACTAATGCATTGTGATTAACTCCAGCTGTCTGCAATTACTGTAAGTTTGAATCTCCCCAGGCTCAAGGTTGACTCAGCCTTCCATCCTTTCTAAGGTAGGTCAATTGAGGACCCAGTTTGTGGGGGCAATAAGCTGACTTTGTATAAAATATACAAAAGTATGAAGGCTATTGCTTAACGCATTGTAAGCCGCCCTGAGTCTCCGGAGAAGGGCGGCATATAAATAAAAAAAAAAATTAAATTGTTATTTTTTTAAAAAGCCCTCGAGTTACGACCATTCAGCGTCATTTCGAGGTTACGACATCAGCGAAAGAAAGGGACTTGCCAGGTGTCTTGATCGTCGAAGTTTGATCATATTTTTCTGATAAGCCATTTGTTTCCAGTCTCCGGGGTGGGGGGCCTTCAGGGAGGTGGGGAAGACAGTTTTTGTCCTCCCCAGGCTCCTAGAAAGCCTCTAGGAGCCTGGGGAGGGTGAAAAACGGGCCTACGGGCCCACTGTGTCATCATGTGCCAAAAGTTAGGGGAGCACGGGGTGGTCATGTGTGCATTTGTGGGGTGTATTGAATTATGGGTGTGGACACGGACACACGCAACCCCCCCCACAGTCCCCTCTACTTTTGGCACATAACGACAAAAACGTTAGCCATCACTGCCCTAGAGGATCAAATCCACAGTCTCTCTCCATTTATATTTATAGTGGCTTTTGAAGCTTAATCTGCCCTTACAAGATTGCACATGTTGTGGGCTTTGCAAACACAACCTATTTCGGATTGTACGTCTCTTTTAACACTGGGCCCTGAATCTGATCTTCGGGGATCGATGACGGGCCCGGATTCCTAAAAATCGGGACGGGGAGTGGCCGAAAGTGTGTCTCAGAGGCAAAACTTCGGTTCTCACGTATTGCCTCCTCCGTCGGAAAGCGATCTTAATGATTTCCTTGAGTTTTGGACTTCGCTTTTGTGGTTGCCAAATCCGTCCTTTGAGTCTTGGCGCTTAATCTCGGCTCGGGCATGGTTGCTGGTTGACTCATTGAGATCTGGTGACGGTAGAGCTGGTTTTCATGTGGGGAAGATGTTAGAAACCTTTGTCGAAGAGAGAAAGAGGTGGATTTAACTCACCGGCGCCATTCCTTTGGCAACTGGGAGAGGTGTTAATCTCAGCGAAAGCCAGCCAAGCCGCAAAACTTTTTAAAAGGGGGGGGAAAAAAATGAACAAAGAACAAAAGTTCTTCAGACCACGTGCAGAGTGGCAACGTCAACTGGGTGGCGTTTTTTAAAAAGTTTTCCTAAACGAGAATGTCCCATCCCGAAACATCTCTTCGAAGGAGATTTGGCAAGCCGGCCAAATACAGGGGCTCCTCGATTATCCTTGGTGCCGATAATTTGTGTCCTGTTAATCTATTTCGCACACAAACACAAAACTTTCTCTCCCTACAAATACGGGGAGAGTATTTTTATTTTTAGTCCACTAATCGCTTCTAATAAAATGTTTTCCTAGCTTGAAAATCCCCCCTATGTCAATATTTGACCAAAATTCATTTTGTCCTCACCAAACACCTCTGGCTCACGAGCGAGTCCAGCCAAAAGTAGATTTTTTTTTTCCCCTGATACAGGTCGTCCTCAATTTACAACGGTTCACTTAGTGACCGTCCCAAGTTATAACGGCCCTGGAAAAAAAAACAACTTGGGACTGTTTTTCATACTTAATGATCGTCGTGGCATCCCCGCGGTCATATAATCAAAATTGACAACCGACTCATATTTATGACCCGGGGTCATGCGTTCCTCTTTAACGACCTTCCAAGGGGCAACGTCAGACTCACTTAATGACCGGGTTGCTTACTTAACAACTGCAGCAAGGAGGGTCGTCAAAGGGAGCCAAACTCAACGGGACCCTTCGACCGTCGTAACTATGAACCAGTCGCCGTGTGTGTGTGTCTGAATTTTGATCACATGACTGTTGGGAATGCTGCAAAGGTCATAAGTCTGAAACACAATCCCAAAGTCCCATTTTTCCCCCAGTGCCGTTGTAACGTGGGACGGTCACTAAATGAACTGTTCTAATTCGAGGACTCCCTGTTATTAAAGTCGAATGAAACGTGGCTCCGAATTCTTTCTCGGCAACCGGAAAAGATGCTTCAATCTTTTCATCTTCCCCAACATCAAAACAGGTCAGTGGCGTTGATAAATATTTCAGCGGCGGCCTCCGTCTCTCTTTTTAACAACCTGAAACGTCTGCTGAATTGTGGGTCTTGCACAATTGTGTGTTTGTGCATCCTCCTTCAAAGCCGGCGTGTCAATTCCCTGGGCCACACCAAAAATGTTAAGCTGGGAAGTCATCTGTAATTTTTCCCTTGGGTGGGGTGGGGGGGGGGGAAAGAGAGGAAAAAATTGCAGGCAAGAAATAAGCAGACATTAGGAGCTAAAATCAGGGGTGGATCTGCTGAGGGTTCGGGAGAACCTCTAGCTATGATACTGTGCAGTTCGGAGAACTCCCAAATCTCCTGGCTGGCCCCGCCCACCCTACCCCCACCCCACCCCTCCCAGGAGTCCCCACACAGCCCATTTAGGGCCTACCGGAAGCTCAGGAAACGGGTGTTTTCAGCCTCAAGAAAAGCCTCTGTAGCCTGGGGAGTCCGTTTTCACCTTTCTGGAGCCTCAAGAAAAGCCTCGGGAGCCCGGGGAGGGCAAAAATGCCCGCCCAAACACACAGTGGTGCAGGAGGCTGATTAGGCCACGCCTACTATGGCCACGTTGGGAAGAAAACCCCTTGCTAAAATTTTTGAAGCCTACCCCTGGCTAAGGTGATTTAATTTTTTGAGCCTCACCCCCCCCAGGGCAATTTAGAGAGACGATTCCGACAACTTTATTTTAGCCAGCAAACCTGGGGGGAAAAAGTTGGCTTGTTAGCAAAAAAAAAAAAAACACGCCTCTGACGATTGGGACGGGGTGAGCCAGACCTGGTAACACCTTAGACGAAATAATTCCATAATGAAACACTTCCGTCTGTAGAAAAGAGGATATTGATGTGTGTTTGTGTCTCTGGATGAGTTGCTGAGATCTTTTTCATCCGGGGAAGGAGTCTTTTTTTGGCTCCGTTTTTGCAAAACTGAAGGCATTTTGCCTGTGGCTTCTCTGTTTGAGAACTTGCTCTGGTTTTAAAGACCGGATGAGTTGATGGATAATAAGGTAGATAAGGAGAAAAGGAGCCTGCCCGTTGCCTCTCTGGTTGAGTGGCTGTTCTCTCTCCTATGAGGGGTAAATTGAGAAGGTAAATTGAGTTTGCCTGTTTGAGAGCTCCTTCTCTTTTAAAGGGATAAGTGGATGGATAAAGCAGGAAAGGAGTCCCGCCCATTGCTTCCCTGTGTGAGTCGACACTCGTTTAAACACTCGTTTAGAAACGAGTGAGACTCGTTTCTAAACGACACTGCTCTGTTGTTTAGAAACGAGAGGAGATCAATTGAGTCTACCTGTTGCTTCCCAGTTTGAGAGCTTGTTAAGGTTTCAAGAGAGGATAAGTCGATAGATACACTGGCGGTTAAGTAGCAGGAAGAAGAGTCTATCCGTTGCTTCCCTGCGTGAGTCACTGCTCCGTCCTCCTTCAAAGATAAATCTGGATTTTTAAAAAATTCAGTCCAGTGCCCTCGTTTGAAGCCGTTTCTCCTTTCCACTTCCAGGTTCTTCAATTCAGACGGAGGCTACACAATTCAGGTGTCCATCAACGACTACCTGGATATTTACTGCCCCCATTATGACCGGCCGTTGGTCAGCGGGAATCCGGAATCCTTCACGTTGCTTATGGTCAACGCCGATGGGTACAAAGGTTGCTACGAAACGCCGGGAGCTTTCAAACGGTGGGAGTGTAACCGTCCGTATGCCACCTACGGAGCCGTCCGATTCTCGGAGAAAATCCAGAGGTTTACCCCCTTTTCGCTGGGCATCGAGTTCCAGAGCGGCCGTGAATATTACTATATATGTAAGTTAAAGAGTTTTAAACTTGTTTAATAAGTAAGTTTACGAATAAGCTTGCAAAATACAGGGTGGAGAGGAGAGGAGAGGAAAAAAGAATAGCAAAAGAACAGAAAGGGGCCTGGGAGGCCTTCTAGTCTAACCCCAAGGGAGGGAAAGGAGAGGAGAATTAAACTAAGTTAAACTGTGATTTCAAGTTGGCAGGATTAATGCAACTACACAACATTTCTTTTATTCTTCCTTGGAGTCTAGGACCTCTGTCCTAAACTCCAGGCGATATAAAAGGATAAATCTGCCATCCCTTTTAGCTTGGAAACAACAACCCTGCATGGTAGGTTGGGTTGAGAAATCGAGACCGATCCCTAAGTGAGCCTGCTCGGTTGCTAGCTTATTTTTTCATCTGTCCCCAGTCCAGATTTTAACCGCTCTTTCTCTGGTTGGCAAAACCTGCCCGATTTGGAATTTCTCACATTCCGTCTTTGCGCTGTGCACATCAAAATGCTGCCCTCTCTTCCTGATTTGCCGTGCTCGATTAAAAATGTAAAATTAAAAAAAAAAAAAAGAGGCAGATACACGCCGAGAACGTCACGGTTCTGGAGCCCGGTGTCGGCTGGCCTCGATCGCCATGCCTTTTGGGATGGATTTATTGAAATAAACACGCCTGTTAGGAGAACTCGGCTGCCTGCTTGGAATGCAGAAAATGAGGAGGGGGGAACGTAAAAATTCTCATTGCTGCAACCTGCATTTTGATGCCCTCCGAATGCCACAGACGCATTCGAAGCTGGCATGGGGCATTTTTGTAAGCGATGTGTGTGTGTGTGTGTGTGTGTGTGTGTGTATCAGAAAACATTATATATATATATATATATATATATACATATACATATACATATACATATACATATATATATATATATATATATATATATATATAATCTGTCCTGTTATCCTTGCGGTCAGCAACACATTAGCAAAAGAAAATATATGGCCATTTTCATGAATCAACCTGTCTTGGAATGCGTGCAGTGCCCATTTAATCAACTACAGTCGAGTTGATTAATCTATCGATTAAAAAATGGGTGCAAACTTGGATATTATATTGGGCATTTATTTCTGTAGGTAATCCTTGATTTATAACAGTTTATTTAGAATTAGAATAGGAATAGGAATAGGAATAGGAATAGGAATAGGAATAGGAATAGGAATAGGAATAGGAATGGAATGGAATGGAATGGAATAGAAAATAGAATAAGAATAAGAATAAGAATAAGAATAGAATAGAATAGAATAGAATAGAATAGAATAGAATAGAATAGAATAGAATAGAATAGAATAGAATAGAATAGAATAGAATAGAATAGAATACCACTTCAGATAAATCTGTTGTTCAACATCTTCTTAAAAACTTCCAGTGTTGGAGCATTCACAACTTCTGGAGGCAAGTAGTTCCACTGATTAATTGTTCTCACTGTCAGGAAATTTCTCCTTAGTTCTAAGTTGCTTCTCTCCTTGATGAGTTTCCCTCCATCACTTCTTGTCCTGCCCTCAGGTGCTTTGGAGAAGAGCTTGACTCCCTCTTCTTTGGGGCAACCCCTGAGATACTGGAAGACTGCTCTCATGTCTCACCCAGTCCTTCTTTTCCTTAAACTAGACATCCCCAGTTCCTGCAACCGTTCTTCGTATGTTTTAGCCTCCAGTCCCCTCATCCTCTTGGTTGCTCTTCTCTGCACTCTTTCTAAAGTCTCCACATCTTTTTTACATCGTGGCGACGAAAACTGGATGCCGTATTCCAAGTGTTGGCCTTACCAAAGCATTATAAAGTGGTATGAACACTTCACGTGATCTTGATTCTCTCCCTCTGTTGATGCAGCCTGGAACTGTGTTGGCTTTTATTGGCAGCTGCTGCACACGGCTGGCTCCTATTTAAATGATCGTCCACTAGGACTCCAAGATCCCTCTCATAGTTACTATGTTAAGCACAGTACAGCATATACAGTACCTGTGCATTTGGTTTTTCTTCCCTAAATGTAGAACCTTCCTTTATTCCTGCTAACTTGGTGTTCAGGGCCAAAAAAAGAGTGAAAACTGTATAAATAAACGCATCAGGTTGATTTTGCTCGACGTTAGATCTGCTAACCACCATTCTTGGTTTGTTTCCGTTCCGACAGCTATCCCTGCACCGGAGAGTCTTGGCCAGTGTTTGAAGCTACGCATTTCGGTTTGCTGCAAGGCCGCCACCACCAGTAAGTTTGGTCTGTCCTTCCAAGGTTTGTGGGTGTCCACAATTGCGGGTCTTGTGAAAACAAACTGGGATTGTTTTGTTTCGCTTTTGTGAAAAGATCTGGAGTTTTTCTTATCGCTAAGCGAGGCGGTCGTTCGGGGAGTCACGCCCGGTTTTATGACTTTTTTTCCCCTGCTAGGGTTGTTAAGTAAATCGCTGCAGTCGTTAAACGAATTGTGCAGTCGTTAAGCGAAACCAGCTTGGCTGGGTAGGTCACTAATAGGGCTCGTTTAACCCCATGATGTTGCAACAGTTGTAAGTGGGAGTCGTAAGTCGTTTTTTTCCAGCCCTGTTGTGATTTGGAACATTAAAGGAAACGTTGTAAGTCGAGGACCACCTCTACAGCTTCCCTAAATGCCCTGGCCATCTGGGGATGATGGGGGTTGTGGTCTAATCACTTCAGGGTGGCTAAGATGGGTGAGGACTCTGTTTATGCAGAATCTGCTTAAAGAACG
This sequence comes from Masticophis lateralis, assembly GCA_030761175.1. Lineage (NCBI taxonomy): Eukaryota > Metazoa > Chordata > Lepidosauria > Squamata > Colubridae > Masticophis > Masticophis lateralis. The sequence continues at coordinate 10,501,858 of JAUDYJ010000017.1, read as the reverse complement.
TGAAATTTCTCGGTTTTTCCCTCTGGAGATGGTTGATATGCATTTCTTGAGAGACTGTATGGGGACCCAGGGAAAGGAGACCACCGGGTGATCACTGCTTTATTCCTGTTTCCTTTCTAGCTGCAGATCCTGCGACAGAGGCACCCAAATCTCAGCCCCGAGGGAGAGGCGGCCCAGAGAGTAAGTTTTTTGGGGGGGAACCTCCGTGTTTGAAAACAAGTATGTGCGTGACTTATCTCTGCATTCACACTCCTTTCTCTCTCTTCTCCCCCTTCCCCCCCAGAAGCAGTGGTCATTCGTGCACGCAGCCCTGCCCCGATCCGGCTTAGCGTCACTTGCCTGGCTCTCCTGGTGGTGTCCTTTCTCTGGCTCTGACTACAGGGAATTCGGATCGCGTGCCTCCCCCAAGACTCGGGCCGGTTAGGGAGCGCCGGCGGAGGGATTCCTCCACCCCACTGTTATTCCCCGCTGCGAAGATGCTGACCGATCGCTTGGCACTTTAGACTTTGCCGGAAATCCCCCTCCTCAATTCTCCTTCAATTGATCACACAGCTGCTTTTGGGACAGATGGACAGACAGCGTTCCCAAATCCCGAAGGAACGCCTCTTTAATCCGAGATGATCCTCTTCGCTCCCATTCAGACTCCGGAGGATTTTCAACGAGAGCGTAAGTCTTGGGAAAAGGGAATGATGAGAGGGAGTCCTTGGAGGTCATTTAGCCTAATCCTGAATTGGAGGCTCAGGATTAGCCCCCAACTCATCCCTAACAGATGGATTATTTGTTTCTTGCTGAGGCCCATACGAAAGACTTTGGAAAATCTGTTCACTACCAACGGGAAAAATACTGGGTAAATGGTGACGGTGAGAACGAAGCGAAGAGGATTACAAGAGAGTATCATTGATAATAGCTGTGGCAGGAAAATATTGAGTAGATGGTGGCGGCGAGAATGAAACGAAGAGGATTACAAGAGAGTTTCATTGATAATAGCTGTGGCAGGAAAATATTGAGTAGATGGTGGCGGCGAGAATGAAACGAAGAGGATTACAAGAAAGTTTCGTTGATAATAGCTGTGGCAGGAAAATATTGAGTAGATGGTGGCGGCGAGAATGAAACGAAGAGGATTACAAGAGAGTTTCGTTGATAATAGCTGTGGCAGGAAAATATTGAGTAGATGGTGGTGGCGAGAATGAAACGAAGAGGATTACAAGAGAGTTTCGTTGATAATAGCTGTGGCAGGAAAATATTGAGTAGATAGTGGTGGTGAGAATGAAGCGAAGAGGATTACAAGAGAGGGTATTTTTGATAACTGTGGTAGCCCCTCGGATACTGGAATACAGGTAGTCCTCGATTTACAACAGTTCCTTCAGTGACTCTGTCACTAAGTAATACAGACCCCTCTTTAGCGGCTCTGTCACTAAGAAGTACAGGCAAGTCCCTTGACTTACGACCACAACTGAGCCCAAAAATGTATGTTGCTAAGGAAAACATTTGTTCAGGGAGTCTTGCCCCATTTTACGACTGTTCTTGACTCTGTTGTTAATAGAACCCCAGCTTCCCCATTTACTCTGCGTATCGGAGCAAAAAGGGATCATAGGACCCCACTGGGACTCCTCGGCGACTGTCGTAAATATGAGTCAGTGGCCAAGTGTTTTAATTTTGATCTTGGGGGGTCATAAGTGTGAAAAACAGTCACTTTTTTTCCGTGCCATTGAAACTTGAAACGGTCACTAAATGAATTGTTCTAAATCGAGGACTACCTGTGTTCAAATATCCGAGGGGCTGCCCCAGAGAAAAGGGGGTCAACCTATTTTCCAAAGCCCCCTGAGGGTAGGACGAGAAGAAACGAATGGAAACGAACCAAGGAGAGAAGCAATCTGGAATTCAGAAGAAATTTCCTGATAATTAGAACAATTAATCAGTGGAACTGCTTGCCACTAGACGTTGTGGGTGCTCCAACACACTGGAGGTTTTTAAACAGAGATTGGACAACGATTTGTCTGAAATGGTACACGGCAGTGATGGCTGACCACACCCTCATGCATGCGTAGCAGAGACTCTTTGGCTGGCGGGAGGCGCACCATGCGCAGTGGAACTGAACTGGGTCAACGGCTCGCGTGCCATCCGAGTATAGAGTGTTCTGCTAGAGTAGGGGGTTGGACTGGAGGACCTCCGAGGTCCCTTCCAACTGTGATAATGATTTGTTGATTGGCAATTTCAGCGCCATTATAACTTGGAACCATCGCTGAACCAGTGGTTACTAAACAAACACTCCCATAATGTAGACTAGCATTGCCGCGAAAGGTTCCGGAGCTCGGACATAAAATGCAACAGTTTAAAAACAAGAAAGAAAGAAAAAAAAAGAAAGAAAGAAAGAAAGAAATGGAGCTCATTGCGAAACGGCCACCGTCGTCGGCCGGGCTCCGGCAAAGGCCAGCCAAGTGGCAAAGAAGAAAGCAGAAAATTACAAAACAAATTGGATAATCTGTCGAAATCAAATCAGGGAGCCATGAAAATGTCAGAAGTCAATACGAAAGGAGGGAAGGGGCGGGGGGGAAAAGAGAGACCAGAGGCGTCAGCAAAAGGACGGTCTTTTGAGAACGATAGGCAGGAGAATCGGGGCGAAAATATCTATACATATTAAGGATGCGAAGAAAATTCATTCGCCTCCCTTTGCCAGCCGGCGTTTGTTCGTCCCGCCTGGTGGGGTTTTTTTGTTTTTTTTTAATGCAAACATAAATTCTTTTTTCGTTGTTGTTTTTATTGCTGGACAAATATTTATTTCTCTGCCACCTTTGGCCCTGCAACTTCTTCTTGCAAACGGGGAGAGAAAATAGGTCGGTGGGTGGGTTTATACCGGCAGTCCTGGACTTACGACCGCAGTTGAGCACTAAATAGAATAAAATCCGAAATACCAAACCTGATTCGTGTCTCCGATACCGGCAGTCCTGGACTTACGACCATGATCGAGCCCAACACTGCGACTGTCATAAATATGAGTCAGTTGCCAAACGTCCTAATTTTGACCATGTGACTTTGAGGATGCTGCAATGGTCGGTCATAAGTGTGAAAAACGCTCCTAAGTGCCTTTTTTCAGGGCCGTCGTAACTTCAAACGGTCACTAAATGACCTGTAGTTAGCCTGCCCCCAGGATACTGCAACCGTCATAAATATGAGTCAGTTGCCAAGGGCATCTGAATTTTGAACATGTGAGCATGGGAATGCGACGGTTATATGTAAAAAAAAAACACATTGCTAAGTAATTTTTTTCAGTGTGTTGTAACTTGGAATGGTCACTAAGTGAACTGTTGTAAATTGAGGACTAGCTGTGCATGCAACTGTACTGCCCTGGAAGTGGGGGTCCTGTCTGTCTCGCCCCCGCCCCAAGGGTGTTGGTTAAGAAAAGTGTACTAAAACTCCCCTCTTTTGTGAGAAAGGTGTACGGATATGCAATCCATTTCCGGAGGGAGGCAGCGAATGCGTAAACGTGATTCCCCGAAGGGGAGGGAATTAAAATTCGGGAGATCGGAAAAGGCGAGGACAGGAATTAAATGCAGGTTGGGTTGGACCTGAAACTTGCTCTTCGTTGCAAAATAATTGAGCGCAGAGCGCAATCCTCACATTCGAGAAGGTTCTGGATCGCTAAAATTCCCCGCGGGAAAAAGCGAATCGAAAAATACGTCTAAACTTTCTTCATATCTTTCCAGACGCCGAATTTGGTCTCTCAAAAAATTAGAATAAGTCTTTGATAACCGTCACGTCTCCCCCTCTGCCCTGGCTCAGCCTCAGTCAAATTTCTGCATCCGAAAATCTCGCTGCCATGTGCTCTCATAACAATCCCTCTTTCTCCGATCTTTCCCTCCAGGCGTTTTGTGTCTCGTTCCCACCGGATGTCAAAGCTGTGCTTTCTGCCCCCGGGACCGGATGGAGACCCCCACCACCACTACCAAGCTGGCTTCCCCACCCCGACAAGAAAATTCAGATTTGAGTCTCTTCCAGATTTTAGCCGAAGACGATCTCTCCAGGACCCTACGCCAAAGACAGGAGATTTCTCCCCGTTACTCCGTTGGCAATCTCCGATGACTTAAAACCGTGCTGCTTAAATAGAGGAAGTTGGCTTTGTATACCTTACCCCAAAATTTCCTCTTTGGGGTGAAAATTGCCCCCCCCCCAAAAATGTCCTCTGGACCGTGTCAGCCTTCCCGTGCTTTCCGTTCTCGATGAGAACAAATCCTCCTGACAGACGGCTCCGTTATTTTATCTTCCATGAAGAAAACAACTTCCCGTAGCTGGTGCGCTGCTCTTGTTTTTTTGTTTTTGGTTTTTTAACTGTGTTTTTAAATTTGGTGGTCCCTCCCGCTGAATCCGGGATCATCGGTGACTGAGCCAAACAATAAATCCATTTTAGAAATGAGGGTCCTTGTTTTCACTCCCGGCTCCCCACCTTAATTCCTTGAAAGGAAAAGTTTGGAAAATGTGCAGGGAGGAGGACAGAGGAGACAGGAACAATATTGGGTAAATGGTGGGGGTGAGAATGAAGCGAAGAGGATTACAAGAGAGTGTTGTTGTTAATAGCTGTGGCAGGAAAATATTGAACCAATGGTGGTGAGAATGAAGCGAAGAGGATTACAAGAGAGTGTTGTTGTTAATAGCTGTGGCAGGAAAATATTGAACCGATGGTGGTGAGAATGAAGCGAAGAGGATTATAAGAGAGTTTTGTTGATAATAGCTATGGCAGGAAAATATTGAACTGACGGTGGTGAGAATGAAGCGAAGAGGATTACAAGAGAGTTTCGTTGATAATAGCTGTGGCAGGAAAATATTGAGCAGGTGGTGGTGAGAATGAAGCGAAGAGGATTACAAGAGAGTGTCGTTGATAGCTGTGGCAGCCCCTCAGATACTGGAATACAGGTAGTCCTCGGCTTACAACAGTTCCTTCAGTGACCGTTCAAAGTTACAACGGCACTGGAAAAAGTGACCTATGACCGTTTTTCACACTTAACGACGGTTGCAGCATGCGATCAAAATTTAGATTCTTGGTAACTGGTTCATATTTATGACGGTTGCAGCATTTCGGGGTCAAGCAATCCTCTTTAGCGACAAGCCAGGTCAGATTCGCTTAACAAGCGAAGTGACTAACTTAACAACAAGCAAAATCGTCAAATGGGACCGCTTAACAAGCGTCTCCCTTTGCAACGTAAATTTGGGGCTCCGTTGTTGTCGAGGACTAACTGTATTACAACATCTCGAGGACTAACTGTATTACAATATCTGCTTTTCCAGTCCAGGGGTGTAATGCCACCCCCACCACCCCAAAGTTGCAGGCTTGTCAGGTTGAGCCCCGCAAACTCCCATGCTGGACTGTCGAGTGGCTTTAATCAGGGTTTGTCTCCTTCCCTAACCGAGGATAGCTGCAATCTCTCTCCCTTTTGTCTCGGGGGAGATCCCAGTCGATTAGAGCGAAGCCATTTTTTCCCCCCGTGCTCCTCAAAATGTGAGATTTCAAATTTTTCCCCCCCTTTTTAGTAGAAATCTCTCTCTTTTTTTGTCCATCTGGGGTGTTTTGCAAAAATAGCAAAATTTAGCCCCGCGGGAGGAGGGCTACCTCGCCCACCGTACGGCTGTTTCCATTTTTCAAAAACAGGTGCCTCGCGCCGCCGCTCCCAAAAGGGACCAAGTTTGGAAATCGCACAAACGATAATTTAGACAAACACGGTTTGGTACTTCTGTCCCCCCCCCTCCACCGGCGATCCCCCACCCCTACCCTCTCTTCCTCCCCCCTCACAACCTCCGCCCGCCTTGTTCCCTCCGCTCTCTCTCGGGCTCCGCGACCTTCTAGGCGGCTGGGATTAATTGCAGTGTTTGATATTGAGATGTCGGGAAAATGTCAGCGTGGAAGTTTTAATTACAGATCGGCTGCCGGCAATTAGCGCGGATTCGCACGCAAGACGGGTCTGGCGGAGATACCGGTGCTGTGGCAACAGCCGGACTCCCAATTCTCTCTTTGGCAAGTCGCTTGGGGGGGGGGGTCCTTCTTGTGGAGCTAGAGTCACCCCTATTTTTCCTGGGAGGGGACAGGGAAAAAATAACAAGGGAAAGTAGGATTTTCCTCTCTGTGATTTAGAAGCACCGATAGCCCTCGACTTACAGCTGTGATTTCTGTCGCTAAGCGAGACATTAAGTGCGTTTGCCCCCCATTTTACGCCCCCATTTTGCGCCACCGTTATTAAGCGAATCCATGCATTCTTAAATTAGCAACACGGTTGTTCAGTCTGGCTTGGCTTGTCAGAAGCTTCAAACGAAGCTGCGTGGCAAGTCCTCGACTTACGGTCACAATGGAGACCAGGATTTCCATTGCTAGGCCAGGCGGTCCTTAAGTGAGTCGCGCGCAAATTTTGCGTTTTGTTGTTGTTGTTTTTTTGGCCACGGTTCTTAAGCAAATCTCATTGCAGTTGTTTAGGGAATCAGCCCGTCATTAAATGAATCCCATTGATTTAGCCTGGGAAGGTCGCGAAAGAGGATCCCGAGACCCCGATACACTGCAACCGTCGTAAGTCTGAATCAGTGGACAAGGGTTTGAATTTTGAGCGCACGCCGCTGGACGGTACAGGAGGGTAGTCCCCACTTAGTGACTTTTTCAAAGTTATAACGGCGCTGGAAAAAGGGATTTACCACCATTCCTCGCATTTACAACCAACCCATGATCAAATTTGGGTGCTTGCCCATCGTCATGTATGTATGTATGACAGTTGTGCCATCCCGTGGTCACGTGATCCCCAGTTGTGACCTTCTCGAGCAAAGTCAATGGGATTTGCTGAATGACAGCCTGGTTCCCTTATAAATAATTGCAATGATTCGCTTAAGAACTGTAGCTAACATTTTTTTTTAAAAAATCACAAAATTTGCCCATAACTCGCTTCACTGCCTTGCTTAGCAGCAGAAATCCGGATCTCCATTTTGGTCATAAGTCGAGGACTAGCTATGCAGCTTCTTTGAGGCTAAATTAAGAAACCAAAAAAAAATCCTGCTGAGCCAAACACATTGGGCAGCTGGCTTCTTGTTGGAATACAATGTGTTGCGTTTCCCCCCCCCCCTCAAAAAAAACCCACAACCACACCTTCTCCAGCGGTAGAACTCCTTTCAGCAATTTTTCAGGTCTGCAAAGCTTTGAGAAAGATCAAGTTACTAGTCCTTATGGTGGCAAAGGAAGCAATCCGGGGGGACCAAAAATCTATCGGTGTCCCAACGAGGAACGACCCTGTGGATCGCGTGATGCATTTTGCACGGGGAGTAAAAACAGGAATAAGCGAGGCACGCACTATTTTCTGTGCAAATTGTCATGTTTCGCTCTGGGTGTGTTTCTGCTCGTGTTTCGCTCTGGGTGTGTTTCTGCCGGCAACCCCCCCCCAAAAAAATTCCAGAACGGGAATTCCTCGTTCCGAGGTGTTTTAACTCGTCGTTTTCCCGATTCTCGTTTGCGTGGTTTTCGATTTGGACCCGGTGTGTTACAAGATGGGAGGGGAAAAAGGCGAGGAACAACCGTGGTTCCTACACAAAGGAGGGGAAGAAAAAAAACCCGCACACCGCAATGGGGGTGTGATTGTGCCAGAATCCACCCTCGGCGCCGAATTCCGCAACTCCCTGGCCCTTCCCAATAGCTCCCTTTTTTGGCACAGCGGGAATTATTGCCAGACACTTAACAGCTCCGGGGTCTCTTCCTGGACCTACAAGTACACACACAAACAAACAATTGCGACAATAACCGTCCCCTCCTTACGCAAACGACACAAATTGGGGATGGCTGTAAAACTTGCAGGTGGCATTTGTGTGTAGGCTGTGTCGCCCCCCCCCCCCCCCGCTCCGAGCCTTGCAATGCAAGAAAATCAGCCGCATTGCAGATGGGGGTGTGTGGGTCTGTGTGTACGGCACACCGGAGGGGACGGGAGGAAACACGACACCCGCCTGTCGCAAAAGTGTTCAGTTGTCGCATTTCCATCCGGGATTCCAGAATTGAGTCTTGGCTGAGAAATGGTGCATGGAAGTTGCGCAGCCTCTAGGGGGCAGTAGGAAGAGACTGCTGTTTCATAGACACACATACCCCGCACAGGATGGAGCATCCCCATAGGCAGAAGGGACCTTGAAGGTCATCTAGCCCAACCCCCTGGTCTAGCGGGAGATCCTACGCCGTTTTTAGAACAAATGGCTGTCCAGTCTCTTTTTAAAAAAAAACAAAAACCATCGAGTCTTGTCTACCCACAACTTCAGAAGGAGGGGAGGGGTTAATTCCTGCCGCTAAGTCATTTTTTCAACTTTGGAAGGGGCATCAAGAGGCCATCTAGACCATCCCTCCTGCTCTATACCATTTTTAGAACAAATGACTATCCAGTCCCTTTTTTTTAAAAAAAACAAATCCTCCAGTAATGGAGCGCCCACCACTTCTGGAGACAAGCCGTTCCCCCGATTAATCGTTAATTCACGGGTCAGGAAATTTCTAAGGGACCCTTGAGGTCTTCTAGCTGGGCCCCCTTTGCTGGAGGGTTTTCCACATTTCTTTTTGCACAACTCCCCAAAATGGTCCTTTGGGGAAAACATCACAATGGATGCGGCCTCTTCAGCTTGGGATGTTGCCGGGATGCTGAAATATTTTGAATTTTGCAAATGTGACAGGCAGGAACGAGCTGCTAAAATACTTAAGGGAGCCTCCAATTTTTTGATTTTCTAAATCTGGGGGAAAAAGTCAGGTCTGGTTACTTTCTTTTTTTCCCCTCCAACCTTTGTCTGGGCTTTTAGCTTTTTCTCTTTTAAAATCTCCCCAAGTTTTTCTACACCTTACACGAGACTGCATGTGTTAAATAAGGAAAAATAATTGAGTTTCCAATGGATTTATTGTTTTTTCTTTGTTATCTGGGGTTTTTCGTTTTGTTTTTGGCTGTGGTGCGTTAGCATGAAGCCCTTGGTTAAATGGGTGAAAATAATTTACTTTAAAACCAATTTATTGCGTTTTGGGTTATCGGCGTGCGTGTGGATTCTGGGTGGATTTGAGCATGAAGGGCTGATTAAATAGGTGAAAATAATTTAGTTTCTTTTTTAAAAAATAAAATGATTTATTGTGTTTGGGGTTATCTGGATAAGAGTCTTGTGTGTAGAATCTGGGTTGATTTGAGCACAAAATTTGGGTGGTTTTTTTCTCTCTTTTTTTTAAGGAAACCCTACTGGCCACCCTGATCTGACACGCCTGAAGATTTAATCGGGGCACAGGAGGGTGAGAGCCGATAAACGGCTGTGTCAGCAAGAGCTTGGCACACCGTGTCAATTTTACGGACCTTAATGTACAAACACAGGCTCACTTTCCTCTTGATAGCTACCCAGCTGTAGGATCCATCTTGAAGGTGTAACTGGGATGTGTATATCCCTAAATCGGGGGGGGGGGGGGTTCTCAACCTCAGCCAATTTGAAGACCTGCTGGGGACTTCAACTCCCAGAATTCCCCACCCAGCTGGCTCACCAAGGAATTGGGGCTGCTTTAGCTCAAGATCTGACAACCGACAGCCCTTCATCTGTTTGGCAATCTCTCTCTCTCTCTGCCAGAAATGCCCGCTTTGCTTTGGCTCAGCACAATCAGACCAGGTGAGTTAGAGGATGGAAGGGAGGCCACCAGGCTATGCCAGGACAGGAGATCAAAGCGGGAAATCCCTAAAAAGAACCAGTTTTATGGCATGGATAGATAGAGAAAGAGAGAGGAGAGATGGATGGATGGATGGACAGACAAGAACAATAGAGAAGGTAGGTAGGTAGATAGGTAGGTAGGTAGGTAGATAGATAGAGATATTGATAGAGATAGATAGATACCGTAGATATGAGAGATACACAGATAGATTGAGATAGTAGATGATAGAAATGATAGATGATAAATAAGATAGAAGATAGAGTAGATAATTGATAGAGATAGATATAGATAGTAGATAGATGATAGAAATGATAGATAAATAAATAGATAGAAAGTACATGAGATAGATGAGAAAAATGATGAAATAGATAGATAGATATAGATGGATAGATAGTAGGTAGATGATAGAAACGGTAGATGAGATAGATATAGACAGATAGTAGATGATAGAAATGATGGATGAGATAGATAGTAGATAATAGATGAAATAGATGATAAAAATGATAGATGATAGATGAGATAGATGATAAAAGATGAGATAAGTAGATGAATAGATAGATAAATGATAAAGTAGATAAATGATAGAAATGATAGATGATAGAGATAGAAGATAAAAACATAGCTAGTAGATGATAGAAATGATAGATGAGATAGATAGATAGATAGATATAGGTGGATAGATAGTAGATAGATGATAGAAATGATAGAGATAGAAGATAGAAACAGATAGATAAATAGATAGTAGATGATAGAAATGATAGAGTAGAGAGAGAGATACACAGATAGACAGACAGATGAATGACACATGGTAGATGACAGATAGATGATATAAGTGAGAGGTGGTAGAGAGAGAGACGTGAAATGGTTAAAGTTGAATTTTGCCATTTGACAACTTGTTTGAAGCCCCAAACTGTTATAACAGTTTCTTTCCCCTCCCTTTTTTTCCTTTCCTTTTTCCCCCCTCTTTCCTTTTCCCTTTTCCTTTCTGCCTTTCCTTTCTCCCCCGTTTCCCCCCCCCCCATCCACCCCTAGAGGGCGCTCCAGACAATGCCAATCGGAATGTCGAGAAAGGCGGGTTCTGGGTTTCCCTCCAGGTCAGCTGACCGAGGAGAGCCAATCCGCTGCCGGCTGCCTGCTATTTAAATTTTCCCCTTGGCTTTGGCCCCGCCCACATTCCCACAGTCTCTGGCTGAGTTCCTCTCTTGGTTTTTTTCCCACCTTTTTTAAATTCCTTTTTTTTTACCTGCTTTACCTTTACCTGCTTTACCTTTCGTAGGTAAATTTTTTCCCTTTCTAGCCATGCAATGCAAAACCCCAACATGCTTGGAGCTACAGAGCCCCTATTGGTTGGGAGGGGTAACTGCAGTTGCTGCCTTGGGGGGGCGGGGCTTGTACACCTGAGGGGGCGGGGCTCTTTGCAAAAGGACCAACCACTGCTTGAGGCTCCAAAAGTCCATGTCCTCCAGTTAACGACAGTTCGCTTAGCGACCGAAGTTCGAACAGCAACTGCAAAAAAAAAAAAAGTGACTTAGGACCGTGTTTCACACTTACGACCGTTGCCCGTGGGCACGTGATCAAAATTCAGAGGTGGGCAACGGACTCCTATTTACAACGGCCGCAGTGACTCCCTTTTACGACCTTCGGACAAGCCCAGTCAATGGTGGGGGGGGGGGAATGACGGCGCCCGATTCACTTAACAACCCAACTTCACCGCTGCAAGCTCTTCCCTTAAAAACGGTGTCTCGTTGAGCGACGGAAATGTCGGGCTCCTTCGCGGTCGTACGTCAAGGACCGCCATCGACGCCCAATGGCGTTTTTGACAACACTTGCATTGAGGAGAGTGCGGGGGGGGGGGTGTCCCTGAAAGCCACCTGACCTTCAGAAGGGGATGGAGATAGGGACCCCCTACCCACCCACCTATCTATCTCTGTTTCCAAATTTCAGAAACCCGGTTTAAATGTGGTTCCATCCTGGTCAGACGCTTTTCGGAGTTGGCCTCATACCCTCGCTGGTTTAGGATGATGGCCTGCCCACCAAATTTTGTAAGTTTTTATTTATTTTTAATTTTTCCTTCCTGGCTTAAGCGAATTGCATAAAACCATTTGCAAGCCAGATGGTTTTATGGTTTTGCCTGCAAGCTGGCAGCCGTGGCTCGCCGTGGCTCCCCATCCATCCACCTCTTGTAAAAAATAAAAGAGAGTGACAGTAATTTCTGGGGAGTGGTGGGGGGGGGGGCAACAAAATTCTGCATTTTTTTGCAACCAGGCAGAAGATGCTGGAGGCAGAAGGATGCTCCCTTTGGCTGAACGGAGGCGAATCCTGGTTTCTTTCCACTGGCTAGCTTGCCAACTTGGTTTGCGGGGGCTAAGGCCAAGCCACAACCTGGTTTGTTATGATGGGTTGCGTTAACGCGCGTTTAGGTCTTGGACAGCTTGAGAGAAACCTGAATTTATTCCGAGAAAGGAAGTTGTGAGAAAACTTTGATCCAAAGCTTATCGTGGTTTCTAATCATGGTTTATAGAGGGGGGTTTGCCCCTCTTGTTCGTGCTCATAGGAATGCTGAGCCTTTCTGTGAATCTGAATACCAGCCATCCAATTTAAGAGTGCCAGGAAGATATCCAACAGGTCAGAAAAACAGATTAATGTGACGCAAGGAAACCTTCACAGATCAGAAAAACAGATTAAATTGATGCAAGTAATCTAACAGGTTAGAAAGCAGATTAATTTGACGCGAAATAATCCAACAGGTCCAAAAAGCAGGTTAACTTGATGCAAGAAATCGAACGGATCAGAAAAACAGATAAAATTGATGCGAGATAATCAAACAGGTCCAAAAAACAGGTTAAATTGACTCAAGATAATCAAACAGGTCCAAAAAAAAAACAAACCCAGATTAATTTGATGCCAAAAAAATCTAACAGGTCCAAAAACCAGATTAATTTGATGCACAAAATCTTAACAGGTCCGAAAAAACAGATTAATTCGATGCAAGATATCCAACAGGTCAGAAAGCGGATTAATTTTAAAACAAGATACCCAACAGGTCGGGAAAGAGATTAATTTGGAGCAAGGCTGGGACCCGCTGTTTCTCAAGCACCCCACACCCCTTTCCTCAATTGCAGGCTGAAATCCAACAGGTGCAGCATTGCAAGGCTGCTGACCTCACCGAAGCTCCACCAGAGACCCTGATTCCCAGCCTCCCCAGCCTGGGATCTGAAACCTAGACCTGTTGGTTTTCTGCCTGCCTCTCCTCCTCTACCGCCTCCCCCCACCCTTGCAAAGGGATTGAGGTCTTGCCCTCCAGGAAGGAAGGACGATCCGGTGCAATTTACCGGCTCCCCCCTCCCCCAAACTCTCCAGATGAGAAATGGTCTCAATAAAAGCTAATTGTCGGCAGGGCCCGGCAAATCGAATTGTTCTCCCGCTCTCCCCCCTCCCCCCAAATAGGGGTGGGGGGTGGGGGGGTGGCTCCTCCACCCAGCCAGCCTGTAGCTGCCCCAAAATTGAATCTATGAAAGTTAAATTATGGCATTAAGTTTTCCTGCCAGGGCCCGGGGGCTGCCATGGAATGCCACCCCCCCTCGAAACCCCCAAGAGACCCCAGACTCAGTAATTGTAAATGAGATGGGAAAGACTGGGCAGTAGGATTGTTGGGGGGCGGGGATGAGCGTGCAAATGGACGATGAGTGTCTGGTCCGTCGGGATGAGGTGCATTTGGGGGTGCAAGGCGAACCCTCCAAAATTCCACCTGGACGATGAGCCTCTGGTTCCCCCAGGATGAGGTGCATTTGGGGGTGCAAGGCAAACCTCCAAAATTTCACCTGGACGATGAGTCTCTGGTTCCCCCAGGATGAGGTGCATTTGGGGGTGCAAGGCGAACCCTCCAAAATTCCACCTGGACAATGAGTCTCTGGTTCCCCCAGGATGAGGTGCATTTGGGGGGTGCAAGGCGAACCCTCCAAAATTCCACCTGTTTAGGATGCTGGTCGTAATTCGGAGCACTGTTGGTCGAATTTCTTGATTTAAAAAAGAAAAAAAGGGGGGAGTGCTGAGCAGATTGGGGTCTTGGCTGCTCATCTCCTGCAGGTGGGTTTGGGGTAGACTGCCCCTGGAAGGGGAGGTTCTCCTCGACTACGCCTTTGGCAAATAGGGCTCAGGGTAGGTAGGCTGCCCCTGATAGGGGAGGTTCTCCTGAGCTGCAAACGACTTAGCAGGATAAAACGCCCGGTTTTGGATTTAGCATTCTTAAAGCGGAGGTACCAAGTTAGAACGGCACTGGGGAAAAGTCACTGGCGACCCGTCCTCGCATTTACGACGACTGTCGCGGTATCCCCCATGTATCAGGATCTGGCCGCTTGGCAGCTGGCATTTATTTATGAGGGTTGCAGCCTCTTGGGGTCACGTGATCTCCTTTTGTGACCTTCCCAGCCACAACCAGAAAGCCAGGGTCAGACTAGAGGACCTCAAGGCCCCTTCCAATTCTATTATTCTCTATTCTGAGCAGGGAGTTGGACTAGAAGACCTCCGAGGTCCCTTTCAACTCCGTTATTCTGATCCGGATGCCCTCTAAACAGAAGACAACCTTCTCCTCATGCTGGCTTGCCATTCCGCCGCGGTAGACTGCCTTTAAGCACTGGAGGCTCTACTAAGTGGTCAAGAGCCAGCTGGCTATCCCGATGGTAACGAAGATCATTTTTGGGGCCGTTTTAAGTCGATAAATGCAGCCGGCTCTCCGTGAACAGCTCCTAAAAATGTAATTTATCTTTTTCATTTGCTCTGACTGCCCGGGAGTCTTCTCAGATGTTCGCCACGCTTCCTTCTCAAACATGCCTCTTGCTCAATTTTTTTTCTCCTGCCTTTGTTTGCCCCAAGGTTCATGGCATGCGTGTGTGTGTGTGTGTGTGTGTGTGTGTGTGTGTGTGTGGATAGCCCCCCCGCCCCCCGGCTCCAAAGGCAGGATGGGAACGAAGCCAGCGGGGGGAAGTGGAGGCACCCTATTTCTCCCAACGTCTGAAATCCATTTTAATTTTTTTTTCTAAATATAAAAGTGGCCTTAAAAAGCGTGCATCGTTCAACTTCCCAGTTTTCGCTCGGGTAGACTGCTCCAGGCACAGGCTGCTTTGTAAACAAGCTTCCTATGACATTCTGCAACCTTGAAAAGTTCAAAACGGGTGGACTTCAACTCCCAGAATTCCCCAACCAGCATGCTGTAAGACAGATGGGCTTCATTTCCTAGAATTCACATGCTGGCTGAGGAATTCTGGGAGTGGAAGTCCACTCCTCTTAAATCATATCGGCTGGGGGATTCTGGGAGTGGAAGCCCACCCCTCTTAAATCATACCGGCTGGGGGATTCTGGGAGTGGAAGCCCACCCCTCTTAAAGCAGGCTGGCTGGGGGATTCTGGGATTTGAAGTCCACCCCTCTTAAAGCATGCCGGCCAGGGGATTCTGGGAGTGGAAGTCCACCCCTCTTAAGCATGGTGGCTGGGGAATTTTGGGAGTGGAAGTCCACCCCTCTTAAAGCATGCCGGCCGGGGGATTCTGGGAGTGGAAGACCTCCCCTCTTAAAGCATGGCTGGCTGGGGGATTCTGGGATTTGAAGTCCACCCCTCTTAAAGCATGCCGGCCGGGGGATTCTGGGAGTGGAAGTCCACCCCTCTTAAAGCATGCCGGCCGGGGGATTCTGGGAGTGGAAGACCTCCCCTCTTAAAGCATGCTGGCTGGGGGATTCTGGGATTTGAAGTCCACCCCTCTTAAAGCATGCCGGCCAGGGGATTCTGGGAGTGGAAGTCCACCCCTCTTAAAGCATGCCGGCTGGGGGATTCTGGGAGTTAAAATCCATTCCTCTTAAAGCATGTTGGATGGGGGATTCTGGGAATGGAAGTTCACCCCTCTTAAACCGGCCAAGCTTGAAAAGCACTGCCTTCCTGCACAAATTCCATTTTTCTCTCGCAATTCCCTCCAGACGGAAAGAGTTTTGGATTCTCCTCTTGCCAGAGTGGGGGAGCCTTCAGCCCCCAGACCCATTTTCTCATCCCTCCCGAGTTCTTATCGATTTTTAAATTTTTTTTTTTTTATTTTATTTCTATTCGGTCTTTTCAGCCAAGCCAGGATTCTCCAGAGCCACTTATAACAATTAAAATCCCAGGCAGAGATATTGACAAGTCCGCGGATGAGACAGAGCTGGAGAGAGAGAGAGAGAGAAAGAAGGAGAAAGAGAGGTGGGTACCAATTTCACCGCCCGCCAAAACATGTCTTTCCCGGTCAATGTCGAGAAATTCAGGGAACGTGATCGGACAGCTAGCAACGAAAAACCGAAACACCCCAGCATATCCTTGCTTGCATTCCAAGGTCCCTTTTCCATTAGAAAAGAGCAATTTTTTTATGTGTCTTACATGCAGAAAAAAAATAATACCTGTACGCATTTAGTACCGTATTTCCCCGAAAATAAGAACCAGGTCTTAAATTAATTTTTGCTCCAAAAATTGCATTAGGACTTATTTTCCAGTTAGCTTTTATTTTCGGGGGGAAATACGGTATTTTTGGGGTATAGCTTATATTACAAAGCATCCTGAAAAGCCATGCTAGGATTTATTTTCCAGCTGGGTCTTATTTTTAGGAAAACAGGGTAGCAATAACAGACGTAGTCCTTGGACTTACGACAGTTCATTTAGTGACCCTTTGCAGTTGCCCAAAAAGGCCCGCGAGATCGTTTTTTCACACAATCCAACTTTTTAAAATCCCTTCTTCTCCCTTTCTCGTACCGGTGCTAAAATCCAGAATTGGGGGGAAAACGTCACCGTCATGGAACAAATGAGGATGAAAGCCAGGGCAGAGGGAGGGGGAATTAAAAATAAAAATAAAAGCAGACATGAAGCTTGAGGAACTCTCCGCCACAAGGTGATGGGAGTTAGGGCGAATTTTAAGCCAAAGGCTCCCAATTTTTTTTTTTTTCCCTGTTGTTTGAAAGAAAGGGTCCAATTTTTATTTCATTTGGAAGTTTTGGGGTCTGCTGTGAGGATTTGACAGCAATTTTACTCTCCGGAGTTCTGCTAAAACCACAAGCCAAGTGACGGGAAAAAAGCAGATTAAATCTACACCTCCAGACTTTGATCTCTGGCACTAGGAAAACCCCTCCTCGTCCCCCCAAGCCCTTTTCTTATCTTTATTAGCCCTAAACTAAATGCTTCTTCTTCTTCTTCTTCTTTTTGGCAAGGGTAGACAGGGAGACAGATGTTCAGGATTCCGGAGCCTATCATCCTATCTTTCTTCTAGAATTGCCGTGAGGAATGATGGGAGGTTGGGTCCGCACATCTGGAAGGGGCCCGGGGGTCTTCCATTTGGGAGGCAGCTGTTTCTGCAAATCTTTAAAAATGAGTGAAAGGGTTTGATTGATTGATTGATTTATCGACTTGCGACCGCAATGGAGCCCCAGGTTTCCGTTGCCCGGAGGTCATCTAGTCCAATCCCCTGCTTAAGCAGAATAATAACAGAATATTAACGGAGATGGAAGGGATCCTGGAGGTCACCTAGTCCAACCCTCCTGCTTAAGCAGAATAATAACAGAATATTAACGGAGATGGAAGGGACCCCGGAGGTCATCTAGTCCAACCCCCTGCTTAAGCAGAATAATAACAGAATATTAACGGAGATGGAAGGGACCCCGGAGGTCATCTAGTCCAACCCCCTGCTTAAGCAGAATAATAACAGAATATTAACGGAGATGGAAGGGACCCCGGAGGTCATCTAGTCCAACCCCCTGCTTAAGCAGAATAATAACAGAATATTAACGGAGATGGAAGGGACCCCGGAGGTCATCTAGTCCAACTTCCTGCTCAGGCAGGAAACCCATTTGTTTTTGGGGACACGGCAAGAGTTGGGGTTCGCCGTCAACCCAGCCTGGTTGCGGCCCACGCATTCAGCCGGATGGACTCAAAGCGGGCATCACACCCTGTGACCATCGCCGGTGGCTTTAAGCCAGGCTGACCTTCCCAGCGATGGTTTTCCATCGAAAAGGGAGGTCTTGCAAAGGGAGACAGGCAGTGCCGAACTCGTTTCTGCCCTCCGGCACGTTTTCGCTGTCTGGCTCCCCGTTTTCTCCAGCCTGTCCCCCCACCCCCTTGTCTGGGCTAAGCCTGATGGACAGTAATCTCTGGCAGCCGGTTGGAAGCCTCGCCTGTCCAGCCTTGGTCTTTATCTCCGGTTCTGCCACTTGCATGCTAAACCCAGTTTTCATTACCCCCAAGAGGAGCACTAAAAGGCTGGGTTTATTGCATCCTTGGTGTGTGTGTGTGCGCGTGCCTTGCTTGTGAGTGCATTTCCCTGCACAAAAAGTTTTTATTTCTTTGGAAGGAAGGAAAGGAAAGAAAGAAAATGGAGGGGATGGATGGATGAATGGATGGAAGGAAGGAAGGAAGGAAGAAAGGAAGAAAAATGAGTGGGATGGATGGAAGGAAGGAAAGAAGGACAATGGGTGGGATGGATGGATGGATGGAAGGAAGGAAGGAAGGAAGGAAGGAAGGAAGGAAGGAAGGAAGGAAGGAAGGAAGGACAATGGGTGGGATGGATGGATGGAAAATGGGTGGGAGGGACGGAGGGACAGACAGATAGATGGAAGGAAGGAAAGAAAAAGAAAATGGGTGGGATGGATGGATGGAAAATGGGTGGGAGGGAGGGATGGAGGGACAGCAGAAGGAAGGAAGGAAGGAAGGAAAGGAAGGAAGGAAGGAAGGAAGAAAATGGGTGGGATGGAAGGATAGATGGATGGAAGGAAAGAAGGAAAATGGGTGGGATGGATGGATGGAAGGAAGGAAGGACAATCGGTGGGATGGATGGATAGATGGATAGATGAATGGATGGAAGGATGGATGGATGAAATTAAAATGGGATGGATGGATGGATGGAAGGAAGGAAGGAAGGAAGGAAAATGGGTGGGATGGAAGGAAGGAAGGAAGAAAAATGGGTGGGATGGATGGAAGAAAGGAAGGAAGGAAGGAAGAAAAATGGGTGGGATGGAAGGAAGAAAGGAAAGAAGAACAATGGGTGGGATGAATGGATGGAAGGAAGGACAATGGATAGGATGGATAGATGGATGAATGGATGGATGGAACAAAAGAGAAAAAATGGGTGGGATGGATGGATGGATGGAAGGAAGGAAGTAACGAACACTGGACTCCTTCCTTCTTTCCTTCCTTCCTTCCTTTCACCCATCCAACATTCACCCTTTCACCCTTTCCACCCATTGTCCTTCCTTCCTTCCTCTCTCCCTCCTTCCCTCCCCTGCCTTTCTCTCTGCCTCCTTCAATATCCCTTCCTTCCTCTCTTTCTGTCCCTTATTTCACTTTTCCTGTCTCCAGCACCTCTTCCCTCTCTTTCTCTCTCTCTCTCTTTCACACACACACACACACAAAACCCTTTCTAAAAATTGCCTTGATGCTCCTGCCACGGAATAGCGTGGCGGGAGTTTCCCCACCTGCAAACAGCATCCCCCCAACCCACTGCAAATTGGTTGTCAAGGGAACTTATTAAACTCAGGATCTACCTATTTGGAGATGTGGCTTTGGCACAGAAAACCTGGCTGTGGCCACCCTGCCTCTCACTGGGGCCAGAGATCGGTTAAATTCTCATTTTCCCTAACGCCTCCCTCCCTCCCTCCCCTGCTCCCCACTCCCCAAACCATCTAATTTTGCAGCTTTTCATGAAGTTTAGCATGGAGGACACAATTCCAGCTCCTGTGCAAAACCCGAAAATAGGATCATTCAACTAAACCGGGTTTAAAATAAATACAGTCACAGCTGTACTGGGTTTCTTTCATTCACTCAACCAAGAATGCTGCGGTTTAAGGCAGGGGTGAAACCCAGCAGGTTCTGGAAGGTTCTGGAAAACCAGTAGTGGAAATTTTGAATAGTTCCAAGAACCGGCAAATACCACTTCTGGTTGGCCTCAGAGTGGGGAGGGAATGGGGATTTTGCAGTATTCTTCCCCTGGAGTGGGGAGGGAATGGGGATTTTGCAGTATCCTTCCCCTGGAGTGGAGCAGGAATGGAGATTTTGTAGTATCCTTCCCGTGGCATGGGAGGGAATGGGGATTTTGCAGTATCCTTCCCCTGGCGTGGGAGGGAATGGGGATTTTGCAGTATCCTTCCCCTGGAATGGGGAGGGAATGGGGATTTTGCAGTAGCCTTCCCCTGGAGTGGGGAGGGAATGGGGATTTTGCAGTATCCTTCCCCTGGAATGGGGCAGGAATGGAGATTTTGCAGTATCCTTCCAACGGCATGGGAGGGAATGGGGATTTTGCAGTATCCTTCCCCTGCCACACCCACCAAGCCACGCCCACAGAACCGGTAGTAAAAAAAAAATTGGATTTCACCACTGGTTTAAGGCCCCTGAAGGATAACATCAAAAGACACCCTTCTGAATTTTAGTGGGGTGGACTTATTCCCAGGAACTGATACGATTCTAATAAAATTACCTGTTTTATTCAGCAGGGGAATTATCTCGACCGGTTAAAATAAGAATTGCAATCTTTCTCATCCATTGCACTAGTTTTATCCTGCAAAATGCATTCTTCCAAATTCTTCTGTGGCTTGCCATCTCAGCTGCCCAGTCTGGTTTTATATCCCTGGGAAAATTGGCCTTTACCTTTTTGAACATCCTACCTTGATGGATGCAAAGTGGGGAGGGTAGGCAGGATGGGAGGAAAGTAGCCTGCAGGAAAGAGGAACCCTCTTCAAAGGATTTTTTAACCCCAGGGCTAACAATTAGACAGGTAAGTTAAATAAATAAATAAATAAATAAATTTTAAAAAGCAATAACGGAGACAGATGTTTGCAGAAGAGCAGGATACGGGAAGTCCTCTTAAATGGGGCTGTTAAATTACACACTATTTCAGAAGAAAAAGAGAGGGATAAATTTTTCTGTCCTGTTTTACTGTTCTTTTTTTTTTTTTTTAGCATTTTAAGCATTAGACTGTACACCGTGACCGTCATAAATAGGAGTCTGTTTCACACTTACGACCATTGACAAAGGGACAATGCCACAGTGGCATTGTAACTTTGGTCACTAAAACCAACTGTTGTGATTTCAGAATTACCTGCATTATTCCCGTAATCCTTGGTTGGAGCGATGATGGAAAAACAAAACATATTTTTTTTCTACAACCATCTGGAAATCTTGTGTTAATTGGAAGAATCTGAGGCTTTCTGGTGAGGACTTAGTTATATTACATTACATAATTACATTTCCCCAGTGCTAATGTCTTTTGTTTTGTTTTTTCTTTCCTTTTCTTTTTTTTCCTGTAAAACCGGCGATTTAAAATAAAACCAAACTTGGCTCGCTGGTAAGGAATTTGAGCTGATTCAGGGAGGGAAAAAAATATATTAAAAGATCTCATTGCATTTGGGGAAAGCGTTCGGTTTGCAAAGGAGGAATTGAAAGTGTTTGCGATTATTGAAAACGGGGAAAAAAATTGAGGAGAAGGAAGGAGTTCTTGACGAAGATGCTTCTTAAATTATCTGTGCTAAAAAAAAAAACAGGGTTTTTTTTTGTTGTTGTTCTTTTAATTTACAATCTGTGATGGATGGATACGTTTGTGAAATACAATAACAATGAACAGCTATACAAATGAAATGATATATAAACAATCAACCAAGTGACTCACCAAAGCGTATTTAATACGGGCCCGCATTTCTTATTAGATTCAAACAGACATTTAAAATCACGTGCTTGGATGTCCATCATGTCAAAATTGCTATTAGCGGGTGTTAAAGCTGTGTTTTCTTCACCTTTGGCTAAATTTCAAAAGGTGGTGGACTTCAGCTCCCAGAATTCCCCCAGCCGGGCTCAAGGGGGGAATTCTGGGAGTTGAAGTCTTATATACCTCTTTTAAAACGAGCAAGGCTTAATTCTTTACCAATCTTGGTGCAAATTAGTTTTTAAACCCTTCGCAAATCACCAGCGGGGTCTGCGGATCTCACTTACAGAAGATAGCAAAAATCTCCGTTTTATTAACTTATTTCTTTATTTGCCTCAGGGATTGAATTGGTTTCTCTTTTAACCGTTGAGCAATTTGCAAAATCGGTTAGCCAATGGCGATCAGAAACTGTGGCAGAAGTTGGAGCTGAGATGACCACCCCCCTGAAAATATTCGCAAAAACCACTTTTTCATTCAAGTCCCCGGTTCTTTTTTTCTTGGAGATGCAGAAAAGGAGATATTTCTTTAAATGATAATGATCATTGTAATTGTAATCTGGGTCCTTATCAGATATTCTGGAGTCCCTGGTCAACCACTCAGGCCTCCAGGCCATGTTTAATCAGGGCTCAAAAGTTTTGCAAAGAGATTAAAGCTTTTCTCAAAAGGGTGTAAATCACCTGGAATTTGAGGGACAAATGGTCAGGGGCTCCTTGCTTTAAACGTTGAGAATGGCTGGGAAGGATATAAAATGGGTGGGTGGGTGGGTGAAGGGTCAGGCTGGCTATTTATTTATATTTTAGTTCAAAAGAAGGGGAAGAAAATAAAGAGAGGGTGAGAAAGGGAGTCCCCCCAGATTCTAAAGCTAACCCTCAAAGTAATTCAAATTAAACCTGCAATTAAAGCTAACGGTAGCTTTTCTCTCCTCCTCCCAATTGGGTGGGAATTGAGATGGATTACAGTGGGGGGTCCCATTCGGGTCGGCTTTGGTTTAAATCCACTCGCTTTCTGCGGATCTTCCAATGATGGAGAAGCGGATTTTGTGCCCCGCTGAATTTGCTTACAGGAGAACCTGAGTTGTTCCTCCCCATGGGATAAACTCCCCAGGGATGTGGATTTTAGTTCCCAGAATTCTCTGCAATGGGCTTGCTGGCTGGGGAATTCTGGGAGTTGAAGTCCACCCCTCTTAAAAGCACGCTGGCTGGGGGATTCCGGGAGTGGAAGTCCACCCTTTTTAAAGCCTGCTGGCTGGGGGATTCTGGGAGTGGAAATCCACCCCTCTTAAAGCATGCCGGCTGGGGGATTCTGGGAGTTGAAGTCCACCCCTCTTAAAGCAGGCTGGCTGGGGGATTCTGGGAATGGAAGCCCACCCCTCTTAAAGCATGCCGGCTGGGGGATTCTGGGAGTGGAAGTCCACCCCTCTTAAAGCAGGCTGGCTGGGGGATTCTGGGAGTTGAAGTCCACCCCTCTTAAAGCAGGCTGGCTGGGGGATTCTGGGAATTGAAGTCCACCCCTCTTAAAGCATGCTGGGGGATTCTGGGAGTGGAAGCCCACCCCTCTTAAAGCATGCTGGCTGGGGGATTCTGGGAATTGAAGCCCACCCCTCTTAAAGCATGCTGGCTGGGGGATTCTGGGAGTGGAAGTCCAGCCCTCTTAAAGCAGCCTGGCTGGGGGATTCTGGGAGTGGAAGTCCTCCCATCGTAAAATGACTGCGCTTAGAAATATTGATCTAGAAAACAATCTTCTCTCCCAGAATTCTTAGCAACGGTCCAACTCGCCGGGGCCTTCTGGGAAATGATCCCCTTTAGCTGAGAGCTGTCTGGTCCACTTCCCAGTCTATCAGACCACAACTCCCATCATCCCTAGGCTTGCCTGCCCACCTCTGGGACGAAGGATTGAGGAGAGGCCAGATGAGCTCAAGATACAATCCAGAATATTTGAGTGAAGCTTTAACTCTGACTGTGGTGGTGGGAGGGTGGGGGGGGGGGGTTCAAGCTTGAATTTAGCCCAAAGCCATCACTCTTTCCATGACCACACTGGCTGGGACTGATAGGCATTGTAGTTCAGTCCTGCTTCCCCCCCCCCCCCATGCTAATGTCTCTTTCTCTCTCTCTCCACTTGCTGCCTTAAAACGAAGCTCAGCTGCAGAGGCTGTTCAATAACTTAAAAATATATATATTTACAAGCGTTTGGGGCTGATCTTATCCCCTTCTCAATTCTCCGCCACCTCTTCTGTCCCCCCCCCCACCTCCAAAGCTACCCCCTCCCTCTTTGCACCAGCCCTACAAGTGAAAAGCAGACGCTGGAACAGCAAGAAGAGAGATCGATGGTGTGAATAATTTAACGGGGAGCCTGTGGGGTGGGGTGGAGGTTGTGGGGTGGGGGGCGAGGGGCGAGGGGCTGGACACACCAGGACGACAGATTCACAGCCCCCATAGGGTCCAGGTCAGCAATGCCTTGATGGATCTCCCTCCCACCCACCCCCATAAACGCTGACATGCTAATGTATGGATGCTATATCTCTAAATTGAGTCTGGGGGTGCATTTCCTCCCAAGTCAACCCAGATTCCCCCTGGGTTGTGGGGGGGGCATGGCGGTTCTTAGCAGAGACACCCCCCCCCCCACTCATTCTGCACACGCCTTCAAAGTGATAGTCCGTCCTCAACATACGACCACAACTGAGCCCAAAACTAAGCGAGACATTTGGGTTTTGCCCCATTTTACGACCTTTTGGGCCACCGTCGTTAAGGGAAGCACTTGCCAGTTGGGAAATGAGTCAAGACGGTCATTAAGTGAGGCTTTTCCCCCCTCCCCCTTGACTTTGCTGGTCGGAAAGGTTGCAAAAGGGGATCACGTGACCCGCCCTCCCCATCATAAATACGGATCAGTTGCCAAGCATCTGAATTTTGATCACGTGACCAAACGGTCATAAGGGGTGAAAAACCAAGTCCCTAAGTCCCTTTTTTTCAGGGTAACTTTGAATGGTCATGAAATGAATTGCTGTAAGTCAAGGACTAACCTGTACGTACAATTTGGAGAGGATCCCTCCATCCTTTCCTGCTTCTCAACCTCCCCCTTTTTCTTATTCCATGCTTCATTCCCTCCCCCCCCCCCCCTCAATCCCCCCAATATTCGAAGCACCAAGGAAAGAGCTAGAAAAGGCATCTGTGCAGGATGCTAATCTTAGTTAGTCTTAGCCAAGGTTAGTATTTTCCTGGCTTTGCCACAGAGATCTGGGAAATTTGTGGGGGGGGGGGAAGGAATTTTTAAATGCCAATTTGCTGGTTCCTCGCCATATCTAAACACCGTTCAGCTGTTTGAGGGGGATCTGGACCTAGCAGAGAATTGCAAATCCCATTTTCTTTATTAATATTATTGTTATTATTGGTTTTTTAGGAAGATCACCCCAAAAAGCAAAGATTGCAGAAATTGAAAACGGCCAGATTTGTCTGCAGTGGAATTTTTGTGGATCAGTTTCACCCGAGGAAAATTTTAAAGCTGGAAAATTGCACAATCAAATCAGGTCGAGCCCAGCCACACGGTAAGCGTCTACAATATATTATAGTTCAACAGACTGTACGAATTTGGGAATTTCGGCTGAGGGAGAAACTTGGGTCTTGCTGGTACAGAGATGGGAGCCTAGAGTAATGGGGGGGGGGGGGGAGGCGCTCTAGGAGTCTCATTTTGTTGGTTGCAGGAGGTGTCCTGTCTGTGTAGAAGGAGGGTATGAAATGGGAATTGAAAGGTTAAACTATGCTATCTGAATGCTCTGAATATTTTTTAAGGCCCCTTCCTTCCTCCCTTCCTTCTTTGCTCCCTCCCTTTTTCTCTTCTTCCTCCCTCCCTCCCTTCCTTCCCTCCTTTCCTCTCATTCCTCCCTCCCTCCATCTCATTCCTTCCTTTCTTCCTCCCACCCTCCCACCCTCCCTCCCTCCTCCCTTCTTTTCTCCTTCTTTCCTCCTTCCCTCTCATTCTTCTCTCCGTCTCATTCCTTCCTTCCTTCCTCCCTCTCCTTCCTTTCTTTCTCCCACCCTTCCTCTCACCCTCCCTTCTTTTCTTCTTCCTTCCCTCCTCCCTCCCTTCTTCTTTCTTTTCTCCTTCCTTCCTTCCCTCCTCCTACCCTCTCATTCCTCCTCCCTCCATCTCATTCCTTCCTTCCTCCCTCCCTCCTTCCTCCCACCTCCCTTCTTTTCTCCTTTCTTCCTTCCTCCTTCCCTATCATTCCTCCCTCCCTCCATCTCATTCCTTCCTCTCTCTCCTTCCTTCCTTCCTTCCTTCCCTCCTCCCTCCCTTCGCTCCTTCCTTCCTTCCCCCCTTCCTCCCCCTCCCTTATTTTCTCCTTCCTTCCTTCCTTCCTTCCTTCCTCCCTCCCTCCTTCCCTCTCATTCCTCCCTCCCTCTGTCTCCTTCCTTCCTCCCTCCCTCCTCCCACCCTTTTCCCCACCCTCCCTTCTTTTCTCCTTCCTTCCTTCCTGCCTTCTGCCTTCCCTCCCTTTCCCACATCTCATGATTGCCATGCGCAACCGTCCTAGCCAGTTTCTGACCACCAAAACCCATGGATTCATTGAACAACCATGCGATTCACTTAACAACCACCGTGATTTGGTTCACATCCCTGGCCCAAAAAAACCCCACACCAACAACAACAACAGGGGTGAGTCACTTAATAGCTGCCTTGCTTTTCAACGGAAAACCTGGCCCCGATTGCCTTCGTAAGTCAAGGACTCCTTGTCATATTAACCCTGGCTTTTGATTAGCCACGATGGACATTCGGCTTCCTCTCTGGGCTGCCAAAGCATCTGGCTGGTGCCAATCATTGATTTCTTAATTTAAGATCAAGGCAGAGGCCTCCGACACAGGTGACTCTCAATCGCCTTATTTAAGATTCATTTAAAGGATAATATATCAGCTGTCTGAGTCAGCGCAGAGCTGGACAAAATGCTGCTTCGTACATTAACGGAGCAATTAAACTGACCTCAAACATGGCCTTCCTGATTTATAAAGCTTAACTATCCCGCAAAACACACCGTTGCTTGGCAGAAACTGGCTGTTTCGGGGAGGGTGTTTCCCCCACCACCACCACCACCAATCCCTCGTTAGCAGGGGATAACAGTTAGGTGTTCCTTGTGGTGCCCCATCCCGTAGGCTCCGCCCTGCAAACGTTACTATTACCATCTGATCTTAAGAATATTATTTTTTACTATGACCCCAATGTTATATCTCAGTGGCGCAACAGACCAGCAGCGCACTGTTTATCGTAGATATTGAATTGTTACGTTTTACATTGTCAAAAATAAATAAAATAAAATAAAATAAAATAAAATGATGCCAAAGATAGAAAAAAGAAATTCTAGGCTTAACTACCTGCCTGATTTCCATACCCCAAAATGGCTCTTTAATATGTGGACTCTCCACCACCCCCCCCCCAATGTAAAATCTCGTTATTATTATTATACGGAAACAATCCCAGATTTTTGTAACGGCATATTATTCGGGCCTCTCCTCCTTTTGCTGCATCTTCACCTCCGCGACTCCATCCGATGCAGCAGAGAAGCTTTTCTGCACCCAGCGGAGCCATATTTCACCATTAAGGTAGAGTGTGCCACTTCGTTCAGCTCTTCTTGTGTCTCCTTCTTCTCCCCTCCATCCCTCCTCCCAGCTCCTGTTATTTATGGCCTCATTTTCTCCTTGGCGCCACTGGCTGCCAAAGGAAGGCACTGGGCTTGGCCTCCACTCCACCTCTCTCCTGTCGTGTCCCCCCCCCCCCCCCCCACCATACACACACACACACCATTTCCCTCCCCGCCCGAAGGATGCTAAAATTGCTAGATGGCAGGAGATTGAAGTGCTGGGTGCAGAAGGTGGCAATAAGCAAATAAGAAGCCAAAATGCGGATAAAGGTTGTTGGTTTTGGGGGGATAGTTTTGGCAGCCGGGCGTGGTGCATGGAGACGAGACTGTATCACAAAGATGGGAGATGGGAGGAAGGGTCTCAGGGATGAAGGTTCTTCTTGGCCAGAATCGATCGGTCGATCAGAATAGATCTGGAAGGGAGCTTGGAGATCTTCTTCTCCAGCGCCCGACTCAAGCGGGAGACCTTATCCCGTTTCAGACAAATGATTGTCCAATTTCTCTTTAGAAAACTCCCAGTGATGGGGAAGGAAGGAAGGAAATAAGGAAGGAAGGAAGGAAGGAAGGAAGGAAGGAAAGAAGGAAGGAAGGAAGGAAGGAAAGAAGGAAGGAAGGAAGGAAGGAAGGAAGGAAGGAAGGAAGGAAGGAAGGAAGGAAGGAAGGAGCGAGCCTTGGTGATGCAGAGGACTAAAGTGATGTTAATTAGCACTTAGCTGCCAGCTGCCTGCCATTACTGCGAGTTCGAATCTCACCAGGCTCAAGGCTGACTCAGCCTTCCATCCTTCCGAGGGAGGTAAAATGAGGACCCGGATTGTGGGGGCCATAAGCTGGCTTTGTATAAAAAAGAACACCGCTTGGGGGGCCCCGAAAGCCCTACTAAGCAGGTAGATACAAAAGTAGGAAGGCTATTGCTCAATGCATTGTAAGCCGCCCTGAGTCTCCGGAGAAGGGTGGCATATAAATGGAACCAATAAAGAAGGAAGGAAGGAAGGAAGGAAGGAAGGAAGGAAGGAAGGAAGGAAGGAAGGAAGGAAAGAGAGTTGGAAGGCACCTTGGAAGTCTTCTAGTCCAGCCCCCTGCTTAAACAGGAGACCCTATACTGTTACACACAAATGGTTGTCCAGTCTCTTCTTGAAAACCCCCAGAAAAAGGAAAGAAGGAGGGAGGGAGGGAAGGAAAGAAGGAAGGGAGGGAGGGAGGGAGGGAGGAAGAAAGGAGAGAAAGTAGGGGAGGAGAAAAAAAGGAAGGAATGAGAAAGACGGAAGGAAGGAAAGAAAGAAAGGAGAGAAGTAGGGGAGGAGAAAAAAGGAAGGAATGAGAAAGACGGAAGGAAGGAAGGAATAATAGAAGGAAGGAATAATAGGAATAATACTCCCTTCCTTGGAGGCCTTCTAGTCCAACCCCTAGAAAGGAAGGAAGGAAGGAAAGGAAGGAAGGAAGGAAAGAAAGAAAGAAGGAGGGGAGGAGAAAAAAGGAAGGAAGGAAGGGAAGGGAAGGGGAAGGAAGGAAGACAGGAAGGAAGGAAAGAAAGAGAAGGAGGGGTTGAGAAAAAAGGAAGGAATGAGAAAGATGGAAGGAAGGAAAGAAAAGAGAGAAGGAGGAGAGGAGAAAAAAGGAAGGAATGAGAAGGAAGGAAGGGAAGGGGAAAGAAGGAAGGAAGGAAGGAAGGGAAGGAAGGAAGGAAGGAAAGAAGGAAGGAAGGAAGGAAAACAGAATGAAAGCATTTGGAGGGACCTTGGAGGTTTCATTTTAACCATCCTTTGTTTTAGAGGTGAGTTTTCTTTTCAGCTGTCTCGGGGCCTTTTGAAACGTCACACTTTCCAGCATCTGTCCATCAACAAACCTGGTTTTCCTTTCCCTCCACCCCACACCCTCCCAATGCCTTTGGGTGACTTTCTTAAAAAATTTATAAATTTGGTGGCGTTTCAAGGAAACAATTCAGTTAACACCCATTTGCAGCCAGCCTGGGTTTTCGTTCATTGTGCTTTTAAAAAGAGAAGCCGTTGAAGGCAATTCTAAAAAGGAAAAAAAAGAACAAAAGAGAGGGGAGGGGGAAAAAAAGACGAATTTAAAAAAGAAATAAAACGGAGAACCGAGAATGGGAAGAAGCCGCGGCAGGTAATTAAAAATTGAAAAAAAGCCAAACACAAAAGGCGGGTAGAAAAAGGAGAGGAAGAAAGGAATGAAACGATACAGAAAAGAAAAGGAAAAAAAAATTAACAACATGATTAAACACTTCGGTTTGAATGTCAGCCTTTCGCTGATGTTTTTCTTCGCTCTGCAACTTCTCAAATGTTTGCGGTTTGGCCCGCGGAGTTAAATTTAGGACATTGGGCTTCGGATGATAGGTGGTCCTCGTTTTCCGACCACAATTGAGCCCAACATATCTGTCGTTAAATGAGACCTTTGCTCCGTGAGGTTTGCCCCGTTTTCCGACCTTTCTTGCCACAGGTGGATAAGTGAATCCCCGCGGTTGTTAAGTTTTAGGAACACCGTCATTAAACGAATCGGGCTTTCCCCGTTGTCAGAAGGTCGCAATCGCAGGGACTCTCCGACCGTCATAAATGTGAGCCAGTCGTCAAGCAGCCGAGTGTAAATCACGCGATGCCTCAAGGGTCGTGAATGTGAAAATCGGCCCCGTTTATCTTCGTCGCTAAATGAGGACTGCCTGTACTGAATTAAACCCGCTTTTATCCAAAGCGAATTTGCATCCCGAGCAGCTGAGAATATTTTTTTCCAGCGTGGAATTGGGGATTTTAATCTGGAATCCCTGCCACCTGGATTTGCCAGCTCAGCAACTCCCAAGCCGGCTGACCGGCGCGTCGGCTGTCTGGCCAGCTCGCTCCCTGCAGAGCCGGCGGTTTTTCCCAGCCCTTGCTTCTCCATCTCTCTTCACACTTGGCTTGGCATGTCCTTGGATGCCGGTAGCTGGCTGCTGGTTGGGTCCGCGACAGAGCAGCTGCTTCGCGAGGGGTCAAGCCAGAGGTGGGGGGCAAAGAACAGGAGCCGGGCAGGGTTGAGCCCCATTAGTGGCTAAGGGCCATCGGCAAGGGGAAACTGTTCCTGTTCAGAGGAGTGGAAGGAGGAAGGGAGGAAGGAGGGAGAGAAGGAGGGGAAAGCGAAAGAAGGAAGTAGAGGAGAGGGGAAAGGAAGGGAGAGAGGGAAGGATGGAAGGAAGAAGGAAAGAGGGAGGGAAAGAAAGGGATGGAAGGAAGGAAGGAAGGAAGGGGAAATGGGAATGGTAAGAGAACGGGAAGGAAGGAAGTAGAGGGGAAGGGAAACAGAAAGGGAGGGAGAGAGGGAATGAAGAGGGGAAAAGTGGTTTTAAATGGTTTTAGCTGGGAGTTTTAAATTCGGCCAAGGATTGAATTATTTTAATACATTTTTAAATTTTGTCTTATTTATTGTTTTTACCATGGCTGTCCACTGCCCTGAGTCCTTCGGGAGAAGGGCAGTATACAAATATAATAAAATAAATAAATAAAAATAGGAAGGGAAGAAGAGAGGAAGGGAAGGAAGGAAGGAAGGGGAAAAGAGGGAAGGAGGGGAATGGAAAGAGAGAAAGGGGAAGGAAGGAAGGAAGGAAGGAAGGAAGGAAGGAAGGAAGGAAGGAAGGAAGGAAGGAAAGAGAGGGGAATGGAAACAGAAAGGGAGGGAGAGAGAGAAGGAAGGAAGGGAAGGAAGATGGAAAAGGAAATGGAAAGAGAGGAAGGGAAAGAAGGAATGAAGGAAGGAAAGGGAAAAGAGGGAAAGCGGGGAATGGAAAGAGAGGAAGGGAAAGAAGGAATGAAGGAAGGAAAGGGAAAAGAGGGAAAGCGGGGAATAGAAAGAGAGAAGGATAAAGGAAGGAAGGAGACGAGCTAGATAAATAGGTGGATGGGAAAAAGGAAGGAAGGAAGATGGCTAGATAAATAGGTGGATGGGAAAGAAGGAAGGAAGGAAGGAAGGAAGGAAGGAAGGAAGGAAGGAGGAAGATGGCTAGATAAATAGGTGGATGGGAAAGAAGGAAGGAAGGAAGGAAGGAAGGAAGGAAGGAAGGAAGATGGCTAGATAAATAAATAGGTGGATGGGGAGGGAGGGTGGAAGGAAGGAAGGAAGAAAGGAAGGTAAAAGGAAAGAGGGGAGGAAGGAGTGAGACGGAGGAAAGAGGGAAGGCTTAGTTGATGGACATGAGGGACCCATTTGTGTTGAGTTGTGTGTTGTGTTGCACTGCCTTCCTCTTCCAAACCCTCAACCCCCACCCCTTCCGCCCCATAGAGGGTGGGTCTGGCCAGTTGGGGGATGGGGGAGCAAGGTGTAAGGGGAAAGAAGGAGGAATCACTGCCAGAATGGGAAACAACCCAGACGGCCATTGAAATGGAGATCCACAGAATTCCGCCGCTATTGAAATCCAAAGTGGAAAAGCTTCCCCATTTGCTAATCCTTTGTGTGTCCCCCCTTCCCCCCCCCCGTCCCCCCTCCAGAGCTGGTTTCCATAATCCCCTCTGAGCCAGGAAATTGGGGAGGGGGGGTCAAGAAAGACCCCCTTAATATGCATTCCTTTGCCCCTTGCAATTCTCTCCCCTTCCTCTAACCGCCTCCCCTGCCAGCCTCCGGAATAATATCGTTTCCTTCCAATTTACGATCGGAGGACTTCAACTCCCAGAATGCAACAGCCAATCCCATAAGGCTTCGGGGGATTCTGGGAGTCGTAGTCCACCCATTGTAAAAGTTGCCATGCGTGAGCGACCCAATTCTAGGCTAAAAGTGTCTCTTTAAGTCAAACGAAGTGAGGACGGAGAGGGACTGGCATCCTCTTGAGGATGCTTCAAGGTGCCAGCCACTTGGAGGTGCCCTTTCTTGACCGACTCCATTCCGTACTTGCTGCCCTATGTGGAGACATCCACGCCTCTCCCACTGTTTTTTTTTTTCTTTCTTAGCGGTACAGGAAGTCTTCAACTTATGACCACGATTGAGGCCAACATTTCGGCGGCTAAGCAAGATGGCTAAGTGAATTTTGCCCTGCTTTACAACCCTTCTTGCCCCCGTTGTTAAATGAATCACTGCAGTCGGTAAGCGAATAACACAGCGAAGCGCGTCGAGATTCCCCATCCCTCGGCTGACGACCACAAGCGAGGCCAAAACGGTTGAGTGAAACATGCGTGGCCAGTTTTGGCCCCGTCTTACGGATCTCGCCTGCCACCGTCGTTAAGCGAATTGCCGGCAGTCATTCCGTTCGTCGCAGGCGGTCGTTAAGCGAACCCGTCTTCCTCCATGGACTCGGCTCATCGGAACGTCGCAAAAAGGGATCACATGACACACCCCCTCCGGGACCGTCATAAATATGAGCCGGTTGCCGGTGTTTTACCGCGTGACCGCGGGGATCTTGCGAATAGTCGTAAAAGTGTGAAAAACAATTTTTCCCGGTGCCATTTTACAACTCAACGATCGGTTGTAAGTCGAGGACTCCCCGTACGGAGATCCTTAAACGGTACGAGAAGGACGGACGCATCGGATCGGGATGCCAAAAATGGCCGTTCCCAACGGTTCGTTCTATCAAAACCAAGCCTGTTGCAAGCTTTAAACCAGATTTCCCCTCCACACACACCCCCTGAGACAGGATTTTAGATCTTAAAGCCAGCCCGGAGTAGCTTTCCCGGGGATCTCTGGGGGATCTCGACGGAACACGTTAAAAACGTTGTAGCGGCGAGACGCTGAACGAATCCGACGAACTAGAAACGCCTCATTCAATTTTCATGAAAGCACGCCAGGTAGTTAAAAAAAAAGGGGGGGGACACCGGAAATAGAACCGTGGGGTGGGGTGGGGTGGGGTGGGAAACCTCTGGGAAATAAAGCTAAATTATTTGATTGAATCTTCCATTTTGCCTGGATGGGAGAGGAGAAATCTATCTTCTGGGTCCAGAGAGAGAAAGAACGAGGAAAGATTTCTCATTCAAGGTTCGTTGATCCTGCGCTAAAAACATTTTACTTCCTCGCCGGCTGGATGGCGCACACATCTGAACCTGGGGGGGGGCGGCTTGTTTTTGGGGTGGGGGGGGCATGTCTCGAACCCCCCGTGGGTGGGTCGAAAGGAAAATAATCCGTTTTTTAATAAGCGTTTTTTTTTTTGAGAATTAAGAATAGGAGGACGGAGAGGGAAGAGACCCCAGAGGTCATCTAGTCCGACCCCCCTTTTTTAATCGGGTTTGGAAGGAAGAGAAACGGGAATGGGAAGAAAAGCGTTATTTTGAGAATTAAGAATAGGAGAACGGAGGTGGAGGGGACCCCGGAGGTCATCTAGTCTGACCCCCCCTTTTTTAATTGGGTTTGGAATGAAAAGAAACGGAAATGGGATGAAAAGCGTTATTTTGAGAATTAAGAATAGGAGAACGGAGGTGGAAGGGACCCCGGAGGCCATCTAGTCCAACCTTCCTGGCTCAAGCAGAATAACAGCGATGGACGGGACAACAGTCCCAAGTGTGCAAAAAACGGCTCCCGAGTCCCTCCCCCCACCTTTTCCCCCCCCCCCCAGGGCCGTTGCAACCTTGGACGGTCACTAAACGAACCGTTCTAAATCCAGGACTACCTGTTTATAGTTTTGCAACCAGGTGCCAAGCAATCCCAGGAGAGGTTTGGTGGGGTTTTTTGGGGGGGGGGGGGTTGGCACGCGCGCCAATCTAGATTTGCAAAGCTTTCCATTTTATCCCATCGGCCAGCCTGGGCAGTAAATTTAATTTTTGTCCTCCCCCTCCTCCTCCTTCTTCCCCCCCCCCGTCCCCTCCCCACAACCCTTTGAGCTGAGAGGAGGAGACGGTGCCCAAGTCTGCTTATGCCAAGGCCTCTGCGCCCCCCTCCGCCTCCCCTCCCCAAGCCTGCCCCCCCCCTCTCTCCCCATGGTGCGATGCTCCCTCCTGTGTCTTCTAACGCCCACGGTATGTTTATTTATTTAATGAATAATTTATCCCCCTCCGCTTGGCAAGCTCCATTATCACGCCCCACTCCACCACGGCTTCCTCCAGCTGCAGAGTTGCCCCCCCCCCACCCTCCCAGCCATGATTTATTGAACACTGTCTATGCACTTATACGAGGAACTGTCACAGGAAGCCATGGTTAAATATTAAGCAGGCCGGGAGGAAGGAATATATATATATATATATATATATATATATATATCACATACTGGGGCTCCCCGTTCTCCCCTTGAAAAGCAGCACCCTGTAAGACCCCTCACTACCCCCGGTTTCCCTTGCAAAGGAGAAATTTCATACAGTCCTCAACTTAACGACCAGAATGGAGCCCGGAATTTTCTGAGACGGTCGTTGAGTGAATGTTGCTCCTTTTTTTTAAACCACCGCTCTGCGACCGTCCTTAAAATCTAACCGCTGCGCCAATCGCAGCCCCGTGCTACGACCTTTCCTGCTGCCACCGTCGTTAAGCGGAGCGCTGCTACCGTCGTTAAGTAAGTGCGCCACCCGCTTGGGAAGCGAATTCGGCTTCCCCATTGATTTTGCGGGTCCGAAGGATGCCGAAAGGGATCATCACACTCACAAGCACACGTATACACACACACACACACACACAAAATGGGATGCTGCGACCGTCAAGTGGCTGAAATTTGGATCGCGTGATCGCAGACATGTTGCGACGGTCGCTAAGCGTGAAAAACGAGTCATAAGTCACTTTTTGGGGGCGCCGTCGTAATGTTGAGCGGTCACTAAATGAACCGGGGTCACACGATTCCCCAATCTGACAAGCCGAGGCCATGTGGAAGCCAGATTCCCTCAACAAGCATGTTCCTCGCTTAACGACGGTGGCAGGAAAGGTGGTTAAAAAGGGCGAAATTCCCTTAACGCCCGTCTCACTTAGCAACGGGAATTTTGGGCTCACTTGTGGTGAGGACTCTACCTGCCAGGCAGTGTCAAGTGTTTTTCGACGGAGTATGTCGCCCCGGCATTGACGTCCTGATCCACAACAGGATCTCAGGGGTGGGCACACTTCCATCACGAGCCTGGCATCGGTTGGCAAGCCCCTTCTCCCTATGCCTGGCGTTCTCCCAGGTGCTGGCATGTGGGAACACAGCCGCCTGCCATCAGCTCGGGGAAATGAGTCAGAGCCGAAAAGCAACAAATTGCCACCCCCTCGCCGTGCGCCGAGCCAGATCTGAGAGGCTACACTGGTGCCCGGTCGGTGGGCAAAAGGGGGCAAATTTAGGTCCGGGACCTGGCGTGACATCCCGGGATAATCCTTCATGAACCGTTAATCGTGGTGGCATGCGTGCCAGTATTTCTCCGCAATCTTAAATGCACGTACGTAGGTCAGTTCAGTTCAGTAACAGAGTTGGAAAGGGACCTTCGAGGTCATCTAGTCCAACCCCCTGCTCACGCACGAGACCGGTACTACGGATTCGAACCGCCGAACTGCCGATGTTTCTGATCAATAAGCGCAGTGTCTTAACCACTGAGTCGCCTAGTCAGGCTCAGCGTCCCGGCGCGCATTTTCCCCCCTATGTGTCTTTCCAGGTGGTCCTCGGCTTAACGACCACCGTCGAGCCCCAGATCTCTGCCACTAAGCGAGACGTCGGTGAAATGAGTTGGGCCCCTTCGCGCGAGCTTTCCCGCCGCCGTGCTTCAGTGAATCCGTCCTCAACTTAGTCACCACGGTTGTGAAGGGAATTTGGCTTTCCCCCGTTGACTTAGCCGCAAAAGGGGATTGCATGACCCCAGGACACTGCGACCGTCATAAATACGAGTCGGTGGCCAAGCGTTTGAATTTTTGATCCGGTGACCTTAGAAATGCTGCAAGTGTGAAAAATAATCATAAGTCACTTTTTGTAACTTTGGCCACTAAACAAACGATTGTAGGCCAAGGACCGCCTGTACACTGCCCCAGTGTGCAATTTTCCATATGTGTATTTATCCTTCCGGTGCCACCTTGGGCGCAGGGTCCCTGCCCGCGTGGCACCAGCGGCGCACACGACAGCACATGTCACGCAGGCCTGTTTGAATCTTCGCAAAATCACCGTTTCTGTACAGGGGAGCTATTTTTGTATCAGCAGGCGCGTTGAGAGTAGGGTTTTCCCCCTCCTGCGCGCGGGTGACAGCGCGTGGCAGAAGGTGGCGACTGGCACGCCGTGGCAGACAGAAAGCGCCATTCCCAGCTTCCAGCCTCCAAACGGCAGCCCTTGCTCTGTCTTTCACTGTTCCACGGCGTGTGCACATATGAACAAACACACACACACACACACATAGAGCCTTGGTTTGGCTGGCTGCCAAGAACTCGTCCCTCCCTGGCACTGCCCGTTCTCGTGTTCGGCACTATCTGTGCCATGAGCCTGCCGCGGTTCCTGACGGCTGCGCTGTGGGCGGGAGACAAGGGGGGGTGGGTGGGCTCAAGTTTGTCCCTGGGGAGAAGCCAGTGGGGGGACATTGCCAAGCCTTTGCTGCTGGAACAGCCGTCCGTCCGTCATCACAACAGTTTTGGCAGAGTCATCCGCTCGACATGGCCGCTGACCGATGGATGACGGGGGCGTGCTATGGCATGTCCGTTCAGCGGACGACCTTGATGAGCGTCGCGTTCTCCCGCGGTTCCTTGCGCTGTTGTGCGTCCAAACCATGGACGCCGAGTCCTGCAGGCCGCAGTGGACACCTAATCCTTGACCACAATTGCAGACACCACAATTTCTGTTGCTAAGCGAGACGGTGGCTCAGGGAGGTTCACCCCATTTTACAGCCAGAGTGGTTAAGTGAATCGCTGCAGGGATTAAGTTGTTAAGCAAATCTGGCTACCCTATTGTGTCCCGACATCTGTCTGTGCTCAGAGTAGATCTGAATTCAGGCAGTCCTTGGCTTACAACAGTTCGTTTAGTGACAATCCAAAGTTACAACGGCTCAGTAAAAAGGGATTTACAGCCGTTTTTCACACTTAACGACCATTGCAGCATCCCCAGGATCTTGTAATCAAAATTCAGACACTTGGCAACTGATTCGTATTTGTGACGTCCCGGTTTTGCGACTTTCTGACTAGCCAAGTCCAAAAGTAAGCTTGATTCACTTCACAACGGTTACAGTTTCTCGGGGTCACGCGAGAAACTTTTGGGACTTTCTGAGCAGCCAAGTCCAAGCCAGATTCACTTAACAACCCTTCCTTAACAGCTGGAGGGATTCACTCAGCAACTGCGGCACAAAAAGTGATAAAATGGAGCCAAGCTCACGGAACAAGCGTCTCGCTTAGCAACGGATTTTTTTAGGTCGTAAGTCGAGGATCGCCCGTACGATATTTTTGCTGCGTTCCTGGAACGTTGAGCTTTGTTCCAAACATGAAAGGAATCACACCCAATTTTCACCTTGATATCGCAATGAAGGAACACAGATTTTTTTTCTGCCACATTCTTATTTATTTTATTTATTTAGTTTTTGTTTAATTCAGGGAAGGATTTGTTGGTTTTTTTTCCCCAGCAGTTGATGTGGTTTTTGCAAATCCTGGACAGCACTTGTGTTATCGGGGAGCTTTTTAAAGTACTGGAGATGTTGCGTTGCAAAGTCTCGTCACTCTTTTGGCACAAAGTTTGCGAAAAGTTCCCTTAAACCAGCAAAAGGTTACACACCATTTCTTGTCAGTTGTCAGTTCGGTTTGATTTTCAGTTCTTTTTGCGATGTCATTCCCTGATCTTTGGCATTTTCAAATGTTTCAGGTTCCTTTCGTAAGCCTTGATTGCGAGTCCCATCCTGGTTTGCGGGTTTGCCTCACGGTGCAACACAACAGCAGCAGTTTAAAAAACGTTCGGCGTGGGTGTGCGCCTCTAAATTGTGACTTCACACGCCCGCTGGAGGCAGTCCTCGACTTACGACCGCACCCGAGCCCCCACATTCTCGTGGCTACGTGACACGTTTCTTCGGCCAGCCTGACTCATTTTATCACCTTGCTTGGCACGGTTGTTAAGCGAATCGCCGCCCTTGTTAAGCGAGTCCCACAGCCGTTCAACGAATCCGGCTATCCCCCGTGTGTGTGTGTGTGTGTGTGTGTCACGTAACCCCCGGGGTCGCTGCGACCATCGTAAATACGAATCGTTTGCCGAGCGGTCTGAATTTCGATCACGCGATCATTGTAGGAGGCTATGACGGCCGTTAAGGGTGAACAACGGTTCTAAGGCCCCTTTTTTCCAAGCGCCGTTGTAACTTCGGTCACTAAACGAACGGTCGCAAGTCAAGGACCGTATTTTTCGGATGGGGCTGTGCACCCTAACGAGAAATTAGAATTTTAATTTTACAATGCTTTGAAACCTCAATGATCCTTCTCGGGGGAAACCATTGGCCGGTCAAAGACCCCCGGACGTGCTAGCAAGGATCCCCTTGGGGAGAAGCGAATGAAAAGAGGGACCCCCAACCCCATTTCCTTGCCCCTCTCCCAACCCCCACCCTCCCGTCCCTTACATCCCCGGTAAAAGCTGGTTTTGAACTTCTTCGGCACACAATCCGGCGCGCCGCAGGTTAACGGCGCAGCTGGCTTCCACGTTCCCACACCACCGAATCACTCACGTCAGGCGGGCTTCTCCCCCCTCCCCACATCCCCCTCCCTCAATCCCCCCCTCCTTCCCCTGCCGCCCTCCCCCCCCCCGACCATCAGCCCTTTAAAGTCTGTTTTTTTTTTCCCGTGTTGCATTTTGTACACTTCACTTCCCCGGGATGAATAATTAATGGATGTTATTTTTATGTTATTTTATTTTTTATTTTTTTGGGTAGTTCGGGGTTGTTTCCATCAATTATTGGCTGGCGTGGGGATCACTTCTGTTTTTTCCTTCCTGGGGAGGGGGCTCTACACCCCTCCACTGCCCCCCACCCCAGCTTCCCCTCTGTCTCCGTGCATCCTGCCACCCTCCGGTTAGCAAAAAAAAAAAGGGGGGGTTCTCCACCCCAATGCTTGCCTGCTCCCCCCCCAGGTAGGTCCTCGACTTACAGCGGTTTGTTTAGTGACCGTCTGAAGTTACAACGGCGCCCAAATAAAAAGTGACTTAGGACCGTTGTTCACACTTTAACGACTGTCGCCGTTCACGTGATCAACATTCGGGCGCCTCGGATTTACGACGGTCGCAGCGTTCCCCCCCCCCGGGGTCGCGTTATCCCCTCTGGCGACCGTCCGACTAGCGAAGTCGACGAGGGTGCCGGATTCACCACGGTAATTCACTTAACGACGTTGGCCATGAAATGGGGCGAAGCTCACAAAGGTCTCGCTTTTTCAGCAGAAACGCTGGGCTCAATTATGGTCGTAAATCGAGGATTAACTGTACCGCAGCTGAGCCCGAAATTTTCAAACTGCTAAGCGAGACTGTTGCTAGCTGAGTTTCGTCCCGTGTTACGACCCTTCTTTGCACGGTTCTTAAGCGAATCACTGCAGCTGTCAGGTGACATGGTCGTTAAGAGAATCTGGCTCTCCCTATTGACTTGGCTGGTCAGTAGGTCGCAAAACGGGATCACGTCACTTCCCGGGGGACACTGCAGCCGTCATAAGTACGAGTCAGTTGCCGAGCATCAGAATTCATGACCACAGGGATGCTTCAACGGTCGTAAGTGTGAAAAACGGCCCTTTTTTTCAGGGTCATAACTTTAAACAGTTCGTTGTAAATCGAGGACTAACTGTATCGGTATCTCCTCTTATTTCAAAGCCTCCCCACTCCGAAATCTGCAATCTTCCAACCCCGCGGATCAAATTGAGCCCCGACATTGAGCCAACTTTTGTGATTACATTTTCCGACAAGGCAACAAACCCAGGTCTGCACAAAAATCAAAAGGAGCGTTTAACTCGGTTAGCGACATAATCCGTTTTCTGGGGCTGGCAGGGAAAATCAACGCGCCTACGAACCCACAAGAGGCGGTTAGAGGGAGAGGCTAAACCACAGAAAGTTGACCCTCGTTCGGCACCGTTTAGCCTTAAACCGGGTTTGTTGGGGGTCGGGATCCAAGTTTGGAAGCCGGCCAGGTGAAGGTGTCAGGTTCAAGCCCTGCCTTCCTTGGTCAGGGAAGCTTGGCGTGTCCTCCCTCGCAGGGTCATTGTGGGGAGAAAAATAGCCCGGGAGTGTGATGCATATGAGATTCATAAACAATAAAGCCATTTTTTTTATAACCTTCGACACGACAATTTCTGCCGAAAATGAACGCCGTTAACTGCTTTCACTAAACAGGTTGGGGATGACCAGGAGGAAAGTGTGAAGGTAGGAAGGAAAAGGAATGCCAGTTGACTCATATACACACACACAGGCGGGCACATACGGGCACACGTAGGTGTGTAATTTCCCTTTCCTGTTAGTTTGAACTTGGCGTGTTGCCATACCTGTTGAAGGAACTCTAGGGACTGCCCGCTGTCTCGAATTGCGCAAGACGGGGATGTAGGCTGGTGGGAGGGGGGAAGAGGGGGGGGAGGGGAAGGGAGAGGGGGGGGCTAAAGAGCCCGCAGGGCCTGGCAGAGTTTGTGTTACTCATCCTTTGGCAGGTAGGATCAAGTTGTCAGCCGCGGATGAGGAGAAAAACATGGAGTGGAAAGAGGGATTTGGAGGCAATCAAACAAGTGGGGTGGCCGAAGGGGGGGAAGGCAGCCTCTGGGGGTGGGGGGAGGGCAGCAGGAAGGGGAGGGGGGAGATATTAAACCTAGAGGAAGGAGGGAGGGAGGGAGGGAGGAAGGAAGGAAAAAGAGAAAGTAATAGACAAGGAAGGAAAGACGGATGGAAGGAAAGAAGGAAGGAAGGAAAGAAGGAAGGAAGGAAGGAAGGAAGGAAGGAAGGAAGGAAGGAAGGAAGGAAGGAAGGAAGGAAAAAAGTAATAGACAAGGAAGGAAAGACAGAAAGAAGGAAGGAAGGAAGGAAGGAAGAAAAAAAAGTAATAGACAAGGAAGGAAAGACAGATGGAAGGAAGGAAGGAAGGAAGGAAGGAAGGAAGGAAGAAGGAAGGAAGGAAGGAAGGAAGGAAAAAAGTAATAGACAAGGAAGGAAAGACAGATGGAAGGAAGGAAGGAAAAAAGAAAGTAATAGACAAGGAAGGAAAACAGATGGAGGGATGGTTGGAAGGAAGGAAGGAAAAGAGAGAAAGAGATAGGCAAAGAAGGAAGGAAAACAGACTGGATGGAAGGAAAGGAAAGGAAGGAAAAGAAAACGGAAAAAGGAATGAAGGGAAAAAGAAAGATAGACGAAGGAAGGAAGATCAGAGAAGGAAGGAAGATGCGATGGATGGATGGTTGGAAGGAAGAAAGGAAGGAAGGAAAAGAGAGAAAGAGATAGGCAAAGAAGGAAGGAAAACAGACAGGATGGATGGATGGAAGGAAGGAAGGAAGGAAAAGAAAGCAAGGAAAGAAAACAGGGAAGGAAGGAATGAAAAGAGAAAAAGAAAGATAGACGAAAGAAGGAAGGAAGGAAAATAGTCAAGGAAAGAGAGAGAAAGGGACCTGAAGACCAGAAAAAAAAAAAGCAGGAAATGCATCTCCAATATAATTGGCCAGAGGTTTGGGGATTGCTAATCAGTGCCAGCCAAGATAGTCATAAAAGCCATCCTATAATAATATTTTAATTGAGATCAGCCACTTGTCTGCCTTCATAAGGACCTCGGCTGACCCTGGGTTCCAGGTAGCCAAAAAAAACCCGGGGAAGCGGGGAGGAGACCCTGCCTGCCCCCCCCTTCCGTTTCTTACCTGAAGGGAAAGCTTTTCACCCAAGGCCACAGCAACAGAAAAATAAACATTAAACATTTTTTAAAAAGTAGGGGTTTTTTTCCAAAAAAAAAAACTTTCTCTCTTGCGCAACGGCAAGGAAAGATGCTAATCTTAAAGAAGGAAATAAACTGTTAATTTAACCCAGAAAGTTGATGCCAGCAGCCACAGTCCAAGGGCGAAACTGGCATGGGGCGTGTTCAGGCAGGGCACAAGGCTGGGTCATATTCGGTGGAGGGAGGGGGGATGAATCAGTGGGTCGGACAGCAGCCAGCTCCGAGGAGGAGGAGGAGGAGAAGAGGAGGAGAAGAGGACGAAACAAACCGTTGTGGAAATAAAACAGTGGTCGAAACAAGCGGGCAGATTTAATTCCAGAACAGAATATAGCGGGCAGATTTAATTCCAGAACAGAATATCGCCGTTGGGAGGGACCTTGGAGGTCATTTAGTCCAGCCCCCTGCTTGGAGAACAGAGTAACGGAGTTGGGAGGGATCTTGTTTTAGGGATCTCCTAAAACAACAGAATAACAGGCATGGATGGTTCATCGGCTTTTTCTCTGCTCGGTGGCAGGCTGGATTACATGACCTTTAAGGTTCCTTCCCTTGATTGCTCTCGTATCAGGGCCTTGTCTACCCAAGACTCTAGCCAAGATATTGATAGTGGCTTCGTTTGAACTCGGGCTTGTTTCAGGTTAAAACCCAAGCTCGGCGCAATCCACGCCATTGCCATTTACCAAAGGATAAACGGTGTTTGTTCCCCTTGTAGGGCAGGGAACGGAGGAAAACAAAAGTCAACATTTTCTAGCTTGGAACAAGCCTGTAAAAAAAAACAACAACAGGATTTTATAAGGGCAACCAACATGTGTGTTTACAGAAGTCGGGTCGATGCAGGCTGCACCCTTGTAACAACACGTCCGTTAAGGTCTTTCCCAGGCCATGTTTCACCTTTCCCAGAAATTTTCTGGGAAAGCTACCTTCCCTGGTTTGCAAAGGTGCAATTTGAGGGGTGGGGGTGGGGAAATGTAGGCCCTGGATGTGTTTTGGGAGGGTGAAACGAGGCAGCTGTCCGGATAGCAAAGAGCCACGATTTAATTGGACAAGGTGGG
The DNA here is from genome assembly GCA_030761175.1 of Masticophis lateralis. Lineage (NCBI taxonomy): Eukaryota > Metazoa > Chordata > Lepidosauria > Squamata > Colubridae > Masticophis > Masticophis lateralis. Next base: position 10,459,105 of record JAUDYJ010000017.1, on the reverse strand, counting down.
GTGGTGGTGGTGTCCATTTGCTGTCGGGGTGGGGGATGGGGAGTGGCTTTATTTTTGGAAAGGGTCCCATCTCCAAACCCCAATTTGCGTGCGAGCTGTGCCGAGCATTCATTCGGGGGGGGGGGGAAGAGAGAGTGATATCAGTTATTCGGGGTGGAGGTTGGGTTTTTTTGGACAGAAATTTTTAATTGGTTTTTTTTTTATTTACGGTGTCTGCCGGTTGTGTCTTCCTTTCTTCTTTTGATTTGGAAAGCAAATTCCTTCTTTCAGTTTTGGGAGCAAACTGGAAAAAAACCTGGGCAAAATAAAATAAATAAATAAACGGGGAAAAAAGAAGGTGAAGGGCTCCGCGGCAGCATTCGTGCATTTGTGAAGTTCCCGAAGGCCGTTATAGGGAAAAGAGCAGGCCTACCCAACGGAGGAAGCGTGCAGCAAGCTGAGGCCGGCTTCTCCAGCGCAGGACATGGGTCCCACCTAGGCCTGGGGCTTTTGGCTGCATTCCTGGCGCGCCACGTCCAATTCGGCCACCGCTGCTCGGCGTGTTCGGGCACGGGAGGCCCCCGCCCGGTGAGAGTCTCCCCACTGGGTGGGCACAACGCAGGCGTCTGTCGCCCAGTTTCCTAGCTCAGCACTTCTGGGCTCAATGCAGAGAGGCTAGGTGGCCTCGCCCTGACGCTCAACTGCTTCCCGGGATGAGGTGCCACATCCCTTGTCTTCCATCCTGCTTTTATCTGGTTTGCGGCCTGTCCGTGGGAAGGCAGGGCATCTGCGTGGGCTCAGAGGCACTCTTGCCATTGCCTTTTTCAGCCAACGTGGAGTTGAAGCTGCCTTGCTCTGCTCTTCCTCCCCTCCGGATTTTTTTTTTAAAAAAATGGGGAAATGTGCTTTTAGTCAGGCTCTCTGTCCATGCTCAAGAGGCAGGCCCCTTCCTTCCTTGGGATTATTCCCAGAAAAGGAACGGCGGTGGCGAGAATGAAGCGAAGAGGATTACAAGAGAGTATCGTTGATTGATAGCTATGCCCCTCAAATAATTGAATAGAGGTTGTCCTCCTCTAAAAACACTTTGTTTAGCGACCGTGACAACGGCACCTCGGGGAGGGGGGGGGGAAAGGACCATTTTTTTCACGCTTCATTCACGCGATCCAAATCCAGTCCCACAGCCGCCGACTCGTATTTACGACGGTCGCAGAGGGTGACGCACGCGATCCTGTTCGCGACCTTCGGACGAGCCAAGTCCACGGGGCAAGTCGAGGTGCACCTTAACGCGACGATGCCGTGGCAAGATAGGTGGCAAAAACAGGGAGGACCCAAAACTTCACCCACGCCTCACTCTGCCCCAAGACATGTGGTGGGGCTCCCTTGTCCGCCGTTAACCCGAGGACCATCTATATCGGGGACCGAACCCAACGGAAAAGGGGGAAAGCATTAAAAACATCTGGAAAAATTTAGTTGTTGGTTGTTGGGTTTTTTCCCCCCCTTTCTCCTTGGTAGAGAAATTGGGGGGGAGGGGAAGGGGCTAGAGGGGGGGGTCTTCCCCTCAAAAGGGGCGTGGCTTCTAGGCCTGGTCAGACCCCCCCCCTCCCTCCCCTCCCTCTCTGTCCCCGCCCCTCCTTGGCTAGCTCAGCCTGAGAAGTGCGCCCTGGGCGCGCAGAGGCGCTGGCAAGAAAGCGCAGCGTGGGGAGCCCGTGGGAACCCGCGGGGGCGCGCGTCGGGATCACGAGGGGGCGGTCCCGGGCCCGGGGGCGCGCGAGGAGGAGCCGGGGCGGCGCTGGAAAAGCTTCAGCGGAGGAGGCAGCGGCAGCATCAGCAGCTAAGGACCCGAGCAGAGCGACGGGCTCCCCGTAAAGGGCTCGTCTCGCCGGCTTGGTTTTCTCTTCTCTTCTCTTCTCCGGTTTTTGCGCATCGGAACGCGGTGGCTGGGGCCCGGGGAAGCAGCCCGGCGGGATGGCCCGGCTTTGGCTGCCTCGCCTCTCCCCGCCGCCTTCCTCCTCTTCCTCCTCTTCCTCCTCCTCCTCTTCCTCGTCGTCTCCCCCGCCGCTGCTGCTCCTCCTGCAGCTCTTGGTCCTTCTCCTCTGCCGCGGCAGCTCCGGCAACCGGCACGCGGTGCATTGGAACAGCTCCAACCGCAGTGAGTAGGAGCACCCCCCCTCCCCACGAAGGTTGGGGAAGGGCTGCCTGGGAGAGGGGGGGAGGATAATAGAAGGGACGGGGGAGGAAGAGGAGGAGGAGGAGGGTGGCTTTACAAAAAATAAGGGGAGGGGGTCTTGGGAGAGATCTGGGAAGGGGTCTTGCGGGGGTCTGGGAAGAGGTTTGGGGAGCGGTCTGGGAAAGGGGGTCTTGGGGAGGTCTGGGAAGGGGTCTTCTTGGGGGTATCTGGGAAGGGGCCTGCATTAAAGGACCCCCGGGTTGTGCGCTGCAGGAAGGCTTCCCACCCCACCCCCGACCGTCTCTTCCCCACCACCACCACGGTCCCTCTCTAGAGATTCCTCCTCGCCTGCCTCGCTCAAGCTCTTGACAGTCCTCCCCCGTCTGGCGGCTGTCTGGACGAGGACCCCCGCCCCTTCCCTCCCCCGCCCTCGCTTGCTCTATCTCCCCTCCCTCCCTCCATCCCCGCCAAAGTCAAGGCATGGTGGCCTCTACCAGAACTGAACATCGGGGTTTGGGGCGCGGGGGGGGGGTGTTGCAGCTGGACGGAGGCGGCGGGGATGGGAGGGGGGTCGCTTTGCCAAAATCCATCAGTCCTTCCTTCCTTCCTTCCTTCCTTCCTTCCTTCCTTCCTTCCTTCCTTCCTTCCTTCTCCAATCTTCCTTCCCCCTTCAGTCTTCCTTCCTTCCTTCCCCCTTCCACTTTCTTTTTTCTTCCTCCCTGTTGCCTTCCTTCTTTCCCCTTCCAATCTTCCTTCCTTCCTTCCTTCTCCAATCTTCCTTCCTTCCTCCTTCCAATCTTTCTTTTTTTCTTCCTTCCCTCTTGCCTTCCTTCCTTGCCCCCTCTAATCTTCCTTCCTTCCTTCCTTCCTTCCTTCCTTCCTTCCTTCCTTCCTTCCTTCCCTCTTCCCTTCCTTCTTTTCCTCCTCCTTTTCCTCAGCTATAACCTTCCTTCCTTCTTTCCCTCTCCAATCTTCCTTACTTCCTCCTTCCAATCTTTCTTTTTTTCTTCCTTCCTTCCTTCCTTCCCTCCTTCCTTCCTTCGGGCCGCCGGGAGGACCGGGAAAAGCCGGGAAAGACACCCCTCCCCGCGACCGGTGGGCTCGGGGGGGGGGGAAAGCGCGCCCTTTGCTCTGCAACCGAGGAATAGTTGGGAGGGGGGCAGAAACTCGTGGCCCCGGCTTGGAGGCGCGTCCCCCCTTTTCCCTGTCTACCTCAACGATGTCCTCCAAGCGCTGGCGAGGGGGGTGGAGACCCCCTTACCCGGCCGCGGCGGGCGGGGTCTCCGGTGGGCTGCTTTGTGCGCCGGAGTGCGCGCGTGTCATGACCTATTTTCCCCCGGATTATTATTTTTTCTCTCTCTCTCTCTCTCTCCTTTCCTTCCTTCCTCCTTTCTTTCCTTCCTTCCCTCTTTTCCTGGACTTCGAGAGTGGGTGGGCGGGCGGGTGGGTTGGTAGCAGGCTCGACCCGACCACGGGCGCACCCAGCTGCCTGGCATCCCAGGGGTGCGTGTGTGAAGAAGAACTGGGCGCTTCCTAGCTTCGTTGCCACCCCTCCAGGGCACCCCGTGGCACGTGCCCAGGCAACGCCGGGCATCCCTGGGGAAGAAAAATTGGGCGAGGTTGTGTATTTCCAGCCAGGTTCTTGGGGTGGGGTGGAGGGGGGGAAGAGAAGAGGTTGGTGGATGGTGCAATTGGGGAGGGGAAGAGGGGTGGGTGGGTTCAAGGGTCGGGAATTGTGTCTCTCTTCCCTCCCCCCCCCCCCACTGCAGGTTTCTCTCCCCGGCTGCCCCCTTCTCTCCTCCCTGCCTGCCCTTGGCAAAGGAGGGTTTGCCAATCTCAGACTTGGCAAGCCAGATCACCCATCTCTCTCCCTCCCTCCCTCCCTCCCTCTCTCTCTCTCTCTCTCTCTCTCTCTCTCTCTCTCTCTCCCCTAAACTGGCAGAGGGGAACTGTTTCCAGGCTGGCTGGGAGGCTGAGGCGCCCCCCCCCCAGCTCCTTTGAAAGATGGGGGCAGGATAAGACCCTTCCTCATTTGCTCCTTCTCTCTTTCCTACTTTCTTTCCTTTCTTCCTTCTCTCCTCCCTCTTCAACTCCTCCCTCTTCTTCTTGCCACTCTCCTCCCTCTGTCCCTCTCTCCTCCTTTCTTCCTCTTTTCCTCCTCCCTCCCGTTCTCTCCTCCCTTCCTTCCTCCCCTTCTCCCTCCCATATTGTTCCACACACTTTTCCTTCTTTCCTTCTCCCTCCTTTCTTCCTCCTTTTTTCTCACCTGTCATCCTTCCTCCCATTTTTCTCCTTCCTATCCTCCCTCCCTTCTTTCACACTCTTTTCCTTCCTTCTTCCACCCTTACCTTCCTTTCTCACTCCCTTTCTCTCACCTTTCCGCCTTCCTCCCATTCTCTCCTTCCTTCCTTCCTTCTTTCCTTCCCTCCCTCCCTCCCTGCTGTCTTTCTCAGACTTTTGCATCCTTCCTCTTTCCTCTTCTTCCATCCTATCTCCCTCCCTTTTACCTTCCTCCCTCCAGGGCAAGCCCCTGCTGTGGGAAGCCACTTTGGTTCCCTCCCCCCACCCCGCCCCCCAGGGCTGCATTCCCATTTGGAGGGCCAGACACCACCTTCCCCCTCCCTCCTTCCCCACAGTGGGAAGCGGTCTCTCAGCCTGGCTGGGAACTCTGGGAGTTGTAGTCCAGCAGCTCCATCCATCTCAGAACCCATCCGTCCGCATTCCTTTTGCCCCCAATGGTACAAAATCACCTTGTGCCCTTCACATAGGGACCCGGCTAGATTCCTCCCTCCCTCCCTCCCTCCTTTCCTTCCTTCCTCCTCCCTTTCTTCCTTTCTCACTCCCTTTCTCTCACCTTTCCGCCTTCCCCCCATTCTCTCCTTCCTTCCTTCCTTCCTTCCTTCCTTCCTTCCTTCCTTCCTTCCTTCCTTCCTTCCTCCTTTCCTTTCCTTTCCTTTCTTTTCCTTCCCTTTCTCGGGCAACCTTTCTCTCGCTATATAGATGGATAATGAATCAACGGTTGAAGCCATAATTTGGAAGATTGTCATGGCTGCCAAGGGAAGCCGCAGGGAACCGGATCGGGGAGGAGGGCCGGTGAGAACGGGTGGGTGGGGTGGGGGCTCCATGCAGAATCACAGGAACAAAAAAAAAAAAAAAAAAAAACCCCTACATGCCAGGTGAAAGGAGGGAGGTGGCACTGTTTAGAGCCTGCCCTGTCTTTTCAAAGCTGCACAATGGTGGGCATCAGCCACCGGGCACCCTTGTCGGCGGCGTCCTTCCCACACACCTGCCACGGAGCTGCCAACTCCTTCCCATCTCATGCGCAGGAGCCAGGGAGAGCCGATGAAGTGGGCACCCTCGGAGTCCCTCTGTGCCAGGCCGACGTTTGTAAAACACCTCCCCTTCCCCACCCCCCCATGAGGAGCCCGGCCTGGTGTGTCTGTCTCTCTCCTGGCCCCGTCCGTCCGTCTGTCTGTCCTTGCGCATCTGGCTCTCACGCCCTCCGCTCAGCTTCCCTCCGGTCTCGGCAAGTCTGAGGAACACCGTTGCCTTTGAGAATGTCCCCTGAGGCGGAAGCCCAGCGCCCATAAATTGTGCCTGTGAATTGGGCTTTTGGCGGGCACCGAACAATGGCGGAGAGAGCGTGAGGCGGGGGCCATATTTTTTCCTCCTCCTCCTCCGTTCTCTTTTCATCCGCCTCGCCGGCCGAACCTTGCTAACTTGGCCTGCCGAGGATGGTTGCTAAGGAAATATTCAGGTGAAGCTCTTCCTGTGCGTGCTGGACCGCCTCCGTGATGTTGAGGGCCAACGGGGTCAGAGGTCCCCTTCCTTCATTTGGGGGAGACACCCCTGCAAGCACTTGCCGCAATCACGCCGCTGCTTATCTCCTCTCGGGCCTGTTCCTCTTCCGTGGGGATGGCCCCCACCCCACCCCACCATCCTAGCCGGGGGTCCCATCATACCACCTCTGGCCCTACGGCACCCCGATGGCGTCGGTTCCTTCCCGGCCGGCTGAAGCGCGCCGGGGAAGAAACACGGTTGCCGCAGCGCTGAGTTGCCGGCGCGTCGTGGATATTTATGGTGGAGCAGTGCGGCAAAGCCAGCTTCACTGCAGCCCGGCGGCCTCCCTGGGCGCCGGGTTTAAGGGTGGAGTGGGTCTTTCTGGGCCGGATCCTGAAATGGGTGAGGGGCTATAAACTCAACTGACCTTCCTGTCTTTCTCCGGCTGCAGGACGCAAAACGCTCCTTCCCCCACCCTTCCGAACGGCGTCTGCGAAAGACGCAAATCTTTCGGGTGTCAAAATATTGTTTTGTCTCCGCGTGGGGGAAAAACAATTATTTATTTATTTTTTTGCTTCCTTTTCTCCCAGACCTCTTCTTCCTTCTGGCCCCTTCCCTTCGGTTTGGGCCGGTGATTTACGGCCAATTCACGGTGGACTAACCCTTTCCAGCCAGCGTTGTGCAAACAGCCCTTGCTCTTTGTTCTCCATCACGACGGTGCCCGCTCGCCCCCGTTGGGCTGTGGGTCTTTCCCAGGGCTCTGCCCATTCACGAGCCTCCATCTTTTGGAGGGGTCCCCCCTCTTTTCTTCCCAGGGGCCTGGAGCAGCTTCCTTGAACCCAGCTCTCCGATTTGTGCCCTGAATCTTGCCCGGTTCATGCGGCACAAATCCGTGTATCTGCACCAACGTGCCCCTGTAGACTGGGCCGGTCCTCGTGTCACGTCTGCGTTCCTTCCATTGGCCACGTTTCTCCCAAGCCCACATGGGACACAGGTATAAAAGTCCATCTTTTGGGGCAGGGGGGGAGCCTGATGGATCCTTCCATTTCTTTTCCACCACCCTGGAATCCTTTCCTGTATTAGATCTGCCATCCGAATCAGATCTGGCCCTTTTCCGCGCCGGTACCGTAAATTAAATCTCCTTTTTTAAGGAACTGGGGCGAAATCACCATTGGTGTACCGTCTGTTTCATCCCGAATTGCGTTTTCCAGGCATCCTTGGAAATTCTCCAGGTTTGAACCCGCTCCCCTAAATTTGCAGGGGAGGAGGTGATCTCTGGGCCCGGCCCTTGACGCACCCCCCAAATTCTCAGAGACTCACAACCTTCCTGATTTTAGTAAGTGTGTACTCGCAACGTGCAGAGCTGGGTGTATTTCCTCTGGACAAGGGCAGATGTGACTTGGGTGCTGATGAATCCTGGAGCCACCCAGATGCATCTTAGGAAGCAGGGAAGGGATCTTAGGATCTCCTTCTGCAGCCGTGGGGAGGAGGGGATCTTCTTAAGAGATCAACTGCCTCAATTCTTTTCCCTTTTAAACTTCCCACCAGTTCTGCGCATGAAAAGTACGCTGGCATTTCCTTTGTCGACGTAACGACGGTAAACGGGGACAGGAATCTCTCGCCAAGCAAGGCAGGCGTTAAGCGAGTCACACCCCGTTCTCTTTTTCCCACCCACGGTTGTTAAGCGGATCACACGGCAGTCGTTAAGCGTTGGCCAAAACCCCCGAATTCTGATCATGTGATGCTACGACGGTCATAATGTGAAGACTGGTTATAAGTCACTTTTTCCAGTGCCGCCTTAGCTTCGAACAGTCACTAAATGCGTGGCGATAAGTCAAGGACTAAACTCCAGAAACATTTGGGCTGTCAGGGACGGTGGGTTTGGGGGGCAGGGTGTCTAATAATACTTTGAAGGGATGCAGTAGCTCAGTGACAATTGAAAGGCCAGCAGTTCAGCGGTTCGAATCCCGAGTGCTGCGTATAACAGGGTGAGCTCCCGTGACTCGTCCCAGCTTCTGCCAACCTAGCAGTTCGAAAGCACGTAAAAAAAAATGCAAGTAGAAAAATAGGGACCATCCTTGGTGGGAAGGGAACAGCGTTTTCCGTGCGCCTTTGACGTTGAATCACGCCGGCCACGTGACCACGGAGATGTCTTTGGACAGCGCTGGCTCTTTGGCTTTGAAACGGAGCTGAGCACCGCCCCCTAGAGTCGGGAACGACTAGCACGTATGTGCGAGGGGAACCTTTACCTTTACAAATACTTTTGCTAAATTGGGGACGACTCGTTTTTATACAGAATAAGCTTTTTTTCCCAACGCCGTTGTAACTTGGGACGGTCTCTAAGCGAACCATGATAAGCCCAAGATTCCCGAGCTTTCCATTTTGAGGAAAAAAATTGTTGTCAAGCCAGGATAAACCTAAGGCTTGGTAGAACATCAGCTGATCAAAAACCCGAGTTGCCACCTCACCAGGAAGTGAACTTTACAACCCACGAGGTGCCGTCCTCGTCAAACCGGTTTTGTCAAAAATCCTCGCGTTATCAGGTTGATCCTCCACCCTGCAATGGCGTGCGGGCATGCGCTTCGAACTGGGGAAGCCAAGCCCCTGAGCATGGACAGAGCGGCTCTTTTGGGACCATCCCAACTCTCCTGCCTCAGAAGGAAGACTTGCCGTGCCAAATTATTTCCATTTTCTTTCTTTCTTTCTTTCTTTCTTTCTTTCTTTCTTTCTTTCTTTCTTTCTTTCTTTCTTTCTTTCTTTCTTTCTTTCTTCTTTTTTTTTCAACACACCCTTCCTTTAGGACGAGCTGTTATTTCCAGAATGATTCAGAACCGATGAGCCGATCCTGACATTCAAAAGAGGCACGTGATAAGAAAGGGGGGGGGAAAAATCTCTTGTTTTCTCCTTTCCTGATATGACAAGCTATTATCAAAAAAAAAAAGCTTGGAAGGGGATCTCTCTTTCCCCCCCAAAAAATCTGCCTTTTCTACAAGTTGAAAAAAGACATGACAATCCCTCTTTTTCACATCGGGAGTCGATTCTACTCCAGAGTTTTGGGCACGAAAGCCGTTAGGAAACATTACAAAAAAAGAACAGTTTTTATTTTCGTTTTTATTCCTTCCACCACCTCCTCCTCCTCCTCCTCCTCCTCCTTCTCTCCTTCCTCTCCTCTCCGGAAAAACCAATTTTCGAGGAAATTTGCAAAGCAGGGAAGGGAAAAAAAAACAAAAAACAAAAAAGACCCATAATGCAAAAAAGCAAAAAAAAATAAATAAATAAAAATAAAATAAAAATAAAGCACAAGCTCTTTAATTTAAGGAGGGGGAAGAAAAGGCCCGGAGAAATCGAAAAAGGCAATTTTGAATGGTGATTTTCATTCTTTTTTTCGCTATTATTAAGAGAGGTATTACTGCGACGCCGAGTTTTATTGGCGGGCCGCTCGCGGGGGGAGAGGGGGGGGGGAAAATGGCACGTGTGGATGGCAAATTAAAGCTCATACAGGAACACACTTATCGTGTGTAATGTGTGTGTTTATCTGCATATAAATATCTGCATGCATCCGAGGAGAATTGGGGAGGTGGGATAGCATCCCTGCGCTGCTAAAACCGGTCCAGATAAGGAGAGGTATTTTGGCTGCTCTTTTGAGAACCAAAGGACCCCCTCCCCAAATTCAATTTCTGCAGAGGAGAAGGTGTATACATGTGTGTCACGCGCCCCCTCTCCCTAGAGGAGAGGGTCTTTTTCTTACTATCTTAAATCGCCTTTAAAATTAAGCAAAATCCTATTAACCTCACTGCCCTTTCCCCAAATCTTGTCCCCTCCCTCCCTCTCTCTCCCTCTCTTCCTTCCTTCCTTCCTTTCTTTTTTCTATTTCTCTCTCTTTTCTCTCTCCCTCTTTCCCTCCCTCTCTGTTTGTCTTTCTCTCTCTCTTTCTCTCCCTCCCTCCCTTTTTCTTTTTTCTTTCTCTGTTTCTCTTTCTCTCCATCTTTGTCTTTTTCTCTCGTTCTCTCTCTGTTTCTTTCTTTTTTCTCTGCCTTTCTGTCTTTCCTTCTTTTTCTGTCTCTCTCTTTCTCTCTCTCCTCCTCTCTCTTTCTCTCTCTCTCTCTCTCTCTCTCTCTCTCTCTCTCTCTCTCTCTCTCTCATTCTCTGTCTCCTTCCTCTTTCTTTCTCTCTCTCTCTTTTTCTCTTCCCCCCCTCCCCTGTCTCTGTCTTTCTCTCTCTCTCTCTTGGGAATGGTTTGACTGGGCAGGACCTCAGTTTAAGACAGCCGCCGTGTCTTTGGCGGTGGCCTTTCAGCCACGCTCCCACCTTCAATTCAATATCTGGAATTGGTTTATAAATCAGATTTGCCGGATTCTGCTGCAGTTTGTGGGGCCAGGCAATATTTCCCAGCTCCGGCGTTAAATATATTTCCGGAGATGGATGGAGAATTTTGGAGGCTAAAACTTTAAACCTCCAATTTACACTTCCAAAATCACACTCTTTCCGCCTATTTTGGGGGCTATTTTCCGCCCCCCCCCCGAAGATGCTCCTAAAAGGAGGGACAGCCCCTACCACATTCTAGCCCCACCCCTTGCTCCACGCAGCCCCGCCCACTTGTGTTCCCCTCACCCAGAGAAGGGGCTCCCCCAGACTCATTTCCCGCAAGTCTCAGCGTTACCTGACCCCTAACCTATCTTCTCCCCCACCCACTATTTCCACTAATCCTGGTTTTACGACCGCCACCGAGCTCAACATTTCCGTCACTAAGCAAGACATTTAAGTGAGCTTTGTGCTCCATTTTACAGCTTTCCTTTATGCCGTTCTCTGCCGTTGCTTACTTAGTCACACGGCTGTTAAGCGAACCATTGACTTGGCTCGTCAGACGGTTGCCAAAGGGGATGACGCGACACACACCCCCTCCCCTGGACACCGTGAAACCGTTATAAGTACGAGTCAGCCGTCCAGCGGTCTGAATTTTGATCGTGTGACCGCACAGAGGGAGGCTGCTACGGTCATAAGAACAAAACACGGTCATAAGTTCCCTTTTTCCCCCCAGCGCCGTTGTAACTTCAAACGGACACGAAACGAACTGTCATAAGTCGAGGACTACCGGTGTTTGACAAAAACACGCGTTTTCCCGAACTTGTGACTCCTGGATCACAAGTATCAAAGGAAACAAGGAAGCTGCAAGGAGTTAACTAGGTTTAGGCTCGGTTTCTCCAGAATCCACTATCCAGGGTCTGTTTGAACCAGGATTCGGCCTGGGCTTAAAGGTTTTCTGAATCTGCCGTTTAACACCGCTGCAGCAGCTGGCTACCTGATCCAGCGGAGTTTTCCCCCTGAGGGATCCTTGTTTGCCAATGTTGTTTTCTCTTTTTCTGCATCCTGGCTTGTTGGCGTCATGCCACACTGTCCTTTTCTGACCTGCTCTGCCCCCGTCGTGGTTTGCTCAAAAACTTCTCTGCCAGCACCAACAGAGGGGGAAAGGGAGGAAAAGGGGAGGGGGGACTCTGGACCCGGGCTCTTCTCTCCCCCTTCCCTTCCTCTGGGACTGAATCCCACAGCATCCTTAGGTGGTGGGACAGCTGCTTTACCTGTTGGGTGTTGGCTTAACACTTTCGTGGAGCTGCTGCTGACAACAATCAGGTGCCAGAGAGGCTTCAAAAGGGAGGCAGCTGACCTGGTGCCCTGCTTAACACACAAACTTATGCAAGACCGGGCCCTGGAGGGTGGACATTCAATAGGTCTGGCTTGCAAGGAAGCCCTTTCCTTTCTTTCATCTTTTCTTCCTTCCTTCCTTCCTTCCTTCCTCTGGTCTTTCTTACGCAACTTTCCTTTCCTCCTTTCCGTTTTCCTTGCCTTTTTTCTTTCTTCCATCTTTTTTTCCTTCCGTCCATCTTTCTCCTTCCTTCCCTTCCCTTCCTTTCTTCATCCATTTTCCTTTCCTTCTCCCTTTTCTCCCTTTCCTCCTTTCCTTCCTCCCTCCCTCCTTCCTTTGCTTCCTTCCTTCCTTCCTCTCTCCCTCCCTCCCTTTCCTTTCCTTTCCCTTCCTTCCTCCCTCCCTCCTTTCATTCCTTCCTTCCTCCCTCCCTCCTTTCCTTCCTCCCTCCCTCCTTTCCTTTCCTTTCCTTCCTTCCTCCCTCCTTTCCTTCCTTCCTCCTTTCCCTTCCTTCCTCCCTCCCTCCTTTCCTTCCTTCCTTCCTTCCTTCCTCCTTTCCTTCCTCCCTCCCTCCTTTCCTTTCCTTTCCTTCCTTCCTCCCTCCTTTCCTTCCTCCCTCCTTTCCTTCCTTCCTCCCTCTTTCCTTTCCTTTCCTTTCTTTCCATATTTCCTTTCCTTTCCTTTCTTTCCATATTTCCTTTCCATTCCTTCCCTTCCTTCCCCTCCCTCATCCATTTACCTTCCCTTCCCTTCCCTCCCTTTTCTTTTCTTTCCTTCCACCTTCTTCCTCCCTTTCATCCTTTCCCTCCCCTTCTTCATCCGCTTCCTCCCTTCCCTTCTCCCTCTTCTTCCTTTCCTCTTCTGCTTCCCCATCTCTCATGTCTTGGGTTATCACAGCTCCCATCATCCCCAACCACCGCATCATGTTGTTGTTTTGTTTTTTTAATCCGCTTTGGGGGAAACGGTGAGGTGTCCTGGCTGCTTAGCCCAAAGCAATCAGAAATAAAGGGGAAAAAAGAAAGAAAAACAAACTTGAAGCCAAGTTTCTGTTTTCCTTCTGTTCATGGGTCAAAAATCTTCAGCTTTCCATTCTTGTCATTCCTTTACGTACTGTCGTTTTGCCCTCTTTTCCTCTAATGTTGTGCCATTCAGACAACCCATCTCCAGGGCAAGGATTAATGGATTTTGTGCATGCACCGCTGGTAACCCCTGGGGGGAGGAGGGAGGGCTGGGGACAGAAATGTTTCAATAAAACAAACCTAGATTAATTAATTCCTTAGCATCGCTACCATCGGAGACGCTCGAGTTGTGAGTTCACACCTGTGAGTTCACTAAACTGCGGCATTGCCCTTGGTTTGGTTTGGTTTGGGGTGTGAAACTCAGCCATCCTGGTTTCTGCAGGAGGACGCTAACCAATGATGGCTTGCACGACGGGTAGAATTCGCCGACGGTGGCTTGCACAAGAGAAGGCAGCCAATAACACGATGGAGGCTTATATGATTGTGGTTTGCATGGGAGAGGTGGCGATTTGCCGATGGTGGCTTGCACCCTGGCGGCTTGCATGGCAGAGGTCGGTGGATGATGGCTTGTATACGGGAAAGGCGGGCCGATGGTGGTTTGTACGAGGGCCGCTTGTGTGGGAGAGATCGCTAAGGACAGTTTGCACAGAATAAGCCAGTTGATGGTGGCTTGCACAAGGAGCGGCAGCTGATGGGGCTTGCACGAAGGTGGCTTTACACAGGAGAGTTTGTTCGATGGTGGCTTGCACCATGGCAGCTTGCGTAGGAGAGGTCAGGGGATGATGGCTTGCTCTACAGCAGCTTGTACAAGAGAGGCCAGCCGATGTTGGTTTGTAGGACGGCCGCTTGTGCCGAAGAATTCACCAATAGTGGCTTGCACGAGAGAGGCCACCCAATGGTGGCTTGTACAAGGCCACCTTGCAGGAGAGAGAAACTAGCCCATGGCAGCTTGCTCAATTGGCCAACATTCCTAAAATACGGGGTTTATCAGGAGTCCCCGAACAAGAAGAGACCCCGTAATTTGATCGGGAGAAGATCTGATGCTGGCAAAATGCCCCTTCCCCTTTTCCTCCCCCTGTTTCAAGAGGGATTAGAGATTCAACTCTAAAGGGGTTCAAGGACTTGTCCCTCCAACAGCGGGGAACATCCTCCCCCTCCCCAATTTTGGGGGAGGGACGACGACTGGAGAGAAGATGCCTGTTGCTGGATCGGATACCCGCCTCAAAATGAGCATCAGCCTCGATCTGAATCAGCAAAGAGGATGGGGAGGGGGGAAGGTTCGACTTAATCCAGATTAACCTTAGGTTAGAGATTAAAGGGGCTTTTCCCCGCAGCTTTCTTAATCCTGTTAAAAGCTGCCTTCTCTTCTCCGCCTTCCCTTTCTCCTTCTTCTCTTCCCCGGGCCTCCCGACTCTCTCTCTCCGTTTGCAAAGCCCGCCAGGCCTGGGAAAACCCAAAACCGTAGGCAAAGCACTTTTTAAGAAAATATTATTTAGTCAGAAAAAAGGGGCTACCCCCACTCCTGGTTTTTCTTTCTCTCTTCTCTTTCCTTCCCCCTCCAATCTTCCTTCTTTCCTCCGTCCCTTCTTATACCTTCCCTCCTTCACTTCATTCTGTCCTTCCCTCCTTCCTCCCATTCCTTCCTTCCATTCCTTCCTTCTTTCTCTCTTATCCTTCCTTCCCCCTTCAATCTTCCTTCCTTCTTTCTTCCCTTCCGTCTCACAAGCCAGGTGTTGTGTTGTGACACACAACACTTTGCGATGGTGCTCTCTGGCTGGGACCAAATTAAAATATTGGAGTGCAGCAGTGAGCATTTTTTAAATTAATTCCTTGCTTGCTTGCTTGCTTGCTTCCTTCCTTCCTTCCTTCCTTCCTTCCTCTCTCCGTCTCCTTCCTGCTTTCCTCCCTTCCTTCTTTCTTACCTTCTCTCCTTCCTCCCATTTTGTCCTTCCTTCCTTCCTTCCTTCCTTCCTTCCTTCCTTCTTTCTCTCTTATCCTTCCTTCCCTCTCCAATCTTCCTTCCTTCTTTCCTTCCTTCTTATACCTTCCCTCCTTCCCTTCATTCTGTCCTTCCTCCCCTTCCTTCCTTCCTTCCTTCCTTCTTTCTCTCTTATCCTTCCTTCCCCCTTCAATCTTCCTTCCTTCTTTCCTCCCTTCCTTCTTATACTTTCCCTTCTTCCCTTCATTCCATCCTTCCTCCCCTTCCTTCCTTCCTTCCTTCCTTCCTTCTTTCTCTCTTATCCTTCCTTCCCCCTTCAATCTTCCTTCCTTCTTTCCTCCCTCCCTTCTTATACCTTCCCTCCTTCCCTTCATTCTGTCCTTCCTCCCCTTCCTTCCTTCCTTCCTTCCTTCTTTCTCTCTTATCCTTCCTTCCCTCTTCAATCTTCCTTCCTTCTTTCCTCCCTTCCTTCTTATACTTTCCCTCCTTCCCTTCATTCCCTCCTTCCTCCCCTTCCTTCCTTCCTTCCTTCCTTCTTTCTCTCTTATCCTTCCTTCCCTCTTCAATCTTCCTTCCTTCTTTCCTCCCTTCCTTCTTATACTTTCCCTCCTTCCCTTCATTCCCTCCTTCCTCCCCTTCCTTCCTTCCTTCTTTCTCTCTTATCCTTCCTTCCCCCTCCAATCTTTCTTCCTTCTTTCCTCCCTCCCTTCTTATACCTTCCCTTCATTCTGTCCTTCCTCCCCTTCCTTCCTTCCTTCCTTCTTTCTCTCTTATCCTTCCTTCCCTCTTCAGTCTTCCTTCCTTCTTTCCTCCCTTCCTTCTTATACTTTCCCTCCTTCCCTTCATTCCCTCCTTCCTCCCCTTCCTTCCTTTCTTCTTTCTCTCTTATCCTCCCTTCCCCCTCCCATCTTCCTTCCTTCTTTCCTTCCTCCTTTCTTATACCTTCTCTCCTTCTTCCCATTCTCTCCTTCCCCCTTCCTTCCTTCCTTCCCTTCCTTTCATCCATCTTCCACCTGTTTTCCTTCCTTCTTTGTCTATGTCTTTGCCTTCCTTTCTTTTCTTTTCTTTTTTCCCCTTTTTTCTTTCCCTTCATCTAGGAAAGAGAGGCTCAACCACAACTCTCAAAATCCTTGCAAACTTTAAAATTCCACATTTTATTTTGCAAAACAGAGCTGCTTCTTTTTTAAAAAAAAAAAAAAAACAACCCGTAATATCCAAAAGGACAGAGCATCCAGCTCCACCCAGGCCTAGGAAGCCAACTGCATCCTGGTTTACCCCACAATGCTCAGCCTTTCTTTGCCCAATCGTGGTTTGCTGAGTAAATTGCCAAATCGCAATAAGCCAGCAAGTCTGGCTCACTTACCACAATGTCGGGGCGTTTCCACAAGCTGGCTCCCAAGGCAAAACCATCACGTTGCGGTTGTATGAATGAGTAACAATACCAGTTCCTGGGAAAAAGGGGATACACACACACCCATGGGTCTGTTTGTGGTTTGCTTTGTTAGCGTCTCCTCGTCAAACCCGTCGGCGTTTTTCCTTGGTGGCCAGTTGGGCGAAAGGGGGAAAAAAATTGCTAACTGGAGTTCACAGCAAATCTGTGCCTTTGATGCTGGCTGGTGTTGGTTTAGCTCATTAACCACGATTCGTGGTTTGACAGGAGGTCGCACTGGGGCTATTGGGACTCTTGTCAAAGTGGAGAAATCTATGGTGGCTGAGCTGGGACGTAAATTAAGCGTAAGTGGTTTGCTCAGCTAATTTCAGGGTTCAGAGGCATCTTCGTGAATGATTCGGCTGTCTGTATATCCGTTTCATTTTCCTGTCGTTCCTCACTTCCATGGATCGGCTCAGGTGCTTCGGTGTGATCTGGACAGGCAGTCCTCGACTTACGGCCACAATTGAGCCCGGGGTTTATATTTGCTAAGTGAGACATTTGTTATCTGAGTTACGTCCCTTTTTACGACTTTTCTCCCCCACCGTTTTTTAGCGAATTGCCGCCGTCATTAAATTAGTCACACGATTGTCACTGGCTTTGCTTGTCAGACGGTCGCGAAAGGCGATCCGGGACACTGCAGCCATCATAAGTGTGAGTCTGTTGCAAAGCATCTGAATTTTGATCATGCGAGGATGAGGACGCTGCAAAATCGGGCAGAGACGCACTTAAAAACCGCCTTGCTTAGCGACGGGAATGCTGGTTGTTAAAACCCTGTCTTAAGCAACGCGAAATAGCACCCTTTGCTAAATTTCAGTGCAATTCTTCAGCCTGTCCAAAAATTGTTGCTTTTTTAAAAAAAATTACTATTAAAGCCTCTGTGTTAAAAAGCCAACAAAAATAAACAAACGGGGAAAAAAAATCCAGCTACATCCTCGACTTTTAACGGCCAAAAACGGAGGCCGAAAATTGACGTGGCTAAGCGAGAAACTTGTCAGGGCCCCATTTCGTTTGTTCAACGGGAATCACTGCCGTCGTTCCGTCCGTCACGCGGTCGTTAAGCGGATCCGTCATCCCCCCTCCCCTCCCCCAACTTGGCTTGTCAGAGGAGATCACGTGACACGGGGAACACAGCCATCGTCGTAAATGTGAGTCAGCTGCCAAGCGGCTGAAAATTTTGATCGCGTGGCCAGGGGGATGCTGCCACGATCGTAAGTGTTTAAAAGCGGTCCTAAGTCCTTCTCTTTTTTTTTGTTTTTTCAGTCCCGTTGTAACGTCGGTCACTAAACGAGGACTACTTGTAAATTAAATGAACAAACAGAGAAAGGGCAGCAGAGGTGGGAGGGTCTCCGTAGCAGCCAAGTCAGAATTGGAAGCTTTGAGGGCCACACCGCCCCCCCCCGCCACACCCTGCAAAACACAAAGCGTCTTTGCCCAGAGGCATGCGCAAAGCGTTTTCCTTCTCTACCTTAAAACTCTGGAATGCCGGATTGCAACACTGGGAGATGTGCAATTTGCACTCGGGGCTCTTTTCGGTTTGTGGAGACAAAGCAGGACCTGTTAGCCCAGATTGTGGGAAGTGGGGTGTGGAGCCACGCACCCCGTTTTTGTCAGGAAGAGGCCAAGCCAGCCCCACCCCCACCCCCCAACCTGTGGGCAAGGCAGCTCCGTAGCCGAGCGTGTGACATCTTCGGCTGGGTGCCTTTATTCTACTACAGCGTGAAGGAGGATTTTCCACCGTCATAGGTGTGAAAAGAGATGTGCCACTCCCTCACACCGCTGCAGAAGACAAAACTGGCCTTTTGAGAATGCAAAGAGGTGTTTCTGAGCATGCACAGAAGGCTCTTTGGGCGTCTATATACCGGACTGCTAGAACCAAGTCTCAGAACTGGAGTCATAATTATAATCCTTCCTGGGTCTTCTTGTAGTCAATGGTTGGCTCTCGCCCTGCCTTTGACGAATGAGCGACGAATGAGCGCCCCATCCAGAAAAGAGGGGGGGGGTGGACCCCAAAAACGGAGGGCTGCCCATCCTGCAAAAACCGGTCTGTCAGCTCATCCTGAAATTCAGAGCGGTATCCGATGTTGTTTTCCTCTCTTAACTAGTGTGGAGTTAAAAACGTCCCCCTGTTTTCTTTCCAGTGGAGACCAGCCCATAGGATCCTTATCCAAGCATCTCTAAGCAGGAAGGGATATTCCCATCATGCTTTGCTGTCAGCCGGGATGCCCTGGCTTGCTTTACTGCCTGCTATTAACAGCCAAGAGGGGATCCCTCCCTATCTGTCATCTATCTATACAGCTATCTAGCTATCTATCCATCTATCCTCTCCTATCTATCATCTCTCTGTGTCAGACTTCTTTCTCTTTTCATCATCATCTCTATGTCATCTATCTATCCATCCACCAATCCTCTGTCACACCCTCTCTTTTTATCTCTTATATCTATCTATCTATATCTTCTCTCACATACAATCTATCATTTCTATATCTATCTATCTATCTATCTATCTATCTATCTATCTATCCATCTATCTATCTAATCTTCCTGTCTCTATCTATTATCCATCCATCCATCCCATTTTCATCTATCATCTATCTAAACTATTTTCCTATCTCTATTATCTTTCTTTCTTTCTTTCTATCTATCTATCTATCTATCTATCTATCTATCTATCTATCTATCTATCTATCATCTATCTATCTATCTATCTAATCTAATCTAATCTAATCTATTTTCCTGTTTCTATCTATTATCTATCCATCCATCCACCCATCCATCCTATTTTTATCTATCATCTATCTATCTAAACTATTTTCCTCTCTATTATCTATCTATCCATCTATCCATCCATCCATCCATCCATCCATCCATCCATCCATCCATCCATCCATCTATCTATCTATCTATCTATCTATCTATCTATCTATCTATCTCTATCTATTATCCATCCATCCATCCCATTTTCATTTATCATCTATCTATCTAAACTATTTTCCTGTCTCTATTATCTATCTATCTGTGTCTGTCTGTCAATCTAATCTAATCTAATCTAATCTAATCTAATCTAATCTAATCTAATCTAATCTAATCTAATCTATTTTCCTGTCTCTATCTAATATCTATCCATCCATCCACCCATCCATCCTATTTTTATCAATCATCTATCTATCTAATCTATTTTCCTGTCTCTATGATCTAATCTTATCTAATCTAATCTAACCTAACCTAACCTAACCTAATCTATTTTCCTGTCTCTATCTAATATCTATCCATCCATCCATCCATCTATCCTATTTTCATCTATGATCTATCTATCTAATCTATCTTCCTATATCTATCTATCTATCTATCTATCTATCTATCTATCTATCTATCTATCTATCTCTATCTATCTATCTATCTATCTATCTATCTATCTATCTATCTATCTATCTATCTATCATCTATCAATCTATCTCTATCTACCTACTTACCTACCTACCACAGGGGGGGTTTCAGCAGGTTCTGACCACTTCTGGAAAACCGGTAGTGGAAATTTTGAGTAGTTCAGAGAACCGGTAGTAAAAATTCTGACTGGCCTCGCCCCCATCTATTCTCTGCCTCCCGAGTCCCAGCTGATCAGGAGGAAATGGGGATTTGGCAGTATCCTTCCCCTGGAGTAGGGTGGGAATGGAGATTTTACAGTATCCTACCCTGCCTCGCCCACCAAGCCACGTCACACCCTCTATGCCACACCCACAGAACCGGTAGTAAAAAATTTTGAAACCCACCACTCCTACCTACCTATCTACCTTCTCTCTCTCTCTCTCTCTCTCTTCTATCTATCTATATCTATCCTATCTGTCTGTCTGTCTGTCTGTCTGTCTGTCTGTCTGTCTGTCTATCTATCTATCTATCTATCTATCTATCTATCTATCTACATCTTTCTTGTACCTATCTATCTATATCTTCTCTCTCACACACAATCTATCATCTATTTATATCTATCTATCTTATCTCTCTCTCTCTCTCTCTCTTTTTTCTATCTATCTATATCTATCCTGTCTGTCTGTCTGTCTATCTATCTATCTATCTATCTATCTATCTATCTATCTATCTATCTATCTATCTACATCTTTCTTGTACCTATCTATCTATATCTTCTCTCTCACACACAATCTATCATCTATTTATATCTATCTATCTTATCTCTCTCTCTCTCTCTCTCTCTCTCTATCTATCTATCCATCTATCTCTTTCTTGTACCTATCTATATATATCTTCTCTCTCACACACAATCTATCATCTATTTATCTATCTCTTATCTATCTGTCTGTCTATCTTTATCATTATCTATCTATCTTTCTTTCTTGTATCTATCTATCTATATCTTTTCTCACACACACAATCTATCATCTATTTATATCTATCTATCTTATCGCTCTCTCTCTCTCTCTCTCTCTCTATATATATATATATATATATATATCTTCTCTCTCACACACAATCTATCATCTATTTATCTCTTATCTATCTGTCTATCTATCTTTATCATTATCTATCTATCTTTCTTTCTTGTATCTATCTATATCTTCTCTCTCACACACAATCTATCATCTATTTATATCCATCTATCTTATCTCTCTATCTCTCTATATCTATCTATCTATCTATCTATCTATCTATCTATCATCTATCTATCTATCTATCTATCTATCTATCTATCTATCTATCTATATCTCTTTCTTGTACCTATCTCTATATATCTTCTCTCACACACACAGTCTACCATCTATTTATCTATCTCTTATCTATCTGTCTGTCTATCTTTATCATTATCTATCTATCTTTCTTTCTTGTATCTATCTATATCTTCTCTCTCACACACAATCTATCATCTATTTATATCCATCTATCTTATCTCTCTATCTCTCTATATCTATCTATCTATCTATCTATCTATCTATCTATCTATCTATCTATCTATCTATATCTCTTTCTTGTACCTATCTCTATATATCCTCTCACACACACAGTCTACCATCTATTTATCTATCTCTTATCTATCTGTCTATCTATCTTTATCATTATCTATCTATCTTTCTTCTATCTATCTATCTATCTACCTATCTATCTATCTATCTATCTATCTCCAGTCTATCTCAGATAGACACAATGCAACTTCGGGTGCATTGACAACATCCTGGTCTGCTTCCCCTCCGCCAGTGACAAGCTGCCCGCTGCGGTACCCACCCTCCGCCCTGCCGTCTCCGGCTGGCACGGGCTGCATCCTGAGTCTTCCTCCCGTGGTCCAGCTCCTTTGTTCCTCCTTGCCAAAGAGTCCCGGAGGGTGGTCTCCAGGGGACACCCCCACCTCCCCCCCCCCCCCCGCCCGGGCGCCGTGCTTGGCCCGCTCTCTCCTGCAGTAGCCCTGCCAGCCTTCTTCCCCTCTGCCCGCCCAGCTCCCCGACAGGATGATGGAAAGTGTCATTCGCCGTGCCGTAAAAGCTGTTCTAAAAACCCAGTCGTGCAGAAGCGATGCCACTCCGTTCTGCCTGGGGGGGGGGGGGCGGGGGGGAGGGCAGGGCGGGGGCTTAACTCTTCCTCGGCCAATGTGCCACGTGTGTGTGTCTCTCCGGAGCTTCCCACGGGGGGGGGGGGAGAAAGCAAGGCCTAAAACGTGGGGGGGGGCTTTTCTGGCTGTCCGTCCATCCTCGGCTTCTCCAAGGTAGACTGCCTCTGAAGCTGGAGGCTCAGCGTCGAACACCCATAACTTGGCGTCTGCTGGCAAGATAAACGGACTGGCATTTTCTTTCCCGAGGACCATTTAAGGCCTTCTCTGCAACCCCTGGCCGGATATTTTTTTTTTCCCCCCTGGCCGGAATTGCTCCACCTTCCCCTCCCCGAGTGCCAAACAATATTTTGCATTTAATATTGTTGTGGAAATTAAATCCATACGATTACAATGAACTAAAATAAAAACCGCATCGCTCTTTCCTAAGTGGTGGCATCGAACAACTGGCATATGGGCCGTCCTCAGCCTACGACCAGATTGGAGCCCAACGTTCTTGGTGGCCGAGCGAGACGGTCGTTGAGTGAATTTTGCACCATTTGACGACGTGTCTTGCCACCGCTGTTAAGCGAATCCCTGCCGTCATTAAAGGAGGCTCACGGTTGCTAAGCGAATCGGGCTTCCTCCCATTGACTGGTCGGAAGGTTGCACAAGGGGGGGTGGGGGGTCAAGTGACTACCCCCCCCCACCCCTGGGATGCTGCAGCCGTCATAAATACTCGTCTGAACTTCGATCACGCAACCACAGGGATGCCGCCAATCCTCCCCGATGTAAAAACCGGTCCGAAGGTTGCTTCTTTTTTTTTTTTACTGCCGTCGTATGTTGGAACGGTCACTAAATGAGCCGTTGTAAGTCGTGGTTTGAGATTTGCAGGATGCCCCCCCCCGCCAACCTACTTTACAAAGACGATTCTCGTCCTTGAGAATCGTTCTTGCAGCTTCCGTAGCCCCCAGACGAACGAGCCACAAATGGTAGTGACACACAGCACCCCTGCAAGGTAGGACAGTGGCGTCCGAATCCCCGGGTGTCGAAACCTTCCCTTCTTCCCGTTGCCGGAGTTCTCGCTGGCTCCCTTCCCCCAGCACCGCTGTGGCAGAGTTTGAGACTGGAAGGACAGCCAAGCAGCTCTCTGGCAAAAGTGAGTTATAGTGTCCTTTCCGTACAACCGGCAAGCGCGCGGCACGTTATACGGCAAAGCTCAAGGCTAAGAGAGTGCTTGTGTGGGGGGGGGGGACATTGGACACGCCCCCCCCTCTTGAGGGATGGCTGTTGGACGGACAAAAGCAGTTTCCCCCAAATTCTTCTGAATTTCCCCCGCCAGTTGCATCCAATTCAAGACACAATTTCTGGAATCAAGAATTAAGAAATGGGAAGGGGGGGCCCTCAGAGGTCTTCTAGTCCAACCGCAGACACACACCCCCATGGGGGAAAGCCAGGTTCGCTTAACGACGACGTCGCTGATTGTGAACAACAACCGCAGCGATGCGCTGAATGAAACG
Source organism: Masticophis lateralis (assembly GCA_030761175.1). Taxonomy (NCBI): domain Eukaryota; kingdom Metazoa; phylum Chordata; class Lepidosauria; order Squamata; family Colubridae; genus Masticophis; species Masticophis lateralis. The sequence continues at coordinate 10,436,101 of JAUDYJ010000017.1, read as the reverse complement.
CCGCAAGGGAAAGGCGTAAGACGGGGCGAAGCACGCTTCGCCGGTATCCCGCTTAGCGACAGAAATTTTTATTCTGTTGTGGTTGTAAGTCGAGGACTACCTGTGTGTGTGTGTGTGTGCGTGTGAGAGAGAGAGAGGGAGAGAGAGAGAGAGCACACATATATATAAACACACATATATATACATGTGTGGTGTATATATGTACATATACATATACATATACATATACATATACACACACATATATACATATACAGACACACGTGTGTTTACAGAGATAGATGATAGATAGATAGATAGATAGATAGATAGATAGATATGGAGAGAGAGATGGAGATAGGTAGGTAGGTAGATATGGAGAGAGAGAGATGTAGATTAGATAGAGAGATATGGAGAGAGAGAGATGGAGAGAGAGATATGGAGAGAGCGATGGAGATAGATTAGATAGGTAGGTAGGTAGATATGGAGAGAGATGGAGATAGATTAGATAGAGAGAGAGAGATGGAGAGAGATTAGATAGGTAGGTAGATATGGAGAGAGAGAGATGGAGATAGATTAGACAGAGAGAGAGAGAGAGAGAGAGATGGAGAGAGAGATGGAGATAGATTAGATAGATAGATGGAGAGAGAGAGATGGAGATAGATTAGATAGGTAGGTAGGTAGGTAGATATGGAGAGAGAGAGATGGAGATAGATTAGAGAGAGAGAGATAGATAGGTATGGAGAGAGAGAGATGGAGATAGATTGGATATAGGTAGGTAGGTAGGTAGGTAGATATGGAGAGAGAGAGAGATGGAGATAGATTAGATAGGTAGGTAGGTAGATATGGAGAGAGATGGAGATAGATTAGATAGAGAGAGAGAGATGGAGAGAGATTAGATAGGTAGGTAGATATGGAGAGAGAGAGATGGAGATAGATTAGAGAGAGAGAGAGAGAGAGAGAGAGAGATGGAGATAGATTAGATAGATAGATGGAGAGAGAGAGATGGAGATAGATTAGATAGGTAGGTAGGTAGGTAGATATGGAGAGAGAGAGATGGAGATAGATTAGAGAGAGAGAGATAGATAGGTATGGAGAGAGAGATGGAGAGAGAGAGATGGAGATAGATTGGATATAGGTAGGTAGGTAGGTAGATATGGAGAGAGAGAGAGATGGAGATAGATAGATAGATGATAGATAGATAGATAGATAGATAGATAGATAGATAGATAGATAGATAGATAGATAGAAGATAGATAGATATGAGAGAGAGAGAGAGAGAGAGAGAGAGAGAGAAATAGAGATTTTTATTCTGGAAATGCAAATCAGCATAAAAAGCTCACGCGATCCGGCTTGTGCAAATTGGTTTAAGATTCTTCCCCGCCAGAGCTGGGTTTTTTTTTTTTTTTGCTTAATATTCTGAATAAACAGAGCTTGCCTTCCTTCGCTGGGAGAGAAACAGCTCTTTCCACTTAGAGAAATCTTTAAGCGGGCACAGAGGCATTTATCTCCATACAAATGGCTGTAATCCGTGCCGGATCGATCTTTTTTTCTCCTTCTCTCTCTCTCTCTCTCTCTCTCTCTCTCCTTCTAATTACTTTTTTTTTCTTTTCTTTTTTCATGCTCCCAGAATGTGCAAAACCCCGAAGGTGGCTTCAGAGGAGGCGGAGGTCTTTTGCTTCGCCCTGTTCCATCATGCCTGCCTTGCAGGGCTGTTGTAAAAAGATTAAGTCATTGCGACCACTGGTGTTTTTCCCCATTCCGGCTTCAGTTTTTAATTTAATTTTTATTTATTAAACGTTGCGTGCCGCCCATTCTGGCTGTAAAGTGACTCTTGGCTTAGAATAGAGCAATTGGGGATAAACCAGAAGGGGTTTCAGTCTAGGCATTGCCCTCCCAGAGGGTCAGAGTTCCTCTGAACATGTGCAGAGTGCTTTTTTTCCCTTCACACTTTCTCTCTCTCTCTCTCTCTCTCTCTCTCTCTCTCTCTCTCTTTCCCCTTTCAAGTCCCCTTCTTCCCAGTTTGGATCCCACCTTTGACAGTCTCTGTGCATCCCTCCCTCTCTCGTTCTCCTTGTCTGCCAAAAGATTTAAATGGCTGTCTTTACCTCTGCACATGTGCAGAATGGTTTTTTCTTTTTTTCTCGCTCTCACTCTATTCTTTCTTTTTTCTTTCTCTCTTTCTGTTTCTGTTTCTCTCTTTTTTCTCTCTCTTTTTCTTTCTTTCTTTCCTTCCTCCCTCCCTCCTTCTCCTTTAATTGTCCTTCCTTCCTTCCTTCCTCTCTCCCTCCCTCCACTTTCTTTCAGTCTTTCCTTCCCTCCCCTCTAATTCTTCTTCCATCCATCCATCCATCTATCCACCCATCCTTCACTTATCTCCTTCCTTCCTTCCTTCCTTCCTCCCTCTCTCCTTTCTTCCTTCTCCTTTAATTGTCCTTCCTTCCTTCCTCTCTCCCTCTCTCCACTTTCTTTCAATCTTTCCTTCCCTCCCCTCTAATTCTCCTTCCATCCATCCATCCATCCATCCATCCACCCATCCTTCACTTGTCTCCTTCCTTCCTTCCTTCCTTCCTTCCTTCCTTCCTTCCTTCCTTCCTTCCTTCCTTCCTCTCTCTCTCTCTCTTTCTTTCTTTCTTTCTTTCTCTCTCTCCTTCTCCCTCCCTCCCCTCCCACCTTCGCAGTTTGGCGCTCCATCTTTCCCTCCTTCCCCAGTCTGCCAGACGATTGACATTGCTGCCTCTGGGCATGTACAGAGTGTTTTCTCCCCACACACATTTTGTTTCCTTTTCTAGCAGCTTTTATTCTATCCTTGCAGATTAAGAGCTTTTTTTGGGGGGTGGGGAGAAAATCTTTTTCTGGAGAACGGTAAGCAGGATTAAGTTTCTGTTTTTCTCACTCCCAGCTTCTGGCTGGGTGTCAGATCCGTGCGCGCTCGGCTTCCCCCTTGGGAGAAGCGTCTCTCTAACCCTTCGCTTGATTAACGGGCCTGTTTACCAGCCTGCTGTGGTTTAACAAGCCCCATGGCAGGAGACGCTCTCTTGGGGGGGGGGGTACGAGAAGCCCCAGCGTCCCCCTCTCCAGAGGGAAGCGGCTGGGGTGTTCTTCCCATACCTTTGCGACAAACGACAAGCGTTGCAAAAGCTCGCTCAAAATGTCTTTATACCCTGCTCGAGCAGGCTGAAATTCCACAGGTGACGTTGCGAGCGGCCCTTGTTAATAAGACATGTTTTGCAAGGCAAAGAGTCTCCTGGGACGGGCAGGGCAGAGGGAAAAGGGATAGAGCCTCCTGAGTAGAGGCAGTCTACCTGCACTCTCCCGGCACCCAACCGGAGGCACGAGGCGTGGCCTCTTGAAGGGGAGGAATAGAGCCTCCTCCAGCAGAGGCAGTCTACCTGCGGTTTCCCGGCCCCTGAAGCAGGCACAAAGGAAGGGGCCCTCTCTTCTGGTGGGTGACTCAGGAAGGAGAGGAACAGGGACAATTTTTACGACCGTCCTTGCCCCTCCGTTGTTAAGGGAATCGCCACCACCGCTGTAAAGTTGTTAAGCGAATCTTTGCTGGTTGGACGATCACAAAAGGAGATCACGTGACACACACACAGACACACGGCCGTCCAGATGCTGAGCCGGTTGCCTTAAGCGTCTGGATTTTGATTACGTGTCCGCGGGGGCGTTACGACGGTGTGAAAAACGCTCCGAAGTCACTGTTTTCAGTGCCGTGGTAAACTCCGAACGGTCACTAAATCACCATCGTCATCTTCTCCTATTAACGATCCCATAATCCCTTGCGGAATGGAATCTGGGCAACTGAATGGAACTAGCAGAGTATTTTACTGGCCGGATACCTTTCCTGTTTGCCAGTACGGAGTTTTGCCCGGCAGATAGTATTCTCATTGTGCCCAGGGAGAGAGAAATATCTGCCTCTACCTAGGATCGAACTCATTGTGATTGTGAGGCCAGAGCTCCACCTGTAGGCCACCGCACCGCTCCTGATTGTGAGGCCAGATTGTGAGGCCAGAGCTCCACCTCTAGGCCACCGCACCGCTCCTCCGAACGGTCACTAAATGAACCGTTGTAAGTCCAGGACCACCTAACATTTCTGTTTGCAAGTCTTTCTCTATTCCTATTCTACTGTCTCCAGCTACTGCCACGTCCAGTATCCCATATGATTGTGTATTTCTACGGCCGAGCCGTAGAGCTCGCTTGGCAAACCACGATGCCCATGCGCCCCCTGTGCCAAGCTGCCCAACCGCACGGCTTGACGGTGCCAACAGAGGCAGGATCTGACTCAACTCCAGCTTGGGTTTTTCGCAGGCCACTCGCCAAAGCGAGAAGGGCCCGTCCAGGCTTGTCAGGGACCTAAATCGACGGGAACATTCCCAGGCGTAGATCATAGGCTGGTGGGAAGAGCTGGCATGTTCCAGAAAATTGGCATGGCAGATGCCTTGGGAGAGAAGATGGCATGGGGCCCGAATGGGAATGGCTGTAGGCAGTTCCGGAGCAGGGCGATTCACCCCAATTTCGAGCATCTCCTCTTCTTCCAGCCGACGGGGGGTGAAAACAACGCCTCCACGCCGGATTCTTTTCCAATATTATTTTTCTTTTCGTTTTTTTCAATTCCGAAGAGGCAGCAGATGGTCAGAGCTGGGACGAGGTGCCTTGCCAAGAAAGCCAAGCTGGAGAAACAAGGGACTCGAAAAACACGGCTTCTGAGCATGCACGGAGGGCCCCTCGGAACCTTCGGCTCGGAAATCTCCCCGCAGCGCAATCCCGTTCTCCGGATGTTCCCCGACACGCAGAGATGGATTTAAGCAGGTTCTGATCAGTTCTGGAGAACCAGTAGCGGAAATGTTGAGTAGTTCAGAAAACCGGTAGTAAAAATTTTGACTGGCCTCGCCCCCATCTATTCTCTGCCTCCCGAGTCTCAACTGATCGGGAGGAAATGAGGATGTTGCAATAACCTTCCCGTGTGGGTGTGGCTTGGTGGGCGTGGCATGGCTCGGTGGGCGTGGCTCGGTGGGCGTGGCAAGGGAAGGATACTGTAAAATCTCCATTTCCACCCCTCTCCAGGGGAAGGATACTGCAAAATCCCCATTTCCTCCCGATCAGCTGGGATTTGGGAGACAGAGAATAGATGGGGGCGGGGCCAGTCAGAATTTTTACTACCAGTTCTGTGGGCGTGGCTTGGTGGGCGTGGCAGGGGGAGGATACTGTAAAATCTCCATTCCCACCCCTCTCCAGGGGAAGGAGGCAAAATCGCCCCCATCTATTCTCTGCCTCCCGAGTCACAACTGATCGGGAGGAAATGAGGATTTTGCAGTAACCTTCCAAACGGAGTAACCTTCACGCCGGTGGGCATGGCAAGGGAAGTATCCTTCCCTTGCCACGCCCACCGAGCCACACCCACCGAGCCATGCCACGCCCACCAAGCCACACCCACAGGGGAAGGTTACTGCAAAATCCTCATTTCCTCCCGATCAGTGGTGACTCGGGAGGCAGAGAATAGATGGGAGCGGGGCCAGTCAAAATTTTTACTACCGGTTCTCCGAGTTACTCAACATTTCCACTACGGGTTCTCCAGAACTGGTCAGAACCTGCTTAAATCCATCTCTAGCGCGGCGGCAGTCCCGAAAACCGCGCCGGTCAGTTGATCGTCGAGTGCATAACGCGCGGTAAAACCCGGAAGTTCGGCTTTTCCAGAGGGCAGTCCCGACGAGAACACGCCCACGTGCGTGCGTAATATTTCCACGCGACCTTTTTGGCACTCGGGGCCGAATGGGCAGGTGCGGGGGCGGGCCCACCCGTGATCTCCGCTACCGGTACGAACCGGTTGAATTCCACCGCTGGTTTTGCAATTTTGCAAGGTGGTTTAGGCCCCTGACGGAGGCCGAAAGATGATTTGGAGAAGAGGAAGGAAGAGAGAGAGAGAGAGAGAGAGAGAGAGAGGATCTTTTTGATTTGATTTGATTTTTTTCTTCTTTTCCCGACCTCAATGCACCATTGCGGATGTCACCGCCGTTCCTGTCGTTCGTGGCGCGCCGTCTTTTTTCGCGGGAGCTAATTAATCGGCGAGCGCGCCCGTGTGTCAGCGGGCCGCGTCTCAGGCTGTCACAATTATCAAAGCGGGCCCCGATTAGAGCCGGCGGGGGTCTCCCCGGAGCAGATCAGAGCCTGGCTTGTGACACAGGATCAGCATAATGGAGGCTCCCAAGAGAGGTCCCCGGTTGCTTAAATTGGGTAACAGGATTAGCGGTGGTGGAAGCAGTGGGGGGGGGGAAGGAAAGGGGGGTGGATTTCTGGACCCCCGCCAGCCAGCCCCTAGCCTTAACATCCTCTGGAACAGCAGGGCCCATCATCCTCGGCCCACGGGCTGCAATTGCCTTGCAGGGGTCAAAGCTGGAAGAGGATGTAAGAGTTGGCATGAGGATTAAAAAGAAGGATCTTGGGAAGGGAGGAGATAAATAAGATGGTGGTTTGGTGGAGACTGGTCTTTCCTGAGTATTTTTATATTGCTTTTATTTAGTTTTGCGGGCTTAGATTTTACAGTTTGTAGCTCTATGGGCTCTTAAGATGGGGAGGGAGGGAAGGAGAGAAAGAAGGAAGGGAAAGTGGATAGGGAGGATGAGTGGGTGAAGAGGAAAGAAAGAAAGATGAGAGAGGAAGGAGGAGGAGCGGGTAAGGAAGGAAGGAGTGATAAGGAAAGAAAGAGGAAGAAAGGAGAGGGGATGAGGAAGGAAGGAAGGGGTGAAAAGAAAAGAAAGAGGAAGAAACTATGAGAAAGGGAGGAGGAGGGGGAGGGGTGAGAAGGAGAAGGAAAAAGAGAGGGGTAGGAAGGGAAGGAAGGAAAGGTAGATGCGGGGCAGGTGGGTAAAAAGAAAAGAAAGAGGAAGAAAGGATGAGAAAGGAAAGACGGAAGGAGGGGGAGTGGGGGAGGAGGGAGGGAAGGAAGGAATAGGATGAGAACGGAAGGAAGGAAGAGAAAATGGATGAAGAGGGAAAGAAGGAATGATGGGAGGAAGGGAGGAAAGGAGGATGAGGATAGAAGGAAAGAAGGAAGAGAAGAAGATGAGGAAGAAAGAAGGAATAGGATGAGAACAGGAGGAAGGAAGAGAGAATGGGTGAAGAAGGAAAGAAGGAATAGGATAAGGATGGGAGGAAGGGAGGAAAGGAAGATGGAAGGAAAGAAGGAAGAGAAGATGAGGAAGGAAGGAAGAAGGAAAGAAGGAATAGGATAAGGATGGGAGGAAAGGAGGGGATGGAAGGAAAGAAGGAAGAGAAGAAGATGAGGAAGGAAGGAAGAAAGAAGGAATAGGATAAGGATGGGAGGAAAAGAGGAGGATGGAAGGAAGAGAAGAAGATGAGGAAGAAAGAAAGGAAAGAAAGAATAGGATGAGAACTGGAGGAAAGAAGAGAGAATGGATGAAGAGGGAAAGAAGGAATAGGATAAGGATTGAAGGAAGGAAGGAAGGAAGGAAGGAAGGAATAAAAAGAAATTGGAAGGAAGATCTCTCTCTCTCATGATGTCTCCAGATCTCTCTCTCTCTCTCTCTCACACACACACACACACACACAGACACACAAACACAATTACCTGCTTTTCCTCCGGAGCTCCCTTGCCTTAATTGCCTTGCAAAGATTGCAATTAGAGCCTCTTGACATCCTGAGCATCTTTGGGACTGCCGCTTCTTCAAACAGCCCCTGCAGGGAAGGAGGCCGGCCTGCTCTCCAGAGCCCCAAATCCCCCTGGTCCTTTTCGAACCCACCCGGGGGGAGGGGGGGAGGCAGAGGAGCTGCTCCCTCGGTGGCGGCAACACAGAAGAGAGGCCACCTTCGCAAACCTGGGAGAAAAAAACTGGCTTCTCAACCTGAAGGCGCTCAGGCAGGTGCTAAGGATAAGCAATGGGAGATCAAAGATATCAGGAGGCTTTCAGATGGGAGGACTTCAACTCCCAGAATCCCCCAGCCAGCATGTTTTAAAATGGGAAGACTTCAACTCCCAGAATTCCTTAGCCAGCATGCTTTAAGAGGGATGGACTTCAACTCCCAGAATCCCCCAGCCAGCATGTTTTAAAATGGGAAGACTTCAACTCCCAGAATTCCTTAGCCAGCATGCTTTAAGAGGGATGGACTTCAACTCCCAGAATCCCCCAGCCAGCATGCTTTAAGAGGGATGGACTTCAACTCCCAGAATCCCCCAGCTAGCATGCTTTAAGAGGGATGGACTTCAGCTCCCAGAATCCCCCAGCCAGCATGCTTTAAGAGGGGTGGACTTCAACTCCCAGAATCCCCCAGCCAGCATGCTTTAAGAGGGGTGGACTTCAGCTCCCAGAATCCCCCAGCCAGCATGCTTTAAGAGGAATGGATTTTAACTCCCAGAATCCCCCAGCTAGCATGCTTTAAGAGGGGTGGACTTCAACTCCCAGAATCCCCCAGCCAGCCTGCTTTAAAATGGGAAGACTTCGAACGGTCCCTAAACGGACTGTCGTAAGTGGAGGACTGCCGTACACAAAGATGTGATTGTATGTCGTGTTGCTTTTTCCTCTCTCTCTTTTTCTTTTCCCCCTTCCTTAGAAGGTACCAAAAAAACAGCTTTATTGCAGAAGTGTTTGCAATAAAAATATTATATATATATATATATATATATATATATATATATATATATATATATATATATATATATATATATATATATATATATATATATATATATATATTAATTTGGTCTTTTTAAATTCCATCTGAAAACATGTTAAATGCGGTAAACAGAAGGAACAGCCACGTTTAAACAGCAACGGGGGGTCGGCTGCCAAAAATCCGGAGAAAAATCAGACAAATTGTTCTGAACTGTCAACGGGGAAGGGAAGGAGGGAGGGAGGGAAAGGAAGGAAGGAAGGAAGGAAAAAAGAACAGGATTTGAATCATAGTTTACCAAATCGGCTTGTCCGAGACCTTGGCGGCTTTTCCCGGTGGGCTTAAAACACCCCCCCCCACACCCGTTCGAGCGGGGCTAGATTCAAAATTAAATTCCCTTAGCGTAAATAAAGTTATTTTAAAGAAAATCGATGGCTGAGAATCGCAGCGAATGAAGGGACGTGGGGTGGGGGGGATAATGGAGGAGAAATGTCGCTTCTGGGACCCGGATCTGGGCAAGCGGGATGGGGGAGGTGGGGGGGGCGGTTTTCCGTCGGATCGGTGAAGGCTTCGCCAACCTTGTGGCGACTCGGAGCAAGACGGCTGCAGATGGCTGCCCAGTCCAATTTCATGATCTGTCCATCACCCGGAGGAAGCGGGTTGGAGGGACCCCCGGCGGTCTGAGAAACACTGATGTCGTTTAAAAGCAAGGACATTGTTTTTTGGATAAATAGATTATAAAGTATAAGGGGGGTTGTTTTTTCCTGCCCCCCCCCCCGAATAAATATGCCAGGCTTGGACAAGGAGGTTGTGTATAGGTCAGCTTGGCTGAGAGAGAAAGGATAAATGGGGAAATGATAAATTCGTTCCTTCCTTCCTTCCTTTCTTCCTTCCTTCCCTTCTTTTCAACCACTCCTCTTTATAATTCTTCCCTTCTCCTTCCTTCCTTCTTTCCTTCCTCCCTTCCATTATCCCCCTCTCTTTCTTTCTTTCCTTCCTTCCTTTTCACCCATTCCTCTTCGTCTTTCCTTACCTCCTCTTCTCTTCCCTTCCCTTCCTCCTTTCCTTTCCTTTCCTTTCATTCCCTTCCCATCTCTTTTCTTCCCTTCCTCCTTTCCTTTCCTTCTTCCTCCTTTCCTTTCCTCTCCTTCTTCCTTTCCTTCCCTTTTCTTGTCTTTCCTTTCCTCCTCCTTCATCTCCTCCTCCTTTCTTTCCTTCTTTCTTCTCGCCCATTCCTCCTCTATCAACTCTTCCCTTTCCCTTCCTTCTTTCCTTCCTTCCATTCATCCGTCCATCCATATCTTCTCTTTCTCCTCTCTTTCTTTCCTTCCTTCTTCTTTTCACCCACTCCTCCTCCTTGTCCTTCCTTCCTCCCTCCCCTCTTTTATTTCTCTGATTTTTTCCCCCTTGAAATCTCTCTTTCCAGAGGGGGTGGGGAGAGAAGTTTTTGTACATGCACAGATCCCCCAGTTTGAAAAACTCCTCATGGGAAGCTCCTTCCTCGGCCTAACTCCTCCTGGCTCTTCCCAAGCTAACCTTCTCCTCCTCCTCTTCCTTCTCCAGCTTACGGCGAGAAGGTTACACGGTCCAGGTGAATGTCAACGACTACCTGGACATCTACTGCCCCCATTACAACACCTCGGTGCCCGAGGGGCGCATGGAACAGTACATCCTCTACATGGTGAGCCTAGAGGGGTACCAGACGTGCGACATCAGCCACGGCTTCAAACGCTGGGAATGCAACCGGCCTCGCGCCCCACACAGCCCCATCAAGTTTTCGGAGAAGTTCCAGCGTTACAGTGCCTTCTCACTGGGTTATGAGTTCCACGCTGGCAACGAATATTACTACATCTGTGAGTCGGCCGTCTTTCTCTCCTTGGCCCTAACGCTTCATCGGTGGGATGTGTTTTTCCTTTGGGTTGCAATCCAAAAACTTATAAGTAACTGATAAGCATTTAGCAATAGGACTTAGACTTGTGGGCAGAATCAGCCTGCAATACTGAATTCTAACAGGAAGGAAAGGGAAGGGAAGGGAAGGGAAGGAAGGAAGGAAGGAAGGAAGGAAGGAAGGAAGGAAGGAAGGAATAGCAATAGCACTTAGATTTATATATCGATATGCAGTGCTTTTACAGCCCTCTCTAAGTGTCAGTCTCTTGCCCCAAACAATCTGGGTCCTCGTTTAACCAACCTTGGAAGGACGGAAGGCTGAGTCAACCTTGAGCCTGGTGATATTCGAACTGCCAAATTGCAGGCAGCCGGCAATCGGCAGAAGTAGCCTGCACTACTGCATTCTAACCACTGTGCCACCGCAGCTCCATTGATGGCCAAATGCTAGGCCAGGAAGGAAGTTGGAGCCACACATCCCCTTGTCCAGTCATGTCCGTTTCTAGGGGGTCAAGGAAGCCATCATTGTCCGAAGACATTTTCCATTGTCACGCAGCCTACTTTCCCACCAAAGTGGTACCTATTTATCTGCTCGCATTTGCATGCATTCGGACTGCTGGGTGTGCAGGAGCTGAGGCAAGGAACGGGAGCTCTCCACTTCGCACAGCATCCGGGTTTCAAACCCAGGCTGTCAGCTTTCCAGCTGACGGGCTCAGCGTCCTTGATAAGTTCATGCAAAATAGCTCGATCAGGGTTTATCGGTCATGAAGACAGTCCCCGATCCGGGCCGTATCGTTCCAGACACCAGTTAAGTGGGAACGATGTACTGGGAGACGCGTCCGTCTTGAGCATCCCCAGTGGGCGAAATCGAACACCGAATTAAAAGGGCAATGTCAAACTTGTACATCACGGTTTGTTAGACCATAGAATGATGGCCTATCTGAGGATAAGGGGCTTCCTGTAGGCCGAGTTCAGACAACCCACTCCCTCACATACTACAGATAGTCCTCAATTTACATCCATTCATTTAATGACCGTTTGAAGTCTCGACGGTGCTGGAAAAAGTGACATATCCTCGGACTTACGACCAGGGCAGCATCCCCACATTCATATGATCAAAATTAGAGCCCGGGGTAACTGGATATATTTACAACAGTTGTAAGGTTTTAGGGACATGTCGGAATCCCAGTCGGATTCCGACAAGCAAAGTCCATGGAGGAAGCCAGATTTGCTTAGCGACGGATTCAGTTGGGGTCGTAGGTCGAGGACTACCAGTAATTGACTCCATTTAGGCTTGGGTGTGCAACCTGGGGCTCGTCGATGTGTGGTGGAAACCTTCAAAATGCAATCGATTGCATAAACTGGGATTAAGTTCTTTTGCAGTATAGCAGTTTAGCTAAACAGGAGAATATAGCTTTTGTCCACCAGGGGGAGCCCTCACCCAAGCCATCTTTTAGCCCCTCTGCCGCCTAGCCTTCCTCCAGCCCTCAACCTTTGGCCATACAGATTCGTCATAAAGTGAATTTTATTTCTTCCTCCTCTCACAAAAAACATTTGCAATTGGGTTGAGCGTGTGTGACTTTTTAAGGGACCCCAGAGTTCTGCCTCCCACCTTTTGGGGTCCAGGCGGATGGCTTCATTTAACAACGGCAATGATTCGCTTAACAACGACAGCAAGGACGGTCGTAAAAACAGGCCCGAACCATTGACTCGCTTAGGAACAGAAATTCTGCTCCCAGCGGTGGTCGTAAGTCGAGGCCTGCCTGCAGGTGGCATCCCAAAAAATCCAGTTTCAAAGCGGTGGCAAAATTCAGCGCTGTTGCCAATCTCTCATTTCTCTTCCCCGCAGCCCTGCGAGGTAGGTCAGGCTGCCCACCTCGTGCCTGACCATGTATTTTTGAATGACGTACAGGCGGTCCTCGATTTACGGCCACAACCGAGCCCCAGGTTGCTAAAAGTTTTGCGCCATTTTGATACCTTCCTTGCTGAGGTGGTTAAGCGAAAGTCTGCCATTAAGTGAGTCACACGATTGTGAAGTGAATCCGGCTTCCCCATTGGACTTGGCTTGTCCAAAGGACATCACACAACACACACAGACAGACAGGGGACACTGCGACTGTCATAACTACGAGTCCGTTTGCCAAGCGTCTGAATTTTGCTCATGGAGATTGCAACTGTCACAAGTGTGGGGAAAAAAATGGCCCTTTTTCGGTGCCGTCGTCCCATTCGGACGGTCACTGAACGGACGGTCGGAAGTCGAGGATTTACCTTTGTTGTCGAATCAGCTGTCAATCAGGGATCACACAACCCAGGGGCACGAAAACCGAAGGAACCACCTACGCCAGTGATGGCTACCTTTGTTGCTGTCGCGTGCCGAAAGTGGGGGTTATGCTGGGGGGGGGGTCACGTGGGCATGTGCCCAAACCCATAATTCAATGACTCCCATGTTCCCCCCTCCCACGGAGCCCCCCACCGCTAACCTTTTTGCAATGGCAAAAAGGTTAGCGGTGGACCTAGTAAACACGTTTTCGTCCTCCCCAGGCTCCAGGGGCTTTCTTGGAGCCTGGGAAGGGCAAAAACAGACTTCCCCAACCCGCCGGAGGCCAGACAGCCCATTTCCCAACTTCCAGTGGGCCCGGAAGGTCTGAAAAATCAGCTGGCTGGTGCACCCCTGCCCGCTGGAACTGACCTAGGGAAATACTCCTGTGCCCACAAATTTGGCTCCGCGTGCCACACAATCACCATCACGGACCTACAGGCTTAGGGCCTTATTTGAACCCCCCAAAAAGGAAAAAGAGACAACCTGCCTTCGGCTCAAAAATTCCAAAAATTCCCGCTGATTTTCTGCTTTTTTTTGGACTCTTCCCCCCCCCCCACCCACTCCCGCCGCAAGATTTCAAATCTCTGGTTTAAAAAGAAACCCCTTTCCTCCATTTGCAGCTGAGTGCCGTTGCCGAAAGCAGCCGCGATTCGATTTTCTTTTTCTCTCCGTAATTACGTTCCGATCAAGCTGTGAGATTAAACATTTTACTCAAGATCGGAGGCCCCCCCCCTCTTTGCCCGCCCCCCCCCCCTATTTGCTTCTCCGGCTCTCGGCAAGGAAAAACCCGCTCCGGATCAATTTGCTAATGGCTCACAAGACATCCAGAGGAGGAAATAAAAATAAAATGTGGGAGAGGAGGAGGGGTGCAAGGAGGTGGGGGGAGGGGGCCGACTGGAAGGGGAATATTTGGGAGGTATCCAGTGTGTTAAATCGGGATGGGGGTGGGGAGAAGGTGTGAGGTCTCCAGGTTGGGCCGGGGGAGGATGGGAGTAGGAGTGGGTGGAGAAGGAGAGAGGGAAGGAAGGAGGAAGGCACTGAGGAAAGAAGGGAGGAAGGAAAAAGGGAGGGAAGGAAGGAAGAAGGAAGGAGAGGGAGGAAGGAAGGAAGGAAGAAGAGAGGGAAGGGAGTTGGAGGGAGTGGAGAAGGAGGGAGGAAGGAAGGTCCCGAGGAAAGGGAGGAAGGAAGTGAAGGAGGGAAGGAAGGAAGGAAGAAGAGAGGGAAGGGAATTGGAGTGAATGGAGAAGGAGGGAGGAAGGAAGGCACCGAGGAAAGGGAGGAAGGAAGTGAAGGAGGGAAGGAAGGAAGAAGAGAAGGAAGGGAGGGAGAACAAAAGAAAGTAGGAAGGAAGGAAGGAAGAGAGAAAGAAAGAAAGAAAGAGAAAGAAACGATTCTAGTCCTCATTGTTCAAAAGACTGAGGCTTAAAGAAGACGAGGTTTCCCCAGATTTGCTCATCTCACTGATCCATCCCACCTTATTTTACCTGTCTGGTTCCCCGCCCCGCCCCAACAAGAATCTCTCAGCCGATCTGGGGATTAAATCTTCTTCCTGCCAAGCCAGGATACGGTGAAACAGGTCAGAGATGGCCGACACCAATTCCGTCCTTGCCTGTTGTTGTTGTTTTCCAGCCACTCCGACGCACAATCACCGCCGGTCCTGCCTGCGAATGAAAGTCTTCGTCTGCTGCCGTTCCCGTGAGTGACCGCTTCCTTTCTCCATTTCTACCCACCCACCCCTCATACCGAAAGCGTTCGAGATCTGTACTACGGAATTCGCACTGCCCTTGAGAAATTCAGGTCCTTTCCCAAACCAAGCCGCTAGTCCTCATGAAGGGCTGGGATTTCTTTTCTCTCCCCACCCCCCTCCGTGATTACAAAGCGGCCCCTCTGACCCTCAATACCCGCCTGGGAAAAGTAATTTAATTTTTGCAGAAAACTTACTCCTTAAATTTCGGATGCAAAATTTACATCGTCTATCAGTGAACTACCATGCCCATTTGCAGGAGCCTGTACTCGGGGCCTTGGGGACAGGAGGGCAGCCAAAACCTTGCTGGGGAGGGGTCCTTCTCATATCCCACCACCCCTGGAAGTAATGCCTTCCCCCTCTCCTGCCCACAGCGTCGTTTTCTGGGGACAGAGCGGTACCAACTCTTCCACCATTCACTATAGGGCCTGAAGTGAAGATTGAGGATCTGGGTGAGTGTCCATATACCTTTGCCCGGGAAAGTGGGGTGGAGGGTCTGGGACCACCCCCTCCAAAACATAGCATCCTGCCTCTCTGCGAATTGGGTCTCTTGCTGGAAGAGGCTGAGGAATCTCCCAAATTTTGTTGGAGGCTCTCAGGTCTAGGACGACTCGCCGCAGGATAATTCAACGCTGCTTTAACAGAATAACAGAGTTGGAAGGGACCTTGGAGGTCTTCTAGTCTGACCCCCTGTGCCAGCAGGGGACCCTGCATAGTTTCAGACCAATGGTGGTCCAACCTCTTCTTAAAAAAACTCCGGTGTTGGAGCAACTCCGCAATTTCTTTTAATTGTTTCGTTCACTGATTATTGGCGACCACGTTTTTGGTCGCAATCCTTCTGGATTGACTTTCTTTTATTCTTATTGTTACTGGCCACAGTTTTCTCGAAATTAATCTTAACTTTTGTATTTGTTGAATTGCCTCACGTTGTTCCGCCATGACTTGGCCGTGGCGAGTTGTCCGTCCGTCCCCGTTCCGCTCGAGGGTTGGTGCACCCTTGTCGCGATCACTTGTCCTGTACAGCGCGGTGTCGAGAAACAGCGTTTTGAGCAGGATTGACTGGGGGAAGAGGGCACACCCTACACTTCCACCTCTGATTTGTCCCCCCTACCACTTTTTAATCCTCTCTCCCTTTCTCTTTCTCTCCCCTCCCCCAAATACAGATCACTTTAACCCCGAGATGCCGAAACTGGAGAAGAGCATCAGCGGGACGAGTCCGAAGTGGGAACATTTGCCTTTAGCCCTGGTGGTGGCTTTCTTCCTTATGATTCTCCTGGCCTCCTAGCTTGTGTGGATTGAGAGGGGGAGGGGGCCCAGCAGTAGCCCCCTCCCCACACGGGTTCGGTCTCCTCCCCAAGGTCTCCTTGGCTGTTGGTTGGCGGACAGAGAGAAAGAAACAAAAGTATATTCACCTGTGAAATTTCAGAGGGAGACACACTTGACATGGCTGGGTGGGAAGGTCAGGTGGCCGAAGAGAGCAGCGAGATTTCCATGGGCATAACTCTCCTCCATCTGGATATCATGATCCCTGCTTTGGCGTCTTCTCCGCTTTCGACCACACGCCGCGGAACAACCCTGCTTTAAAGGCAGGATCCAGAATTTAACACACACACACACACACACACACACACACACAAAATCAAGGGGGGGGGGAGGTACTTTTTTTCTTTTCCCTTTTTTTTAAAAAAAAAATTATCATTCTGCTATTCCTGAGCACGGTGACTTTGTATCGCCGTCCTTGTATCCCTATCGTTGTCTCGTACGAGCGGACAAACGGGTGGACGTACCAGCGAGATCATACTCGTAAAGGATTTGGGGGGGGGGGTCAAGGACACGGACCATTTGTTAAACCTGGCCATTTGGGGAAAGGTGGAAGGGGCGGCCAGGGAGTGAGAACCCCTTGCTTGGAGAGGGGCGTTGTGTCCCCACGGAGCTTTCGATGTCCGAGATTTTTGGGGAGTCCACGCTGTCGTCTCCCCGGTACGCATCTCGAGCTCGACGGACACCCGATATTTTTCGGACGCGGGGGATCCTGTACATATCTCGTGTGTGTTCTGTACAGAGAGGCACCGTTATTATCTTGTGTCTATAGATTATATGAAATTGTTCTCGTAAGGGGTTGGGGATTGGCGTGGGACAGGCACCGGCCTGCCTGTTTAAGCCAGAGTCTTTTTTTTTCTTTTTAGGGGGGATGGTTGGGGGGCAGCTCTTCCTGTCTGTCTTCTGTGAAGACCAAACCTATGCAAGTGGCACAGTCACTTTTTTTTTCTTTCGGGGGTGGGTGGGTGTTGGGGGAGGGGGAGGGACAGGCAGTGGTCAAAGGGCCGGCCAAATCCATGGGGTGAAAAAAAAGAAGATGATGATGATAATGATAATGATAATACGGAGCAAAAAAACCGAAGAAGATTTCTCTCTACCTGTACATGTGTTGGTTGGTTTTACGGCTTATTCTTTTCGCTTATTCTTTTCTTCTTCATTTTTGGGTTTGGGATTTGATTTACGATTTTTTTTTTTCAGGGTTTCTTCCCCCTAAAAGAACTTTGGCTTGTGGTTTTCATATACTTCCTCTTAGTCTATTAAAAAAAAAATTTAAATAAAAGACGAAGAAAAGAGAAAAAAAAAACAAAAACAAAGACACGACGGTGTGGTTCCCGCCTTTATTTCCACCCTGGGGTGTTCGTTGGTTAGTTATAGATCGGTGTTGGTGAACCTTTTCGGCACCGAGTACCAAAATGGGATCGCGCACTCATAGGAGTGCCAAAAACCGGAAGAGCAGTTCCCCGGCGCGCATTGGTCCCCTGGTCTTCCGGTGACTGGCACATATGCATGCGTGAAAACCAGCTGTCCAGAACGCATGCCAGCACATTTGGGGAGAGGGAAATGGGGGGAGGGAGGGCTTGTTTTCATTGATGGATATCTTGTTTTCTCCTTCCCCTTCCTCCTCTTCCGTTTCCTCCTCTCCCTCTTTTTCTTCCTTTTTGTTTCCTTTCCCCTTTTCTTCTTCCTCTTCCTCTTTCTTTTCCTCCCCTGCCTGTTCCTCTTTCTCCTTCACTTCTTCCACATTCTTTCCTTCTTCTTCCTCCCATTCTCCTCCTCTTCCTCCACCTTTTCTCCTCCTCCTCCTCTGCCTTTCCTTCTTCCTCTTCCCTTCTTTCTTTCCTTTCCCTTCTTCTATTTTTCCTTTTCTACCTCTTCCTTTTCTTCTTCGTCTGATTCCATCTTTCATTCCTTTCCGGGTGCGAAAATGGGGAGGAGGGTGGGTTTTTTTTCATCAATGAATATCTCATTCTCTTCTTCCCAATCCCCTTTCTCCTCTTCCTCCTCCTTTTCTGGTTCCTTCTCTCTCTCTTTTTCTCCTTTTCCTTTCTCCTTTCCTTCTTCCTCTTTCCTTCCCCTTCTTCTCATTCCTCTTCCTCCTCCTTTTCCGGTTCCTTCTCTCTCTCTTTTTCTCCTTTTCCTTTCTCCTTTCCTTCTTCCTCTTTCCTTCCCCTTCTTCTCGTCCCTCTTCCTCCTCCACTTCTTCCTTCCCATTCCTCTCTCCCTTCTTTCATCCTTTCCCCTTCTTCTCGTTCCTCTTCCTCTCCTTCCCACTCTTTTCTCTCCCCTCTGGTGCTCTGGAAAAGGACAAAGTCCATTTCTCCAGCCCAGAATGGATAAATCTTCCATATTAGGTCAAAAAACCCAAGTAGATTGGTCACAACAACAATGGAGCTCCACCATGTTGAATTATTCAACTCCGGGCGGGGATATTTCAATCCGGATTTGTTTCGGTCCAGAGTTCAGGATGAAGGCCGAGTTGCTTTTCACCTCTGGATGGAAAAATGAACGAGCCATTTAGCTCGTGTAATCCGATTAGGTCCCGCGCGCTGAATAAATTAGCTTTTCTTTTTCGGAACAGAACAAAGTACAAGCCAGACTTGGTAACAAGCGTTTTGATGCTCTGCGGCAGGAATGGGTCTGAAAATCCCTGGTATGTCTGATTATTCACCGCTTAATTGGAAGGAACGTGTCAAAACCCGACCACAAATTTATCTTAAAATTCTCTTCTTTTCCTCCATCCCCAATTCCATTGACAGCTAATCCTTAAGTTACAACCGTCTGCTTAATGACCGAGCTTACAACGGCACCTTTTTCATACTGTTGTAGCATCGTGTGATCCAAATTCGGACGCTCGGCAACTGACTCGTATTTATGATGGTCGCAGTGATCCCCTTTTTGCCACCTTTTGAAGCGGGGCGGGGGGGGGAGGGAAACCGGATTTGCTCAACGGCCACGGCACTAAGTGAACCACTGCAATGATTCGCTTAACCACGGTGGCACGAACGGTCGTAAAACGGGACAAAACTCACTTTGTGAATGGTCTTGCTTAAACCAGGGCACGTTTTGGCCTCCGTTGGGGTTTCATCAATCCAGAAGCGCCTATAAATTTTTGCTTTTCTCTTTCGGGGGGGGGGGGGGTTTGCAGCTCTTTGTCATTTGGTTCTCTCTCCTTCTGGTTCTTTGGATTTCTTTCATTTCGTTTTGTTTTATTTTATTCATCCCGCCCACAAAGCAGCACAATCTTTCCGCTTCAATTTTGATGCTTTGCTGATCCTCTCCGGTACTCACCGTCCCTTCCACCGTCCCCTGGTATCACCTCGCCCATTATCCACACTTTATGATTATCGATCCATAATCGCTGCAGAAACGTTCAAGGGCAGAGGAGGGGAAGCCTCCTGTTTCAGAATCAGAATAGAGCCGGAAGGGACTTTGAAGGTCATCTAGTCCGACCCCCCCCTTTTTTTAAATTAGATTTATATGCCGCCCTTCTCCGGAGACTCAGGGCGGCTTACAACGCGTTAAGCAATAGCCTTCATACTTTTGTATATTTTTTATACAAAGTCAGCTTATTGCCCCTACAAACTGGGTCCTCAATTGACCTACCTTAGAAAGGATGGAAGGCTGAGTCAACCTCGAGCCTGGTGAGATTCGAACTTACAGTAATTGCAGACAGCTGGAGTTAAATCACAATGCTTTTACTCTGCTGAGCTATCCAGGCTCTTAATACCCCCACCCCCACCCCCCAGTAATGAAGCACCCACAACTTCTGGTGGCAAGCCGTTCCACTGATGAATCGTTCAGTAAATTTCTCCTTAATTCCCAGGTTGCTTCTCTTTTTGTTGCGTTTCCGTCCGTTGTTTCTTGTCTTGTCTTCAGGTGCTTTGGAAAATAAATTGACACTCTCTTCTTTGGGTAAAGCTAAAAGGAAAGGTTCCCTTTGCACCTACGTGCTAGTCGTTCCTGACTCTAGGGGGCGCTGCTCCTCTCCGTTTCAAAGCCAGCGCTGTCCGAAGACGTTCTCCGTGGTCCTGTGGCCGGCATGACTCAACGCCAAAGGCGCACGGAACGCTGTTCCCTTCCCACCAAAGGGGGTCCCTATTTTTCTACTTGCATTTATTTTTTTACCTGCTTTCGAACGGCTAGGTTGGCAGAAGCTGGGACAAGTTCACGGGAGCTCACCCCTGGCACTCGGGATTCGAACCGCCGAACCGCCGGCCTTTCTGATCGACAAGCTCAGCGTCTTAGCCATTGAGCCACCGCGTCCCACTCTTCTTTGGGGGCAGCCCTGCCGCTATGGCATCCTCTCTTAGTCTTCCTTTTCTCCAGATTAGCCAAATCCCAAACCCGCAACCGTTCGCATGTGGTTGTGCGAAGGCCTATTGTCTCGTTTTCCCGTCGGGACGCCTCCGGGACGAGCTGGGGAAGACAGTTGGGGGAGTTTTCCCCCCTTTGATCCGGATGACAGACAGCTGGATGAGTGGCAGCGATGACGGAGACGTCTCTGCTAGGGATGTGACCTGGCTGGAAACTCGGTTCCCGACAAAATTCTCCTACGATGCAAAACAACAAATCACCTTTATTTTCTCCCTGTAGCTCGGATGAGTCATGGAAGAGTCTGGTATGGTTCATCCTTAACCTTTTGCACCAACATCTGGAGACAGAGGTGAAGGGGGGGGCTGTTTTGCAGCCCCCCTCCCCATACCTACCCTTTGCAAATCTTGACGTGTCTCCCGGGGCCGTTTTGTGGCTGATGCAATTTATATCTGAGTCCTCGTCCTTCTTTTCTCTCATCCAGGGCTGCTTTGAAAAGGCTCCCAACAACCTTGGGAGGTAGGACGTTGTTGAGCCCGGGAGAGAGATAGTTACCGTCGACGTACGATGACAAACAGAAGCCAAAAATTTAGCTTTGCTGAGAGTAACGTTCGTGGAGTGAGCTTTGGCCCCGTTTGCCACCGTTGTTAAGCGAATCGTTCCCGTTCCTAAGTGAGCTGTGCCCCGTTTTATGGCCTCTCTTCCCCGCCCTTGTTAAGCGGATGACTGCGGTTGTGAAATTAGTCAACCCGTTGTTAAGTGAATAATGGCATCCCCCTGATCAGAAGGTCACAAGAAGGGATTGATCGCTTGACCCCAGCACAGTACAACCATCATAACTATGAGTCCGTGGCCCAATGTCTTGAATTTTGACCTCAACGGTCGTAAGTGTGAAAAAACAGAGCTTTTTTCAGCGCCGTTGAAACGCGGAATAGTCACTCAACGAACGGTCGTAAGTCAGAGACAATCATATGGGGTGTTTTACAGGCGGCGTTTGAGCGGTGGGCCAAAATGACAAATGCAGGAAGGCTGGGTTGGTTTAGAGACGGTTCGAAGCTAGGACGGCACTAAAAAGCGGGGGACTTACGACCGTTTGTCACACTTAACGTCGGTCGCAGCATCCCCGTGGTCATGTGGTCAGAACTGGGGGACTTGTAACTTGTACTTATGACGGTTGCGACGTCCTGGGGTTCTACTTTCAGTAAAACTCAACGCAAAACCAGAAGCGAGGTACCAACGGAGGCCTGGAGCAGTCAACACACACACACACACACACACAACATAGTCACGATTCGAACTCAAGGCTTGCGTTTCCCCCCTGGAAACTTGAGACGATGTTGGGTTTGAGAGGCAATATAAACAAACACAGCTGACCAGTGGGTAGGGGGTGACCAGTGTGGGGGGGGTGTCTGCTCTCCCCCCAACAAGCAGAAGAAAGTGGGGGACAGATTTGGGGCGCTCTCTAGCCACCCCATTGCAAACCCCAAAGTGCCTGGTTTGAACCCCAAGTGGAAATAAACCCTGAATTTGGAGGGGCTGCTAATAGGTGGAGTTTGGGGGGCTGGGGGGTGGGGAGAAACAAACAAGAACCCCCATTTCTCCACCACCCCCCCACCCCAAGAACCTCCAACCCGAGTGGATTTTTGCCACGTTCCACCGGCTAAAAATGGGGGTGTTTCAGCCCACCAGATCAATTGTATGCCTTGGAGGGCCATCTCGGGTCATCTAGTCCAACCCAGTCTCTCCCCCCCCCCCTTTAGCTAGCTAGTTAAGGGGGCGGCGTATCATCAGAATGAGCAAACCCAGGTTGGTAAGCCCGTGGCGTGAACTCGACGGCTTTGTAGCCAAATAGGCCTGGATTTAACAACGATTCATTTAATGACCGTTCTAAGTTATAATGATATTGGGGGGAAAAGAAGAGACTGAGGGCCATTTTTCACACTTAACGACCGCTGCAGCATTCCCGTGGTCACGCGATCCAAAATTCGGACACTTGGGCAACTGACTCGTATTTATGACGGCTGCAGTGTCCCAAGGTTGTGTGATCTCCTTTTATGACCTTTTGACCAGCCAAGCCATGGGGAAGCCAGATTCATTGAATGACCGTGTTGCTCACTTAACAACGGCATTGATTCCCTTAACGACTGTGGCAAGAGAGGTCGTAAAACGGGGCATAACTCACTTAAGAACGGCTTAACAGCAGAATTTGGGGGGGCTCAAATAGAATCCTTTATTGAGCGGTGCGCTGTCCTAGAGATGGAGCTCTCGCCTCACAATCGGGAGGCTGTGAGTTTGATCCTAGGTAGAGACAGATATTTCTCTCTCTGGGCACGATGAGAATATTATCTGCTGAACAAAACTCCGCCCTAGCGACAAGAAAGGCATCCGGCCAGTAAAAGCTAGCTCCATTCAGGAAGAATAAAAGGAATAAAGAGATGAATTTGAAATCCGTCGGGTCTGCAGCAAAGCAGACCCCCGATTGGGGGGGGGGGGAACCCCACTCTGCCCATGCTCAGGAGCTTCCTTCCTTGGCCATACCAGGAGGGAAGTCATCGTGAAACCATTTCAAGTTTACGCCGGGCTGATTTTGCCCTTCGATCGGACGTGCGCGTCGACAGGTCGAACCTGGAAATCAATACCTCATGCATTGTTTTCTCCTCTTGAGCTCACTTACACCTCATTGTAAAATAGTACAAAGGTGTAACCTGAGCGTGCTTACTCGAGTTGCATGTGACTGTTTACAAGAGGTGCCAACCTCACCTTGGCATCTTTACCAAGGGTCAAACTTGACGTAATCTCTCGCCGTTGCCAACATTTTCCGGGCAGCTCCTGTTCTCCCTTCTTACGGGCAAGTCCTCGCCTTACGTCCAAAGATGAGATGCGTTGCTAAGCAAGGCACTGTTAAATGAATCGTGCCCAATTTTAACCACCTTTAAGGGATTACAAAGATTGTTTTTTTTTTAAAAAAAGTTTTTTCCCAGAGCGGTTAAACCAATGGTTCCCGTTGTTAAACGAATCCAGCGGCCGTTAAGCGAATCTGGCTCCCCCACACACACACCGCTTCACTTGAAGGATGCAAATGATGATCGGGGATGTTGCAAAACTAACATGAACACATGACAGTGGCCAAAGCACCCTATTTGGGGTTTTGTCATCGTCATAAAAGCGAGGACTGTGCTAAGTTACTTAGCTAAGTTACTTAACTGTGTTAAGTTACTTAAAGATCTGTTTGAACAGTTTAACAACACATGGGTGTAAATCAAAGGCTGCCTCTGTTCACAACCTGAAGAGTGCAAAGCGGCTTGCCCATGATGGTTTAAACCTGGTTTCTTTCTCCTGGGGCTAAAACAATGAAAAATCACATCTGTGAACCTCATTTCAATGAATTAATTGGTAAATAAGAATATGTATCGTCCGTTCATTAAGTTTTCTAATCTGCTCTTCTGCTCCAGCTGCCCAGGAAGCTTATTCCAACAATAACCCTGCGAGGTAGGCCCGGCTACGACATAGCTGCTTTACACACCCAGTGAATTTAAGCAGCTGGGGGAAACTCGCACCCGGCTCCACCCGTTGACCCATGGAGGTGTCTTTCTAAAACCCTTTTGACCCCAGCAATTTTCTGCGATAATCTCGTGCTGCTTTTCTGACTCTTGTTTCGGTTTTTTTGCATCGGCTGGGAAGATCACCTCTTGGTGCCCTTTCTTCTGCTGCCGAGAGAGATAAAAAAAAAATGGGGTGAATTTTCGAGAGGGCACCGAACGGTGCTTCCAAAAAGCACCTTTCTTTTGACAAAGGGAATTCACGCTGGATTTTTAAAGCCCGCATGCCCCTAACTGAACACACACAAACACAAAATAAAATTGAAAAAAAAAAATTTTTTTTTTTCTTTTCATACCTGGTTAATTATCATATCTTCCCGTTCGCTTGCCCACGTGGCTTATTTTTCCCTTTCTCTCTCCATGCGGGACGTGTCAAAAATCCTGAAACTTGTAACCTGAGTCATAAATTGTGTTATCGCCTTTTAACACAAGGTCACACCAGTTAGATTTCAACACAGGGAAAGTTTGCACGAATCTCAGCCTTAAACAGACCCCCTGATAATGGAATATAGAATATAGAATATAGAATATAGAATATAGAATATAGAATGGAATGGAAATAGGAATAGAATAGAATAGAGGAGAGGAGAGGAGAGGAGAGGAGAGGAGAATAGTGGAATGAAGGAATGGAATGGAATGGAAGGGAAGGGAAGGGAAGGGAAGGGAAGGGAAGGGAAGGGAAGAGAAGAGAAGAGAAGAGAAGAGAAGAGGAGAAGAGAAGAGAAGAGAAGAGAAGAGAAGAGAAGAGAAGAGAAAAGAGAAGAGAAGAGAAGAGAAGAGAAGAGAAGAGAAGAGAAGAGAAGAGAAGAGAAGAGAAGAGAATTTTGGAATAGAATAAAATAGAAGAGAATGGAATGGAATGGAATGGAATAGAATTTTGGAATAGAATAGAATAAAATAGAATTATAGAATAGAATAGAACAGAACAGAACAGAACAGAACAGAACAGAATAGAATAAGAGTTTAGTATAGAATAAGAATAGAGTAGAGTACAGTGAAGAGAAGGGAAGGGAAGGGAAGGGAAGAGAAGAGAAGAGAAGAGAAGAGAAGAGAAGAGAAGAGAAGAGAAGAGAAGAGTGGAATGAAGGAATAGAATAGAATAGAATAGAATAGAATAGAATAGAATAGAATAGAGGGGAGGGGAGGGGAGGGGAGGGGAGGGGAGAGGAGAGGAGAGGAGAAGAGAAGAGAAGAGAAGAGTGGAATGAAGGAATGGAATGGAATGGAATGGAATGGAATGGAATGGAATGGAATAGAATAGAATAGAATAGAATAGAATAGAATAGAATAGAATAGAATAATGGAAAAAAGGAATGGAATGAATAGAATAGAATAGAATAGAATAGAATAGAATAGAATAGAATAGAATAGAATAGAATAGAATAGAATAGAATAGAATAGAATAAGAGTTTAGTATAGAATAAGAGTAGAGTAGAGTAGAGTGAAAAGAAGGGAAGGGAAGGGAAGGGAAGGGAAGGGAAGAGAAGAGGAGAAGAGAAGAGAAGAGAAGAGAAGAGAAGAGAAGAGAAGAGAAGAGAAGAGAAGAGAAGAGAAGAGAAGAGTGGAATGAAGGAATAGAATAGAGAAGAGGAGAGGAGAAGAGAATGAAGGAATGGAATGGAATGGAATGCAATGGAATGGAATAGAATAGAATAGAATAGAATAGAATAGAATAGAATAGAATAGAATAGAATAGAATAGAATAGAAAATAGAATAGAATAGAATAGAATAATGGAAAAAAGGAATGGAATGAATAGAATAGAATAGAATAGAATAGAATAGAATAGAATAGAATAGAATAGAATAGAATAGAATAGAATAGAATAAGAGTTTAGTATAGAATAAGAATAGAGTAGAGTAGAGTGAAGAGAAGGGAAGGGAAGAGAAGAGAAGAGAAGAGAAGAGAAGAGTGGAATGAAGGAATAGAATAGAATAGAATAGAATAGAATAGAATAGAATAGAATAGAATAGAATAGAATAGAATAACTGAGTTCGAAGGGACCCTGGAGGTCCTATAGTCCAACCCCCTGCTTAGGCCGGAAACTCTACACCACTTCAGACAAATCGGTTGTCCAATCTCTTCTTAAAAACCTCCAGTGTTATAAAGGCTGATTACCTGATTTTTTTTTTTTACCTGTAATTTTATTTTTTATTTTTTTAACCTTTAATGTAATATCTCATTTGGGTCTGGCTTCCAGATTACAATACAATTCAATAAACTTTGAATGCAGGAGGGGCTTCTTTCTCCCCCGACCTCCCAAATCCCAAAATAAATAGAATAAAAATGGCATTTGCTCTTCGGCTTCAGGGCCAAGGGGGAATTCGCTTACCGCAGCCTGCTTGCTCTCTGGCATCGCCGCGCGCTGATACACAACTGAGTTGCATGTTGTGCGTGCAACATTAGCCATAATCAATGGCCCATTATGGAATAAACCAGACTAAAGTTGTTGGGCCATCAAAACAGCCGGGCTTCCTTTCGCGGGGAGAGAAATCTGATCCCTGCTGAGCTTCGAAAAGCTGGGAGAGAACTCAGCCCAGGCTGTTATTTGTATTTTTCTTAAATTCAGGTAGTCCTCGATATATGACGACAACTGAGCCTGAAATGTCTGTGGTTCCTCCCACTCTCCTTCCTTCCTTCCTTCTTCTTTCCTTCCTTCTTCCTCCCTCCCTCCCTCCTTCCTCTTTCTTTCCTTCCTTCTTCTTTCCTTCCTTCCTTCCTGTCTTTCCTTCCTTATTTCCTTCCTTCCTTTTTCCTTCTTCCTCCCTCTCTCCTCCCTTCCTTTCTTCCTTTCCCTCCTTCCTACCTTCTTCTTTTCTTCCTTCCTTCCTTCTTTCCTTCCTTCCTTCCTTTTTCCTTTCTTCCTTCTTCTTTTCTTCCTTCTTCCTTCCTCCCTCCCTCCTTCCTTCCTGTCTTTCCTTCCTTCCTTCCTTCTCTTTTCCTTCTTCCTCCCTCCCTCCCTCCTCCCTGCCTCCCTTCCTTCCTTTCCTTCCTTCCTTCTTCTTTCCTTCCTTCTTCCTTCCTTCCTTCCTTTCCTTCCTTCCTTCTTTTCCTTCCTTCCTTCCTTCCTTCCTTCTTTCCTCCCTCACTGGAAGTTTTCTAGAGGGAAGGTTGTACAACCAGTTGTCTGAACTGGTCAAGGGTCTCCTGCTTCAGCAGGGGGTTGGACTAGAGGACCTCCAAGGTCCCTCCCGGCTCTTGTTGTTCTGTTAGGGCAAAACCCACTTAAGAACGGTCTCACTTAGCAACAGAAAAGTTGGGCTCAATTGCGGTCGTAAGTCAAGGATACCTGTAACTGCCTTTTCCCAGCCTCGTCAGGGGATGCTGCAACGGATTTCAGGGTGAAAGTTGGTCCTAAGTTACGTTTTTCCCAGCGCCTTTGTAACTTCGGTCACTAAACGAATCGTTGTAAGTTAAGGACTCCCTGTATGGGGGGATTAAAAGGGAGAAAAGTAGCAGCTCTTCGTATTCCATGGAGCAGAAAGAGGCCTGGCGTGAGACAAGGAGGGCTGTTTACACAGAGATGCCACCAATGGTGTGTTTTTTTTCCCTTGTAGAGAAATCCTTGTGCCCAGAGACAGGTAACGACACGCATTTGGGAGAACACAGCTAAACATGTATGAACCTGCTTCCTCCCAGGTCTGGTTCCTGCCCCCAATAATTTGTGGGGAAAGAGATTTCAAGCCAGCTCAAAAAACCATCAACACTGTAAGCCAGGTGTTGGCGTTGGGACCGGGGTGGGGTGGGGGGTCAGTTTGCACCGGGATGCCAAAAAAAAGGATGAAGACAACAAAATAAATTCTGTACACCTCCTGACATACATGGATTGGATTCCCCCTCCCCTAATTTGGTGGGTTTTTGGAATGGAGGGGCATGTTTTTCTAAAAAAAACGACAACATCAAGGTTTTGGGAGAGTGAGGTCAGGAGTAGGGTGGATTTTGAAAGGTGAAAGGGAAGGAGAGAGAGAGAGAGAGAAGAAGGAAGGAGAGAAGAAAGGAAAGGAAAAAGAAAAGGAAGGAAGGATGGAAGGGGAGGGGAGGGGAGGAGACGAAAGGAAAGGAAAAGAAAGGAGAGGAGAGGAGAGGAAAGGAGAGAAGAGGAAAGGGAATGAAAGAGAAAGAAGGAAGGGGCAAAAGAAAGAGAAGGAAAGAAAAAGTGAAAGAAAGGAAGGAAAGGAAAGAACGAAAGGAAGGAAGGAAGGAAAAGGGAGAAGGGAGAGAGGAAGGAAAAACAGAAAAGGAAGGATGAAGTGAGAAGGAAGGAAGGGAAGAGGGAGGGAGGGAAGGAAGGAAGGAAGGAAAAGTGAGAAGGGAGGGAGAGAGGAAGGAAAAACTGAGACGGAAGGATGAAGTGAGAAGGAAGCAAGGGAGGAAGGAAGGGAAGAGGAGGGAGGGAAGGAAGGAAGGAAAAGTGAGAAGGGAAGGAGAGGAAGGAAAAACTGGGAAGGAAGGATGAAGTAAGAGGGAAGCAAGGGAGGAAGGAAGGGAAGAAGGAAGGAAGGAAGGAAGGAAGGAAGGAAGGAAGGAAGGAAGGAAGGAAGGAAGGAAGGAAGGAAGGAAGGAAGGGTAGCTTGTGCTTGGTTTTTCGGGCCTTAAATGTGACAACTGTCAATCCAAGACAGGATTACAGAATTTAAGTCTGCTTGTAACAGTGTTGTCATTTCCTCTGGTTACTACTCAACTCTTCCCCGAATGTTTTTTTTTTCTTCTTCTTTTCAAGCAGGGACTTTGCCCTTCTACCTTTCCCAAAAGAGGGATCCCAAATCCTGCCTTTTCTGAACGGGCTTTAGAAGTAGATCTCGGGGTCCCGATAATATTCACTGCCCATTCCTTCCTCCTCCTCCTTGCAAACCCCACCTCCTTTTACCACTGATGATGTTAGATAGTTGGGTCATGAGACGTCTGGAAGAAATCCACCAAGCTCAGAGACCACCACAAACCGCTTGGTCCTCCTCCTCCTCTTCCACTTCCTTGCAAACCCCACCTCCTTTTACCACTGATGATGTTAGCTAGTTGGGTCATGAGACGTCTGGAAGAAATCCACCAAGCTCAGAGACCATCACGGACCCCTTGATCCTCCTTCTCCTCCTCTTCCCCTTCCTCCTTGCAAACCCCACCTCCTTCTAGCACTGATCATGTTACCTAGCTGGGTCATTAAATCTCTGCAAGAAAATAGCACAGTTCAGGGAGCACCCAGGACACTACTGTCCTCATCTCCTCCTCCTCCTCCTCCATCCTTTTCATCTCCTTCCTTTTAATCCCAATTTAAACAATCCGTTGCAAGCTTAAACCTTGGTCTGCAGGGAAATCTCCTCCGGGAAGCTCGTCCACAAGAAACAAGGAGAAGACCCTCACCCACCCCGCTTTCTCCCCAAACATCTCCTTCAAAAATAACCTGAAATAGACTTCGACCCCACGGAGTGTGTGTGTGTGTGGGTTTCTTCGCCTCCCCCAACCCCAACCTTTGGTACTTCTAGGCAAAGATTTACTAGGTCGAAAACAAACAATCGCTTTGTGTTACAGGAGTTTAAAGGCCTTCGGTGCGAACTCCTGTTTACAGCTTCTTATCAAGAGAAGCCAACGCACTCCGGTTTATTTTTTTTTTGTGCAGAAGGTGAGAAGAAGGAGTTTCAAGGTTGCCACTTTGCCACTTTTCGCAAGAAATCCCCCCCCCCCCCCCGGCGAGGCTGGGAAGATGCAATTACGGTAGTCCTCGATTTACGGGACGCAAGGGAGGGCACCACTGCTTTCTTGCTCCTTTGCGGGTCGTAAATCCGGGACGAACCGTATTCATTTCCTCTCCAAATTCGTTCCTCTTGCAGACCAAATGATCTACGTTCTTATGCGTGCTCTCTTTTTAAAAAAATTGGCCGAGGCCGTTTTATTCTCCGTTTCCTAAAGATGCTTCTTTGCCGGTTTTCCAAATTCTTAATTTTGCGTCGCTCGCCATGTGTCTCACACTCGCGCTCGGAAGTTCAGCACCGTTCCTCGGTCCCTTAACGTGACAGATATACCTAATTATTCACAGCTAATTAATGATATTTTACAAAGCTCTAACCTCCATGAATTTTTTAAAACCCCGGCTTTAATTTAATTTTTTTTTTCTTCCCCGGCATTAAATTCTTTATTCTGGTTTTTTTTTTTTACTCCTGTTCTCTCTCGTGGTAGCTTATCTCCCTTCTTCCAAGTGTTCAATTAAAAAGAATATATTAAAAAGGCAGAGAACAATGAGGATGCCTGATGGGCTAATTTTGCAAACGATCACCGGCTTGTTAATTCTGGCATAAGATCCGTATTAATTGCCGAATCTCCAGGCTCCAAATTCTGTCCTTATTTTATTATATCCTTTCCTTTATATTATTTATATTTTGCGTTGCTTTGTTATTCATCTCTGAATATCTTCCTTGTTTGTTATTTCGTTTTATTCTTTACATGTGGTTTTCTTACCGGTGGTCCTCGACATACGGCCATAATGGAGCCCCGCCCCCACATTTCTGTCGCTGAGCGAGACAGTTGTTAAGTGAATTTTTGCGCCATTTGAAGGCCTTTTCCTGCCAAGGTGGATATTGTGTGTCACTGGGTCACAAAAAGGCGATCATGTGAGACCCCAGGGACACCGTCATAAATACGAGTCCGTTGCTGTGCGTCTCCGAATGTTGATTTTCGTGGAATGCTGCAACGGTCATTAAGTGTGAAAAAATGGTCGTAAATCAGTTTTTCCCCCCAGCGCCATTGCAACTTTGAATGGTCCCTAATGTATAATAATAATAATAATAATAATAATAATAATAATAATAATAATAATAATAATAATAATTGTAAGTGGAGGGTTACCTATAAATATATTTAATGTCCTTATATTTTAGTTGAGATAGAATAACTGGAGTTGAAAGGGATCTCAGAGGTCTTCTAATCTGACCCCCTTCTTAGGTTTATTTTACATATTCTCTTAGCTGGCTTCCAAATGCTTTCGAAGAATTACAGGGCGAGATTTTTCTCTTTATTATTCTTATTTTATTTGTTTGGGAGGCGTGCTAGGAGCTGGCCTTTTGTTTAGTTTTTCGCCTGTTGTTTTCTTCTCTCTTCTTTCTCTCCAAGTGACTTCTGTTTGCAGGCTCTTATCAGCCACAAAGTTTTATGTGTCTTTGTGGTATTTGTGGTTAAAAAGCCGATACGGTTGTGCTGTCTTTTTGTTGTTGTTGTTGTTGTTTGGGCAAACTCTCTGGTTATTATTTTTTTCTTGTCTCTGTCTAGAAGAGACTCCGGGGCTCGCTGGCAATCTCCAAAAGCCACAAGGTAAAACATGAAAGAAAATAAAAATAAATACGGTATTAAGGCTAAAATTGAGACAAGCGTTCTCCTGCTCAACTCCCCTTAGGGCTGGCGGAGATGGGAATTGCAGTCCGGCACATTCCCCAAAGCCAGGGTGGGTGGGAGGGATGCTGAATCACAGTATAACAAGAGTTGGGAGGGGACCCTAGAGGTCAACTAATCCAACCCCCTTCTCCAACAGGAGACCCTGTACCATTTCAGACAAAATAGCTGTCCAGTCACTTCTTATAAAAAGCCTCCAGGGACGGAGCAGACAAAACTTTCTCGAGGGATGGGGAGTGGGGCACCCAGAGGTCTCCTAGTCCGACCCCCTCTCAGAAGAGAGGATAACAGAGTTGGGAGGGACCTCGGGAGGCCTTCTAGTCCATCCCCTTCTCAAGCAGGAGACCCGGCTTATATCATTTCAGACAAATGGCTGTCCTGTCTCTTCTTAAAAACCTCCAGTGATGGACCACCCCCCCAAAAAAACCTTCCGAAAGAGGGGGCCCCACCACTCCTGCCGCTGGATCTCCTTTTCCACTTGAGAAGGGGCACCCAGAGGTCTTTTAGTCCACCCCCCTGCTCAGAATAAAGACTAACGCAGCTGGAAGAGACCTCGGGAGGCCTTCTAGACCAACCCCCTGCTCAGAATACAGAATAATAGAATTGGAAGGGACCTCGGGAGGCCTTCTAGTCCGACCCCTTCTCAAGCAGGAGACCCCTTCTCAAGCAGGAGACCCGGCTTACACCATTTCAGACAAATGGCTGTCCTGTCTCTTCTTTAAAACTTCCAGTGATGGACCCCTCCCCAAAAAAACCTTCTGAAAGA
The DNA here is from genome assembly GCA_030761175.1 of Masticophis lateralis. Classification (NCBI taxonomy): domain Eukaryota; kingdom Metazoa; phylum Chordata; class Lepidosauria; order Squamata; family Colubridae; genus Masticophis; species Masticophis lateralis. The sequence goes on along the minus strand of JAUDYJ010000017.1, from coordinate 10,404,177 downwards.
GGGGGCCCCACCACTCCTGCCGCTGGACCCCCTTTTCCACTTGAGAAGGGGCACCCAGAGGTCCTCTAGCCTAACCCAACCCGCTGCTCCTGGAAAGACGAAGTGTGTGACTGTGTGTGTGTGTGACTTGTTTGGCAACTGTTGTCTGGAGTGGGGTGGCGGGAGCTGAGTGTCTGGCGCTCGCCCAAGGCAAGGCGTCAAGCCGCGGCCGCCGCTTGGGGTCAGCCCGGCGCTCTCTTCGCTTCTCGGCTCGACGCCCGCCCGCCTGCCTGCCTGCCTCTCCCCTTTCCCGGCTCAGCAGGGGCGGCACCTCCGCCCAGTACTTAAACCAGGGCTGGGACTGCCTGGCTCGGTTTAGGAGAGGCAGCCAGCGCGGCACGGAGCCCAAGGGCGAGCGAGCGAGTTTGAGCTGGTGCGCACCGTCGGGAGAAGGCGAAAAGAAGGAGGAGAGGAAGAAAGAAGCAGAGGGAAAAGGCAAACAAGCAAGCCGAAGGAAGAAAAGCAAAAGAAGAAAGGAAAGAAGGAAGCAGCAAGGAAAGAAAAAGAAAGAAAGAAAGAAAGAAAGAAAGAAAGAAAGAAAGAAAGAAAGAAAGAAAGAAAGAAAGAAAGAAAGAAAGAAGCAAGCAGAAAGGAAATAAGGAAGGAAGGAAAGAAAGAAGAAAGGAAGCAAGGAAAGAAAGAAGGAAACAAGCAAGCAGAAAGAAAAGGAAGGAAGGAAGGAAGGAAGGAAAGAAAAAAGAAGGAAGGAAGGAAGGAAGGAAAAGGAGGGTCGAGATTGCGGGCCGATGGGTCTCCCGCCGTGGACCCCCCTGCTCGGTCTCTGCTGCGCCCTGACCCTGGTATCCGCGCAGAGGCATACGGTTTTCTGGAACAGTACCAACCCCAAGTGAGTTCGCGTGTGCGGGGGGGGGGAGAAGCTGGGGAGGGGGCGCAGGGCAGCCTCTAGGCTCGGAAGGGCAGAGACCCCCCCCCTCCCACCCCTTTCAAACCCCCCTCCTCAATTTGAGCCGGTCCTCTCCTAGGCGCCCTCCTGGCTGGCTCCTGCGCGCATGGAGAGAGAGAGAGACCTTCCGCGCAGACCCCCTTCTTCTCTCCCCCCCTTTCCCCGGATCGGGGAAACAGGGGAGGGGGTCTCCGGTTTCAGCGGAGGCCCCTCTGGCTTTGCCCGCGCGGCCACCCACCCACCTGGCTTCCAGACACCCCCCTCCCGTCCCCAAACCCAACCCTAAAAAAAGGGAGATTTGGATGTGTTTTTAGCCGCGCGAGCGAGCCCACCGCCTCAATTAAGACAGACCCGAACGGTGGTAAAGGAAGCCGGCCAGCTTTTGGATGTACCCCCTCCCCATTTCCTGCAAAGGGGAGAAGAGGGGGGGGTTCTCCCCCACCCCAAGACCAGACCCGAGCCCCATCCCTTCCCATCCCTTCCCCACCTACCCGGTGCCCACTTCCAAAGTCAAAAAAAACCGTCCAAACTCCCTCGGTGCCAGCCCTGGGGTGTGTGTGTGTGTGTGTGTGCAAATTTGCACACTTGTAGCCCCTTTCCCTCTTTGCTGATGCTCTCTCTCTCTCCCCCACCCCTCCATCTGTGTGTGCGCTCTCTAGTATTTTGCTGAAAGTTAGACACCCCCCACCCACCAGCCAAACCTTGATGGACAGCTGGGGGTTTCCTTCCTGAGCTGGATGTCCCAACTTTGTGGGCAGGAAAGACCCAGAGAGAAAGAGAGGGGTGGGTGGGCTTACGGGGTCTGGGGGTGGGGCTCCCCCTCCCTCTCCCACCTTGGCAGGGGAGAAAACTTTGAAGTTGTAAACAGCCAGTGTGTAGGCCTGTATCTTGGCACCTGGCCCGTACCTGGGAACAGTCACACGGGCGTGAATCAAGAGAAGGCAGGCTGCCTAGGAAGAGAGTAGGCAGTGCCAGTTATTATTGTTATGGTGATTATTACGTTTATCTGCTGCCTATCTGGCCACGGGGAGGGGGGGGGTGTGCTCTTCTGAGAGGGCTCCTAGTTGCAATTACTCCTCCTGGTTGTGCCTCCTCTCCTCCTCGCACTTCCACTCTGCCATCCCTTGCCCCCCCCCCCCAAAAAAATACACCTTTTTCAAATACCTTTCTTTAAATGAAAGATAGGAAAGGCGGTCAGAAACTCCTTTCTTAACCAAGCTCCCGCCCCTGTGTGGTTTGCTGTGAAACAATGGGATGCCAGGCTGGAGCCGCTTTCAAGTGGCGGGGAGTTCCGACGGCTTCCTTTCTCTCTTCCCGAGGTCATTCTGCGGCCCGCCACCTCGGCGACTGTCTGCAGATCTGCCTCGGAGCAAGGCGGGGTTACCTCTGCTCCCTGAGTTGAGGGGTGGGGTTGGGCCTGGTTAAAATTTGAGGGGGGGGATTGGTTAGGACTGGGGGGCGGTTTAGATTCAGGCTCGAGGGACCGAGGCCGAAGGAAAGGAGAAGAGGTTCTGGTTTTCTTTTGGGGTTCTTATTTCCAGATGGATTTTGGGGTGATGCAAGTTGCATTTGCTGAGGGGGTGCGCGCGGGCCTGTGGAGATGTGCCTCTGAGCATAAGACGAGCGCCAGATTTCCTTGCTGGATTTTTTTTTTTTTTTAAAGAGATTGTGGGTTTGCTTGCGGAGGTCTGTGGCACGGGGAGGGTTAAACCATCTTTGTTTTCGCAGAGATTGTTTGGCTTTGTGGAGGAACCGGGGCAGCTGCGTCCTGTTGTGAATGCCTCAAGGCTGGGGGCTCTCCAGGTGGTCTCCTATCCCTCCCCCTTCCTCCTCTTCCTCCCCCTGAGTTTGTTCATCTCCCTATTCCCTGGTCATTTTTTTGTATTTTTTGCAACCAGCCATTTGATATTTTTTCCTCCCCCTCCGTTTCTGCCTGTTTTACGTCTGGCTGAAACTCCTAGCGGGCCGCCAGATGTCAGGACTACACCTCCCATGCTCCTTTGCCACGGGGCCCAAGGAGCCGAGATTAAGGAAAGACAGGAAGGTGAAGGCATGGAACGATTGATGGATTGATTTTATTCCGTTGATTTGCCGCTCATCGTTCAAGCGACTTTGAAGGAAGCGAAGCACAGAGCTCTGGGTTCTAATTCTTCCTCCATTTAAAGCAGGAGCTGACTTGGTGATTTGGAGCCAGCCTACCTCTCAGGGATGTTGTGAGGGGGGCGGGAAGCTGGTAGAAGGAACGTTTAATAGAATATCAGAAGGAGGTCTTCAACTCCCTGCTCAAACTGGTTGTCCAGTAATGGGGAAGGAAGGAAGGAAGGAAAGGAAAGGAAAGGAAAGGAAAGGAAGGAAGGAAGGAAGGAAGGAAGGAAGGAAGGAAGGAAGGAAGGGAAAGGAAAGGGAGGAAGGAAGGGAAAGGAAGGAAGGAAGGGAAAGAAAGAAGGAAAGGAAAGAAGGAAGAAAGGAAGGAAGGAAGGAAAGGAAGGAAAGGAAAGGAAGAGAAGGAAGGAAGGAAAGGAAAGGAAAGGAAAGAGAAGGAAGGAAGGAAGGAAGGAAGGAAAGGAAGGAAGGAAGGAAAGGAAGGAAGAGAAGAAAGGAAAGGAAAGGGAGGAAGGAAGGAAGGTAAAGGAAGGAAGGAAGGGAAAGAAGGAAGGAAAGGAAAGAAGGAAGAAAGGAAGGAAGGAAGGAAAGGAAAGAAGGAAAGAAAAGGAAAGAAGGAAGGAAGGAAGACAGGAAGGAAGGAAGGAAGGAAGGGACTTTGGAGGTCTTCTATTCCACCCACTGCGAAGGAAAGAAGGAAAGAAAAGAATAGCAGAGTTGAAGGGACCTTGAAGGTCTTCTAGTCCAACCCCCTGTTCGAGCAGGAGAGCCGATATCAGTGATGGTTAACCTTTTCGGCACCAAGTGCCAAAACTGGAGCACGCACACATGCCGGAACGCATGCGTGCCGAACCAGCTGTCCGGCACACATGCGCGTGCCAAAAACTGGAAGACCGGTTGGTAACCAGGACTCTGTGTGTCACCTCTGCCATAGGTTCGCCAACACAGCCCTCTATCATTCCAGACCAATGGCTGTCCGGCCTCTTCTTAAAACCTTCCGGTGATGGAGCACCCATGACTTCTAGTGGCAAGTCGTTCCCCTGGTGAATTGTAATCACTTAGGAAGCTTCTCCTTAATTCCAGGTTGCTTCTCTCCTTTCCATCCGTTGCTTCTTTGTCCTGCTTTCTGATGTTTTGGAGGATAAGTTGACCCCCTCTTCTTCGGGGCAGCCCCTTCAATATTGGAAGGCTGCTATTATATCACCCCTTGTCCTCCTTTCCATTAAACTAAACCTCCCCCCGATTCCTGCAACCGTTCTTTGCATGTTTTAGCCTCCAGTCCCTGCCTAAGTCCATTTTCACCTCTTGCCTGGATCTCCTTGTGTCAGGCTGAGTAACCAACAGGGAAGGTTGGTTCTCCATCGGTGGAGGTTTTCAAGAAAAAGACGGGGCAATCATTCGTGGGGACGGGGTTAGACTAGAAGACCTCCGGGGTCCCTTCCCGCCAGGAGGGAAATCCAGAAGGTTCGAACAGATTCTGGAGAACCGGTAGCGGAAATTTTGAGTAGTTTGGAGAACCGGCAAATACCACGTCCGGCTGGCCCCAGAGTGGGGTGGGAATGGAGATTTTTGCAATATCCTTCTCCTGCCACGCCCACAGGACTGGTAGGGAAAAATTGGGGATTTCACCCCTGCTTCCCGCCCCTGTGATGCGAACAACCTCTTGCGCTCGTGACGCGGCCTTCCCCCGAGGCCTTCCCCCGCCGGGTCTGAGAATCGACTGAAGAGATGGAGCTTCCACTGGAAGGGGCACTCTACCTCTTGGCCACAGAGGTCAGAAAATCAAATGAAGACACCCCCACCCTCACCCCAGAGATCCCTTCACTCTCAGAACAATGTTGTCTCCTCACCCCCTTCCAAACCTTACAAGGCCACCAAAAAAAAGGACCCGCACTCTGCGTGTGCTCAGATGCTCCCTTGCCTTTTTGGAAAGCTTTGGAAAGACCCCTCTCCCCTCCTCAGGGAGAAAATGAGGAGGATTTTTTTAGAAGTTATACACCATCAGAACATCCCTTCCCTCTTTACTCCCCCCCCCTCCTTTTTATTTTTTTATTTTTTTTAAAGCTGGACTTTGGATCCACATTGCTGAAACTCAACCAGGTGGAAAAACTTGGCAAGGGGAAAGTTACTAGGGGGTGAAGGGGCCAGTTCTGGTCAGCCAAGTCCTCTCTTTCTTTCCCAGGGCAGGCGTCCTGCCGGTCTTGGGCCTCTTCCTTCCCGGCCAGCCTTGGCTAGCGGCCAAGGGACGGCGCCAGGGTTATCCGGAGCAGGAAGTTTTTCTTATATTTTTTCGGGGATAAACATCTTGCAAAGTTTTTTTCCTCCTTTTCGGAAAGTTGCTTGGTCCAGCGCCTGCCGATGACAACTGCAGAGGAAAAACTGTGTTTTTAAGATGGGAGAGGGGGGGGAGGAGAAAAAACACACAGAAGGCGGTCATTGTGGGGGATTCGAATCCGCCCCCCCCCCGGGGGCGAGGACCGAGCCCAGATGTGGAAACGTCAAGCCAAACACTTTTTCCAACTTTGATAGAGTTTCTTTGCAGCCAGGCGTGGGAACTCGAGTTTAATTTCGACACCCGTCGTATCTCAAGGCAGCCCCCTCCCCATTTCAGACCTGGGGAGTGATCGGCCATCCCCCTTGCCCATTTAATTCCTGCAAACCCCCCCCATCTCTGATCTTTCCCCCCCCCCTCTTTCCAAAATAAAAACCACCTAAATTCAACCAGAATTCCACTCTCCGTTTTCTTCGTGCCCAAATTACTTTTTTCCCAGATGTTTGGGATGAAAGACACAAGGGGAAAACATCTGCAGAACATCTGGAGGGCGCTTCGTTGCCCATCCAGCCCTGGGGATCGTTATTATTATTATTTTTATTTTTTTTGTTCATCAGTTGGTTCAGGCAACACACACAGAGAGAGAGAGAGACAAATACACACCCATTCCAGCTCAGCTAAAAATGTTTGGCTTCCAAAACCTTCAATTTTTAAATTATTATTATTATTATTTTTGGTTGTTTCTTTCCCTATCCAACTTATTTTTCCCCCTTCCCCATTTGCCCCCCTTCCTGGGTGATCTTTGCAAATAGGGGGTCAGATCTTGGGTGGTGGGAAGCCCCAGGGCAGGGGGGGAAGGGAGAGAGGGAAGCAGGCAGGCAGGTGGGGAGAGGAGTGAGTTAGGGATCTCAACCACCTGTATCTCTCCCTCCCTTTGGTGGGGAGGATGCTAAAAGTGGTTTATTGCTCTACCAAGGATCGTCCCTGCCTTGGCGTGGCCCCGTCAAACCGGTTTGGGAGAAGCTGTAGTTTGTTCCTTGGCTCCCAGCTGCTGCGTGGGGAAGCGGATAAAACTTTAATAACTAACTTCATCTTTGGAATGTTGCTCCCTCTATAAGCTCATATATATATATATATATATATATATTTCGGGGGCTAGCGAAAAAAACAAACCAGCATTTCTCCCTTCCAAAATGAGCCTCCTTAGCCTGGTCTTCGGGGCCAACGCAAACCACAGTTTCGGGGTTGATTTTGCATTTTAATCCTTGCAAGGAACCGTCGTCGCCGAGACGGTTTCGCTTATGGGGCCCCCATCCCGTCCACCGTTGGGAGAGCAGAATTTTTCCTTGTTCATGGAGTGGTGCCTCATTTTGGGTTTTTTTTTTTTTTTGCTTTTGGCCATGGTCGTTAAGCAAATTGGGATGTCGTTAAGTTAATTTCATGGAACAGAAGTTGCTTTCGGAAGGAAGTGACGAGAGCTTCATCCCTGGAAGCTTTCGAGAAGAGACTGGAATGCCATTGGTCAGAAACGGTGTAGGGACTGGCATGGCCGAGGGATTTTGCACCCGGTAGTTGGGCTTCTGTGACGGTCATAAGGGCGAGGACTTGTCTGGGGAAAGACTCACTTAACAACTGTCTCACTTAGCAATGGAAGTGTCGGGCTCCATTGTGGTCTAGTTGTGTTTGGTTACTTTTGCTTCTTTGTCAAACCGTAGTAGTAGTAGTAGTAGTAGTAGTAGTAGTAGTAATACTACCTAGGATGCCAGTCAATGGTATTTGTGATGCATTTTTGAATTTTGAAGTTCAGTTGACTGAGTTTCATGTTTAATGAATAAAGATAATAATAATAATAATAATAATAATTTTGCAGAATATTTTGCACTCGTTTGGGGGGGTTAGGAGAGAATTGGAAAATGCAAACTTGAAAGGAAAAACGAAGGGGAGGGAAGAGGAAAAATTGACCACGTGCAGTGTGTATAATCATCTTTATGGAGTCAAGCAGGGATTTATTCCTGGATAAAAAACATTTAAAATGCATTTATGTACGTGGGAAAACTTCCCAACTCCCCGATCCATTCCAATTAATCGTAAGCAAGCTAGGGAAGCCATCTCGGCTGTGGCTGATAGGAACGGTACTTATTCCATCAAGTTTTCCAGGCCCTCTTTTCAGGTTACCTCTGTAATTCCAAGACACGCTCGATTTAAAAAAAAAATAAAAGAGAGAGAGAGAGAGAAGAAGTGTTTAATTTCCATTTATTGGATTTGCGGAGCTGCCCGTTTGCAAAACGACGCGATTAAAAAGAGATTAAAAAAACAGCAGCAATGAAGAAAATACGGTAATGCCGGCCGCATGTATTTAAATTTCCAGGGGATTGAAGATTGCAACGAGCAAATTTAGAATTAAAAACAAAACCATGGTATTATATTCCCCACTGGACAGAGAATCAAATAGGATTTGAAATAATCCGAGCTCTGGATGAATACCTTATAGTTTTAAATCTTAAATTGATTGACAGCTCTCCTCCTCGTTATTTAGCTTCTGGGGGTCCTTAATATGTCCTTGGTCAACCTGTCCTTGGTCAACCTGTATAAGAGGTAGTCTTTGATTTACGGCCATATTTGGCACCAGAACTGTTGCTAAGCGAGATAGTCATTAAGCGAGTCTTACACACCCTTTTTCGCTGTCTTTATTCAGCAAACCACTGCAGTCATTAAAGGAATCACAGTCTCATTCGTCATCTTCAAGCTGGTGTTCTCGGCTTCGTGCTTCCAGGAGCAATGTGAGATCGCAGCTGTTTCTTCCTTTTAACTGTCTCTTCCTCTTTAAAAGGAAGAGACAGCTGCAATCTCACATTGCTCCTGGAAGCACGAAGCCGAGAACACCAGCCTGAAGATGACGAATGAGACTTCGTCGAAACGTCGCCAAGATACTTCCAATTTTACGCGGGAGAAGACCCGAATAACCAAAGACATATATATATATAACATATTGCTTAACGCATTGTAAGCCGCCCTGAGTCTCTGGAGAAGGGCGGCATATAAATTGAACCACTAAATAAATAAATAAATAAATAAATATAAAATATATATTAAGACGCCTTTTTTTTAATCGTTTTTAGGTTTCAGAAGGAGGATTACACCGTCGAGGTGCGTCTGAACGAGTATTTGGACATCATCTGTCCGCATTACGAGGATAACAACGTCCCAGCCCATTCGATGGAGCGATACACCTTATACCTGGTGGAGCGAGAGGAATACAACACCTGCAAACCACGGTCTAAGGAGCAAGTCCGTTGGCAGTGTAACCGGCCGGATGCCTTGCACGGCCCCGAACGGCTCTCCGAAAAATTCCAGCGTTTCACGCCGTTCACCCTCGGCAAAGAATTTCGGGAAGGACATGAATATTATTATATCTGTAAGTTTCCTTTTCGGGAGGGGGGGAAAAACCCAACTCGTAGGCTTATCTGTTGATCGGTGGCAGAAGCAGCCCGATGAAAATAAAATGTAAAAGATAGAATACAAGATTAGAACGTTAGAATGGGATGGGATGATTAGAATTAGAATAGAAAATAAAAAACGGAGAACAGAGAATAGAATAAGAAGAGAATTAAAATCAGAATTAGAATAGAAAATAAAAAACGGAGAATAGAGAATAGAATAAGAATAGAACTAAAATTAGAATTAGACTAGACAATAAAGGAGGAAGGAAGCAAGGAAGGAAGGAGGGAGGGAGGAAAGAAAGAGAGAAAGAAAGAGAAAGAAAGAGAAAGAAAGAAATAAACAAAGAAAGGAAGGAAGAAAAAAAGAAAGAGAAAGAGAAAAGAAAGAAAGGGAAGGATGGAAGGCAGGAAGGAAGGAAGGAAGGAAGGAAGGAAAGAAAGAAAGAAAGAAAGAAAGAAAGAAAGAAAGAAAGAGTTGGAAGGGACCTTGGAGGTCTTCTAGTCCAACCCCCTGCTTAGGCAAGAAACCGTATCCCATTTCAGTCAAACGGTTGTCCAATCTCTTCTTAAAAGCTTCCAAGTGTTGGAGCATTCCCAACTTCTGGTGGCAAGTAGTCCCAACCGATTAAATTCGGCTCCAAAAATTGCCGCCATTTCAAACAACGAGTGCTCCCCTCTGCACATTTCTCCTGAACACTCAAGACGTATTTTCTCCTCCTTCTTACGCCTCCCAATTTTCTCTGATTCTCACCAGCAATATTTTTCAAATACTAAAAAAAACATTTTCTCCGATTTTTTTAAAAAATAAGTCTCTCTGTTTTTTTAAAAAAATACGTTTCCTCTCTTTTTCTCTTGGTTAGCAAAACCGATTCAACGGCACCGAGATTCCTGTCTTAAATTGAGGGTGAAGGTGGTTGGGAAGAAAAGTAAGTATTTCAGCGTTTAAATATTGCTTTTCCGATTCTCGCTGTTGGCTTTTTCTTTAAAAAAAGTAATTCGTTAGGTTTAGCCAGAAAGAATATTTATTTAGACGAAGGGAGCAGCGCAGCTACAATTATGACTTTGCCCCGTTTCATGATTCTGACTTACTCAGGGTGGTGCATACAGGTGGCCTCCGTTTAGTGGCACCTCGTTTAGCGACCGTTCAGAGTCACGACAGTGATGAAAAAGTATTTGAACCCCCATTCCATAAATTCTTTGCAGGTTAGTAAAGCAAAGGAAAGCCAAAGAAAGATTGTAAAACGAATGTTTCAATTAGAGACTGATTCACAGAACAACTGTGTTGCCAGTCCCTGTTTTAGTCGCTAAATGAGGACAACTTGTATGGTTGCTTTAGACTCTCATTTCACCCCCACAATAACCCTGGGGTGGGGGGGAAGGTATTACTAGCTTAACAACTGCAGCGATTCGTGTAACAATGGTGGCAGGAAAGGTCATAAAATGGAGCATTTCTCACTTAGTGACATAAATGTGCGGCCCGATTATGGTCGTATGTTGAGGACTGCTTATAGAGCCCATCTGGAGAAAAAAGAGAGAGAAGGGTGTAAGAATGAAGATGGAAGGGGGAAGGGGTTTCAGGATTCCGGTATTCTGATATTCTGATATTTGGGGGTATTTGAACTTAACGTTGTCTCGTTCTTCCGTCGTAGCTCTGATACCACCAGGCCACATCCCGACGCAAAAGGGGACTCTTCAATCAGGTAGGCCCAGAAATAGAATTCTGGGAAATTGTGGGGCTGGAGGGAAGGGTATCTTCATTCCATGGATGTGACCTCCTTCCACGCACGACGAGACAAACATTCCTCCTTATTTCTCTCTTCGCTGATTTCCACAGACGATCCAGACGCCCCGATGTTGCGCAGTGTGGGGTACAATTCCGCTCCACGGCTCGGCAGCCCGCTGTCCTTTGTCGGCCTCTTGCTGTGGGTCTTCCTCTCTCGGGGGCGCTGAAGGGATTCTCAGCCCCCCCCTCAATGAACCCCCGGATTGAACCAGGCAGGATGGATTCCGACGAGGTGACCACACGGCGAGCGAGACGGCAACGTGGTATCTTCAGGGTTACTGACCCTGAAACCGTCGGTAGCGCGTGAGGCGCGAGGAAGCGCGGCGCAGGTCGCGGGCGTGGTAAGGACAGCGTGCAAATCGTCTCTTGTTCTCGAGAGATGTCGTTGGACTCCCGGTGCGAGAAAGCAACGCGGCGAGAGGACGACGTATCCTCCGCAGGTCGGAGACGTATCCTCCGCGAGTCGGAGACGCCGAGGATCTTTCTGAAGTTCGGTGGACATTGTTGAACTTTTTGAGCAAACTTTGTTGGATTTTTCACGAAAGATATAAGATACGGGCTGCTTCCTAAATCACCCACTCCACTCCTGGACTTACGAGACTATGTGAATAATTTATCGGACTTAAAACAGGCAGGACCTGAATTTGGGGAAAACCCCCGTTCCACTCCGATGACTCGGATTTTTGTCCTTGCGATCCGGATGGGAAGGCTATGTCCCAAGGATATTGATTCAAGAACTCGGATCAATAGTATTTATTAGAAGTAAAAGAGGAAGTGACACACCCAGCAAAGATTTTCAATTTCCAACGAGACATTTTTATATCTATATATATATATATGTATAGGATGAATTTAGGACAGTGACACTCGTGTTCATTCGCTTTGGGGTTTTCGATCTGAAGGGGTGGAAGATTGTCTTTTTCGGATCGGTTTTAATTTGGGTAAAGGCTAAGATTTTCATGGAGGAGAAATTTCACTCACAGGTTTCCTGTCTCCACTTGGTTAAAAAGACAGGCATCCACAAAAATGCCAAAGAAAGTTTTGCTGGCATCTTGTACAGGTAGTCCTCGACTTATGATCACAATCGAGCCCAAATTTTATGTTGCAAAGTGAGACCTTGGTCCGGGGAGTTTCGCCCCCCTTTTACGACCTTTCTCGCTGCAGCTGTTAAGGGAGTCGTTGCCATTTTTAAGTTAGTAATTGGGTTGTTGAGCGAATCCCGGATTCCCACACTGAGTTTGCTCGTCAGAAGGTCGAAAATGGGGAGGCTGCCACCGTCATATGTGTGAAACACAGTCGCAAGCCACTTTTTCAGGGATGTCGCAACTTGGAACGGTCACTAAATGAATAATTGTCAGTCAAGGGCTACCTGTATATCCAATGGTGCTCAGCTGTTAAAAGCCATAAATCAGGAATTTTATTATTATATTCCATGCCAACTGTGCGTCTTCTGTTGTGAGGGGAAACTGCCTCTGTTCGTGGAGGATCCATTTAGCTGCGAATAAGGATGGTGGTCCTCATTTAGTGACCACAATGGAGACCTGGCAACTTGGTCATTAAGTGAAACAGTAAATCCGTAGCCGCTGACTCTCTCATTCCAACTTCTCATTGCTTTTACGGACCAGCAAAGGTTCCGAGTGCGAGGGTAGGTGGCAAAATTTATCTTTTCAAAGTTACGGATCTGACGCAAAACGAGGCAGTCGCTAAACGAGGAGGACCTGTTGTGGCTTTTCAATGCCAATTCTTAGCCTTTCCCGGGCGATCTGCTCGTAGCAAATCATTTTTTTGAAATCTTTGACTGCTTCACATTGATTTGCAGAAGGCAAATTCTCAAAAAAAAAGGGGGGGGGACGGAATTTATTTTCTGTTATGCTTTGTATTGTGGGATATTTTTTTTATCAGTTTAAAAAAAAAAAGAATAAATAACACTGAATAAACTGGCTGTGCTGTGCAGTTCAAACGGGGTGACCTCGTTTTCCCGGATTGAGAGGGCGGAGCTTGGGAGATCGGAGGGCGGGGCTTAAACATAGGGCGGGGCCTGATGGCAGAGGCCAAAAAAAAAATTCGTTTTTCTCGCGGGAGCAATCCTATAAATGGAATTTTAAGACGAACGAAGGCAGAAATCTGTCTTCCTTTGATGCAGTTCCACATTTTATTTTATGTTTTAATTTCTTGCCTTCAGGGCCCAGGTGGAAACTCCGGGCCAAAGCTTGAAGCTTGATAAGTATTATGGTCTGTTAAAATGTCTGGCGTGATTTGTTTTGGGGATATTGGGAGAGCCAGATGGCCCGACACGTGGGATCGAACAAAACGTACAGCTTGCCAAGACTTTTCAAAGCTCCTTTGATGCATTTTTATAACGACGTTTTAAAATCACCTTTTCACCTGGTTTTTCTCCCTTTTGCTGATAAACCGCGGTTCTTATTTCACAAAGAGAACATAAATAAAAACCAGAGGAAGCATTAATGGATAAATAAAAAATCAAAGCGTGCGTCAACCAACTTGCAATTGCGAAATTGCAGAATTTAAGGGCCTTGGCACAATGCTGTCAGGGCGAACAGGTTTCTAGTCCTCAAGCTTTTTGACGGCTTTAATGCTTTTGTGTTGTAAGCCGTCCGGAATCGCCGAGGGGGCGAATAAATTTCATAAATAAATAAACTTGCGCAGATCTTCCCCGAATCTCAACCCAATCGTTCGGCTAGGGCCAAAGCTTTATTTTATGTTCTTTGGTGTCTTGTTTTGTTTTTTTAAAAAAGAAAAAATATCTTTTATCGCAATATTGCCTCAATCCTCGAGGGAGAATGGACTGGAACCGGAGTCGTCCCTGCTCTGGATTTGGCGAGTTGCAAAACAGATTTAAACTTGTCTTTGCTGAAGTCCGGGCCGAACGATCTTTGCTTTGCTTAAGGACGACAAGCCATCTATAGTGACGGTAGCGGCCAAAATTGTGGAAACCTTTTGAGGAAAGTGTATTTTCTAAAACTAGCTAATAACACCACTTTTTTTTTTTTTTCTTTTTGGAGTAGTACCACAAAATTATACATCGATGGAAAGATAAATTTAATCGAGAATGTAATGCAATCACTTTTAGGTCGTAAGCGTGAAAAACTTTTTGAGAGCGCCGTTGTAAAACAGTCACTAAACGAACTGTTGTTGTAAGCTGGCTGCGAGCCGGTTTTCAACGCCCGCCATAGCTTCGAACGGTCCTTAAATGGTTGGAAGTCAAGGACAATCAATCCAACCTGGCCCGTCCCAGAATGGGGGAAATGGGTTCAATCCTAGAGACAGTTAATCATATTTAAGCCTTGTTTTGTCTGTGCCAACCGAGCGGATGGAGAGAGTGGGAAAATTTGTTGAAAGAGGAATGACATCACGGCCAGGAAAAAAAAGTGGTTTGTTTGCTTTCTCTCTCTCCCTCACACACACACACATACCTTTCTCTCTCTCTCTTTCTTCCTCTCACAGACACACAGACACACAAACACACATACACACTCCCCCCTCTCTCTTTCTTACTTTTTCTTCTCTCTCTCTCTCACACACACACCTTTCTTTCTTTCTTTCTTTCTTTCTTTCTTTCTTTCTTTCTTTCTTTCTTTCTTTCTTTCTTTCTTTCTCTCTTTCTTTCTCTGTCTTTCTTTCTCTCACACAGACACACAAACACACGGGATTATGCTGCCGCAGCAGGTTTAAAAACTGGCAGAGTGACCCAGCCAGACAAGTAGTGTTATTCAGCGGCGGTTTTTGCGGTCCAACTGGAGAAAAACAAAAGGAGACGAAAAAAGGAGACGAGAAATGTGGGTCACCATTTTTGGTTCTCGTTTTTCATATTTTTTTTGGCTGAGACCTTTCTTTGATTTTTTAAAAAAAATTTTTTTAAAGGTTTTAGGGGTGCCAAATTGAGAACCAAAATAGATGGGAAGGGTTTGAGAATCTGCTTTAAAAACTTCCCCTCTTTAAAGCAAATAAGAAAAAGGAAATGGGAGGAGGGGGAAAAAAACTATGATGAAACTAAGGATTAATATTAACCGAGGTTAAAATTGTTACGGACATTTTGTTAGTTCCTGGTTTGCTTCAGTACAGGTCGTCCTCGATTTAGGACCACAACAAAGTCCAAAATGTATGTCGCTAAGTCAGGCATTGACTTCTTAAGTGACTTTTGCCTTATTTTACGACCTTCCCGGCAACCGTCGTTCAGTGAATCGCTCCACTTGTTACATTAGTAACAAAAGTCGTTAAGCGAATCCGACTTCCTCATGGATTTTGCTTGTCAGAAGGTCGCAAAAGCGGATCGAGGGACCCCGGGACCCTGCTGCCACCGTCATAAATACGAGTCAGTGGCCAAACTTCCCCATTTTGATCACCTGACCACGGAGATGTTGTAACGGTCGTTAAGTGTGAAAAATGATCATAAGTCCCCCACTGTCATAAATATGAGTCAATTGCCAAGCATCTGAATTTGGATCATGTGACCACAGGGATGCTGGTACCGGTCATAAGAGCGAGAAATGGTCATAAGAGCGAGAAACGGTCATAAAGCCATTTTTTCAATGCTGTTGTTGCTTTGAATGGTCACTAAACCAACTCTTGTAAGATGATATTATTTTTAAAATAATGCTTCTTTTAAAATAATCCTTCTCTTATTTTTAAAATAATTCTTAACCTTCGCAGCTTAAAGCTCATTCCGTAAACGGCATTTTTCCAATATAAAACACTACAGTTCCCATCATTTTTTTGTTTTGTTTTTTTGCAAAAAGTTTTATTTTATTTTTCTTCTTTCCAACACACAAATTGCATCTTTTTGGAACAGAGTTTTGATCTGGTCATCAATTTGTTCCATTTTTTTTCATCTTTAACAAAATTTTATATATTCTATTTTGCCATAACACTTATTTCTAATTCTTAACTCATATATCTCAACTAATAGCCTCATAGAAAAAGTTTACTCATATTTACCTAATCAAAACAATTACCCTCTATTAACCCCCCTTAAATCTTAATTCAATTAGTACCTCATAATACATTTCACAATTCTTGCCTTAAATCCTCACTATTAACAATACAGTTCAAACATGTTTATATTTCAAGATTATTTCCGTCTCTAAAACTTCCTTATTTATTCAAATTTCAATCTTATCCCTGATCTAAAAAATATAGCAATTTATCATTTAAACATAGTTCTTCATTCAAATAATGCTACATAACACCATTTCCCAATTATTTCCCTAAATTCTATCTATTTAACCATACCATTTATATAAACACCAATTAAATAATTCTTATTTGTAAATCTTAATCATATATGTTCCCATTGTTCTTAACCAACACGTCTATGTTCGCCGAGGGCGATGGGAATTATCCTTTAAATCACCCGGACGATGGCGTGTTTGGGAAAATTGGCATAAATTTTTACGGCTTCCTAGAAGATCTGACGTATCGGCGGGGAGTCGTGCGAATTCTCCGAAGGGGAAACGAAAGGAGGAAAATACGCGAGGGGGGGGGAAAAAAAAGAAAGAAGAAAGGAACATTTCATGAATGATTTAAACGTGGGAAAAAAAAAATTAACAACAG